>CM051268.1:50474108-50511608 GCA_027921565.1 Artemia sinica
GTCCCCTGCTCAATTGTGCTATTATCTACACTTAAATAATCATTTAAAAAATCTTCAATATTATCTGGAATTTCCAGCACAGAGTCGCTCCATGGTGAATTGTTGGAGAGCCCCATAGGTAAGTCCTCTCCTTCTCCAACTGATGAGGATGATGATGATGATGATGATGACGACGAGTATGGGACCAATAGTCCAACCTATAAATGAAAAATAGCTTATTTTCAAAGTGTTCAAATCAATCCTACTGTTTATTATTTACGTATTATTTAAAACGCGCTTAGTAGTAGTAGCAGTATGCATATAGTAGCATTTGGTTAATTCACTGTTCCCTACTCTATCGATATTCTGAAAGTTCCAATTTCCAACTTAATATAAGATATTCACAATCTAAAACGTTTTACATAGCAGGCAATTTGATTTTGTTCAAACAACTCCACCCCCCTCCCAATTTCCACTATTTAATTCCCCCCCCCTCCGAGTCGGCCAAGCGGGCCACCGCATCGCTTCCCGTGGCGCTTCCCGCGGCACTTCCCGCGACGCTTCCCGGGCCCCACAGCGCTTCCCAGGCCCACCGGCGCTTCCCAACCGCCACCGCGGCTCCCAGCCGTTTACATAGTGTCCTAAAAAAAATATTGTTAGATCATAAGTCGTTTCTCTCTCTAATTCCCTACAGGTTGTCTAGGACTCATTAGCTTAATTATTGTAAGCCGCGTCTGTTCTGTTCCAAGACTTTTCAGCAGGAAAATACAATTAAATGGGAAACCGTTAACTCTTATGAATGCTAAGCCCCTAGAATCTTGGCAAGTTGTAAGGTTGAAAGCTGTCAAAAATATTACGCAAATTAGAATCCATATGTGCAAAGAGATAAATGGGTAATCTCTGTCCTTCTCTTAAAACTATAATATTCAATTGTGAAAAATAGCATTTTGAGTTTCATAGTGAAGAGATAGCAGTAAACTAGAAATTACCTAAAAATATTATTATGAGATAGCGAAGAGATAGCAACAGTGGGGGAACAGAGAAAATAGCAAAGATTAGAAAAAAGAGTGGTTTCTTTGACATGCAAAAAAATTACATTATATTTAGATATCTCTGAGGGAGGGGGGAGCAGAGAAATTTAAAACAATGGTTGGGGGCGAGGGGCTAATATTTTAAATCTCTGAGATACACTTTTACAGTGTTGAAAAATAGTGAAAAGAAAAGACCTAAAAAAACATTGGAAGAAATAGATATATATTTCTATAACTAGAGGTAAAAATGCTCACATTTGCAAATCCTGGCTGCACTTGGGTGTCAGATGGTCCGGGTAGTGCGTGTTTGAGGATGGATGGTGCGGTAACATCACGCTCTTGTGTAGACGGGACAGGTATTTAAGGTCCATGGAAAGCAACCATCCACTCGCTCTTTAATTTTCGGCCTGGCTGCATTGCAGCCTGCGTGGATGGGACTTTGACAGTCAACACTTGTTTTGGGGTCGTGTAAGGGCCAGCATACTTAATAATGGATGGTCTCACGGGGGTTGCCTCGTCCTCTCTCGCTCTCTTAGATGGAGGGGGTATACATTCTTCACAATTTGCCTTAAAAGAAGAGAAAAAAGTTAGTATGGAAAATAATTTCCCCCTTTTTTACAGAAGGAAAATTAGCATCCCCACCCCCACTAACCATAATTTTGTCTAGAAAAGCATTTATCGCAAAGAAGCCCCCTCCCCAGCATTTTCAGCAAAGCAAAAAGTAAAATTTCGCGAGAAATATACTAGGCTTAGAAATCAAACGTTTTTATTACACAACTTGTAAAAAAATAAATCTCGACAATCAGTAGTCTATAGCCTTAGGATAGAAATCAATGTTTCTATTTTTACCATTTAGAGAAAAATTAAATGTTCCACTCCATAGGCTTTAAATTAGATAAAAAAAGATCGGTAACCCAGCAGCCTATATGCCTAAAATTTGTGATCATAAGTTAAAAATGCTATTCAATTTACGCATAATATAAGCTTCATGCAACTCCTAAAGACTTTTCTTTCTAGCCTTGCATATCAAAGTTAAAACCATAGTTTGCCACGCTCCCCCCCCCCCCCTTCTGGGAATATAAAAGAAACTTTATCGAAAGAAAGCTTGAAAAAAATTAAAAACATGCCTAGAGACGCAACGCATATATTTACACATTTTTTTTTGTCAAAGGGCGTACATGTCTACACAACGAATCCCCCCCTTACTTTTCATGCGAAGAAACAGTTTTGTTTTCACCTTACAACGAAGCTGTTAGAAGCGAGGCATTGCCCCCTCCCCTCCCCCTTTAACATAATGTCCTAAATATATTTTTAGACCTTAATTTGAAAATAATCCGTTTCACTTTTCTAAATAGAGATTGCGTAGGCCTGCGCTTAATAAATTGCAATTGTCTGAAAAACCGTTTTAATTTGACGGGTTGATCCTGCCAGTCTTCGGTTTACTATAACATAATCAATAAGGTTTGCTGTCTTACCATCACGTGAATAACATGTTAACTTGTGAGCTATTTTATGACCGAACACCGTATTGGTTATAACTAGATTGTTATACCTACAAAATTGCAAAATTCTGTATCCATTACTGTTTTCTTTTCCTACACCAAATTTAACTAGGCTGGGATACCATCGATCCCTATTTCTACCAACCTGGGCGTTAAAATTTCCCAGTATTAACATCATGTTTCTACCTGGGACCCTGTCTATTTGCTCCTGTAACTGTAAGTAAAATTCATCTGAGTCACTAGTATCTCCGTCAGTCGGTTCTACAGGGGCGTATACTACTATAACTGATACCCTGAACTTTCTAGTCATAAAATGAGCAATTAGTATTCTATTATTAATACCTTCCCAGCCTAAAAAAGACTTAGCAGCTTCCTTATTCATCATGATCCCTACTCCCTGTCTATGTACCCCATCCTTCCTGCCTGAGTAAACAAATTCTATATCACCTAATTTCATGCTTCCTGCCCCTGGGATATGAGTTTCTGAAATTCCTAATAAATCCAGTTCTAATCGTCTGAATTCGTCAGTCAAAATTTTCGATAGTAGCAGTAGTAGTAGTATTATGAATAGAAGCAGTAGCACTGGGATGGAAATATATTCTTTTGGCGGGATCAACATCCCCAAAAGCAAGCCCTGGTTAATTTTAACTTTATAGTCAGTAGTCGATACTTTCTTACAGCTCCTTACTTACAGCTCCTTACTTACCAGCTAAGGAAAGCCGAAAGCTTTTTCCCGTGTCTGTAATATTGCTTGAATACGGATGTTTTCTCTTTACTGATTTTCTTAATGCCCAATTTTCTTAGTACGTCTTTCATTTAACATTTAACGTATTTTGCTAATGCCAAAAAACGCCATACATTGATGAAAAACATCGCATAATTAGCTTTACGAGGCAAATTAAAATGGTCTTTCTTATGCAAAGTAAGGAGAAAGCTGTTTTCCTCCTAGTATTTTAAGATAAGATTATCGTCAACTCAATAAAGAACTAACCACAACTATAGCAAGCAAGAATTAAAAACAAAATATTAAAAAAAAATGTTCAGTGGGAATAAATTGCCCTTTTTAACTATTAATTATTATTTCGATAGCTCTCAATAGTACTATGTTACTTCGGAAACAAATCATCATGATTTTTGAAAAAAGAACGCAAAGCCTTCGAAACAGGCATTATATCGAAACAAAAAGAAATTGCCACTGTCAAAAATCTCATATGTTAGACTTAAACCACCCCAAACACCTTGAAAAACAAGGACTTTTTTTTACACTGATATATCCTTTTTTCTTGCTTTTATTTCTTTACTGCTAGCGTTCACTGAAACATTATAGAGAGCTGTTTAAAAACCCATTTGAAAGGAAACGGTTTGATCTAGTGCCTTTTGTAAGGATTAGAAACATAGTATTAGAACAAAAGGAAATTGTTGACAAAATAGCATAAAGAACAGAGGGCTGGGGTGGTTGAACTCCCATTCACAAAAGGAGTAGTTTCTTTTTACTTTCTGGTTTAACACTACTCTTTATACAGCTTTTTTTTTTAGCAATTTGAAATCAAACTAGTTGGCCCCTTTGATTTTGTTTGGCTCTAATTTATGCTGGAAAACAAAAAAAAATTAAAAACTGTAAATATGATAAGACAAAAGTATTTTGGGTTTACGATTTAAATCATCTGTGAAACCCCAAAACCACACCCAAGATTAGTTCAGCATCCTCAATTAATTGACGCAATTCCAGTCATTTAATCGGATTTTTATTTGTATATAAAGTGATTTTTTTGCTGTTTAATTCAGTTGTTTTTAACTCTTTGAATTGCCTTCGTTGAATAAAGAAGCAGCAATGAAATTTGTAAGTACGCATATTTTCGCTTTTTGATTAAACAAACACTTCATACTTGAATAATTAATAAGTTAAATATTTTACTGCATGGTCTTAATTATATTTTACTTGCTTCTTACTTCCTAATGTTCTTGTTTACGTTAATAAGTATCAAAGAACAGAAAAGTGAACTAAAAGTCTCAAACATAGTTTACTAATTTTGAGAGAAAGGCTAAAAAAAACTAGAGCTATTCCAAAGAGGCTCTTTCTGTGACCGAGCTATTCCTGTAAGATCAAAATCAGTTTTTCGGTAGCCAAGTCTGGTCTCTGTAGCCCCGGGGTTAGCAGCACCAGCTGGTTCTTTTGGTATTCAAGAATAAAAATATTGCGAAACGGAAAAAACAAGGATGCTTCAAGCCAGTGAAAAAAGAAAGATGTGTTTTGTAGATATTAAAAAAAAACTAGTTTTTTCAACTGAAAGTAAAGAGCAGCATTAAAACTAAAAACGAACAGGAATCGTTACGTATATGAGGGGAGTCACCCCCTCCTCAATACCTTGCAGTGTACGCTAAAGTTTGATTTTTTGTTCCAATTATTTAAGAATGACTCCTGAATCAAATAGGTCAATTACTACTACTACTACTACTACTACTAACAACTCATCGCAGCACCAAGCCGCCTGAGGCCAACACAGCTACGCACGCTCCTCCTCCACCCCAATCTATTCAAAGCCTCCCTTTTTACACCCGCCCACGAAGTTCCCATTTCCTTTAAATCTTTCTTTATGACGTCCTCCCAACCCAGACGGGGACGACCTGCTTTCCGTTTAGCCCTAGATGGTTGGCCGAAAAGAACAATCTTCGGCAATCTGTCATCCTTCATCCGAACAACATGCCCTAACCACCTCAACCTTTCTTTCATTATAGACCTAGAAAGTGGTATTGAACCACATTTTTCGTATAGCCTATTGTTTGAAATACGGTCAGTCAGCCGGGTACCCAGAACAATCCTTAAGCAATTTCTCTGGAAAACATCTAGCAAATCTTCATCCGCTTTTCGGAGCGTCCATGCTTCAGAGCCATATTTGACCACTGTCATCACTGTAGCTTCTAAGATTCTAATCTTGGTTTGCAGACTTATCTTCCTATTCTTCCAGACTTTTTTTAACTGTGAAAAAACACCCTGAGCCTTGGCTATTCTATTTTTAACATCTTCACTGCTCCCACCATCTTTACTAATAATACTACCAAGGTAAGTGAAACTGCCCACCTGATCAATCTTTTCATTACCCAACGTCACCTTTTCATCTTCACTTATTCCTAGCCTTAGTGACTTGGTCTTCCTAACATTAATTTTCAAACCAATACTAGCACCCTGAACTCGCAAAACCTCTAAAACTTCATTCATTTTGCTCACACTTTCATCTAGGATGCTTAAATCATCAGCATAATCCAAGTCCAGGAGACTTTTTCCTCCCCATTTGATTCCGTGGTCTCCCATTGCCTTTCCTGTGCTCCTTAAAACAAAGTCCATCAAAATAATCCATATAAAGGGGGATAGAACACAACCCTGCTTAACTCCTGATTTAATACAAAACCAGCTGCTAACCTCATTTCCTACCTTAACTGCAGCAGTGTTATTCTCGTACATAGCACTAATCACTTTAATGTATTTGTCTGGTATACCATACAAGGATAAAACCTTTACTAAAGCTCCTCTATCAACAGAATCGAACGCTTGCTCATAATCTATAAAACTAAGGACCAAAGGTGTTTGAAAACTTAGGCACTTCTCAATTATTAACCTAAGAGTGAAAATTTGGTCAACACATCCTCTACCTTTTCTAAAACCGCACTGCTCTTCTCTTAAAACTTTGTCTACGGCATCTCTCAGTCTAAAAAGTATCATATTACTAAGCAATTTGCTACCTACAGAGACCAGACTAATGCCTCGATAATTACCACACTCACTTTTATCACCTTTCTTATAAAGTGGCTTAATTAAGGTTTTCCTAAAATCATTAGGTACTTCCCCTTTTTCAAAAATCATATTCATAATCTCCAATAACTTATTTCTAACCTCAGAGCCACCATATTTAAGAAACTCATTTACTACCCTATCAGCACCTGGAGCCTTATTATTCTTTAATCCTTTTAGTACTGTTTCTAATTCCTCCTCACAAAACAAATCTTCCTTCACATCCAAGGTATCACAAACTTTTTCATTTTCCTCTATATTTTTTCCTGCAACTCTATCTCGGTTAAGCAAATTCTCAAAATGTTCGGCCCATCTCGCTTTAGCTTTTGTCTTATCGTTAATTGCCACCCCATTCCTATCTTTAACTGGGACAAGTCCGGATTGACTACTACCTCTCAATTTGTTAACGTGCCAGTACAATATTTTACTATTATGCCGTCTAGCTGCATCTTCTAAATCCTCGGCAATTTTATCCATGGCCTCCACTTCACACCTCCTTAGTTCATATTTCAATGCTTTCTCCACTTTCTTTACATTTCTTTTGTTTTCATATGATCTATCACTCAGATAATTCTTGTACAAGTCCTTTCTCCTTTCTATTAAACTTAAAGCTTTTTCACTAATATTCTTAGCTGCAGTTCTAGCTTTCTTCCCTAATACACCTTCAGCAACTTCACAAATTATTTTTCTAAAATTATTCCAACCATCTTCCACATTATCAAATTTTAAGCTCTCAAGTTTAGTATTCAACTGTTCCTGGAAAGTTTCTCTCAAATTCTCATCCTGGAGTCTACTAACATCATAACTTCCCGGGAGGTAATTACCCTTCCGATATTTCAGCTTTAAATTAACCCTTGACACTACTAGATGGTGATCTTTACTTTTAACATCAATAACAGCACTCCTATATACCCTAGTATCTTGTATTGATCCTGCCAGTCTTCGATTTACTATAACATAATCAATAAGGTTTGCTGTCTTACCATCACGTGAATACCATGTTAGCTTATGAGCCATTTTATGACCAAACACCGTATTGGTTATAACTAGATTGTTATACCTACAAAATTGCAAAAGTCTGTATCCATTACTGTTTTCTTTTCCTACACCAAATTTACCTAAGCTGGGATACCATCTATCCATATTTCTACCAACCTGGGCGTTAAAATCTCCCAGCAATAACATCATATTTCTACCTGGGACCTTGTCTATTTGCTCCTGTAACTGTAAGTAAAATTCATCTGAGTCACTAGTATCTCCATCAGTCGGTTCTACAGGGGCGTATACTACTATAACTGATACCTTGAACTTTCTAGTCATAAAATGAGCAATTAGTATTCTATTATTAATACCTTCCCAGCCTAAACAAGACTTAGCAGCTTCCTTATTCATCATGAGCCCTACTCCCTGTCTATGTAACCCATCCTTCCTGCCTGAGTAAACAAATTCTATATCACCTAATTTCATGCTTCCTACCCCTGGGATATGAGTTTCTGAAACTCCTAATAGATCCAGTTCGAATCGTCTGAATTCGTCAGTCAAAATGTCGATACGATAGTCATTTTTTAATGTCGTAACATTCCAAGTTCCAATTTTCATGTTCTTTAAATCATTGAAATTTTTTTCGCCTCAGGAAAAGCAATGATCCCGGATACCAGTGCAGGACGGGGATCACATATCTTCTCAAGTCTACACCGAAGTGCTTAAGCCGGCTTAGAACCGGACAGCAAGAAGTCCCTGGGACCTCCATGAATGGAGGCTTTGTGCAATCCTGGGCCCATCTTGGTCACAACATGGTTTTCAGCGCTTGGCGATGCTCTTCTATCAACAAGAGTCGAAATCCTGCACAGACAATCTCAAGCCTATTACCTCCGACTCATTATATATTCATGCCTACAAATATTATGCTACTACGGGGAGGCAACCCGTAATAGATAAATTAGCTAGGAAGAGGTTTTTCAGCCCAAAGACGCCCATCAAAACATACCAATCCCAGAAGAATTGTCCATTAGTCAGAATCCCGTGCGAATGCTGTGTCGTTTACTAGGCTATAATTTCCTCGAGGGGCGCCACTCCTCAAGTGGGAATAGAGTTGACCGCAAGGTCCCCAGTCTTGCAGGTACCCCGAAAAGGTCGAGGCAGCCCTTTGCAGAGGCCGTTGTCCATAGATCTGGATCTTACGCCCTGCCACAGTTGTCCTCCTATAGAGGATCCTCCCGCGATGGTGTTCTGCATCACCATGCAATTTAACCCATTGCTGGGAGAAGGTTTGCAACTCATGGAACTTGTGGATAAACAAGTGGGCCCTTTTGAGTGTACATTTGAGGGGCCTTCTTCCTCCTCCGCCTGTATTTATGACCCCGGGCAAGGGTGCCCCAGATTCTATTATGGACCCCCAGGGACAAGGTCCCCCCTTGGTCCATGCCTCCTATGGAGGTACCCTACATATCTGTAGAGTGTTCCCCTATCGCCACCTGGGGACATGCTGAATGGCCTGGGGGAGGCCAGATAAACGGATCACTTTTGTTTTGCAAAGGCAATAACTCAGTGACATATTTAACCTACTACTTATAAATATACATAACTCACTGACTAGGCCTATATTAGTTATATACAGAAATATATAACTCAGTGACACATTAAACCTACTACTTATAAATATGTGTAACTCACAGACTAGGCCTATATATGTTATATACAGAAATATATAACTGAGTGACATATTTAGCCTACTACTTATAAATATGTGTAACTGACTGACTAGGCATATAAGTTATATACAGAAATATATAACTCAGTGACATATTTAGCCTACTACTTAAAATATGTGTAACTCACTGACTAGGCCTATATAAGTTATATACAGAAATATATAACTCAGTGACAAATTTAGCCTACTACTTATAAATATGTGTAACTCACTGACTAGGCCTATCTAAGTTATATACAGAAATATATAACTGAGTGACATATTTAGCCTACTACTTATAAATATGTGTAACTCACTGACTAGGCCTATATAAGTTATATACAGAAATATATAACTGAGTGACATATTTATCCTACTGCTTATAAATATGTGTAACTCAATGACTAGGCATACAAGTTATATACATAAATATATAACTCAGTGACATATTTAACCTACTACTTATAAATATGTGTAACTCACTGACTAGGCCTATTTAAGTTATATACAGAAATATATAACTGAGTGACAAATTTAGCCTACTACTTAAAATATGTATAACTCACTGACTAGGCCTATATAAGTTATATACAAAAATATATAACTGAGTGACATATTTAGCCTACTGCTTATAAATATGTGTAACTCACAGACTAGGCATATAAGTTATATACAGAAATATATAACTCAGTGACATATTTAACCTACTACTTATAAATATGTGTAACTCACTGACTAGGCCTATCTAAGTTATATACAGAAATATATAACTGAGTGACATATTTAGCCTACTACTTAAAATATGTGTAACTCACTGACTAGGCCTATATAAGTTATATACAGAAATATATAACTGAGTGACATATTTAGCCTACTGCTTATAAATATGTGTAACTCACTGACTAGGCATATAAGTTATATACAGAAATATATAACTCAGTGACATATTTAACCTACTACTTATAAATATGTGTAACTCACTGACTAGGCCTATCTAAGTTATATCAGGATTCTTACTATCTTGAGAAGTAAAAGAGTTATGCAAATATAACTTGCAAAAGTAAATCTATGACCAAAAATATAACCTTTAAATAGTCGAAAGTCTTTAAAATGAGTGTTTTATTGAATGTGTTTAGTTTACTTATTGATTAATTATCTTTTCTTTTTCGCTTGGTTTAATCAAACAGATATGGAAAAGTTGATAGTGATGAATTTGAAATGTTCGGGTTAATGATAATTTTTATTTTTGAGTAAATAATTTAAAATGTTTGTTAATGTGAAATTATTTTGAGTGGGTGGTAGCGGGCTGATGTCTTTTTGAATGGTTTCGCTTTGTGCCATGAAGCTTGCAATAATGTGCTTTTTTAAATTGTATGTCCGCTTTGATGGAATATATTTTTTTTTTTTTTTTTTGTATTTATCTAGGTCTAGATATATACTACTACTACTACTAACAACTCACCGCAGCACCAAGCCGCCTGAGGCCAACACAGCTACGCACGCTCCTCCTCCATCCCAATCTATTCAAAGCCTCCCTTTTTACACCCGCCCACGAAGTTCCCATTTCCTTTAAATCTTTCTTTATGACGTCCTCCCACCCCAGACGAGGACGACCTGCTTTCCGTTTAGCCCTAGGTGGTTGGCCGAAAAGAACAATCTTCGGCAATCTGTCATCCTTCATCCGCACAACGTGCCCTAGCCACCTCAACCTTTCTTTCATTATAGCCCTAGAGAGCGGTATTGAACCACATTTTTCGTATAGCCTATTGTTTGAAATACGGTCAGTCAGCCGGGTACCCAGAACAATCCTTAAGCAATTTCTCTGGAAAACATCTAGCAAATCTTCATCCGATTTTCGGAGCGTCCATGCTTCAGAGCCATATTTGACCACTGTCATCACTGTAGCTTCTAATATTCTAATCTTGGTTTGCAGACTTATCTTCCTATTCTTCCAGACTTTTTTTAACTGTGAAAAAACACCCTGAGCCTTGGCTATTCTATTTTTAACATCTTCACATTCTTACTCCATAATACTCAGAATAATCCAAGTTAACACATTTTGCAGGGGGAGAGCCATTGTCTTCACTTCTTTCCTTGTTTTTCCAGTTTTTCTGAGAAATTCATGAATTGCTTAGGAACTATATATTCACAGAATATATACCCACACCCCCCTAATGTGCAGATATATACCTAGAATTGTGTCCTCAATTTAAATATAACATCCGTTTGCATCACAAATAAACTTTACTCCCATATTAGCCATATCCTATGGCGGATGTCCTGCAGAAAGGCATTTAAAAAATTCACATTCCAGAATTTGTATGAGGGTATATAGACTATCATGCAGTCCTTTCACATTCATAATCTTAAAGGCAGCTTTTTGAAGCTGCGTCAATTCATTAAAATAATAAGCTCTAAAGCTCTTTTAAAAGCCTTAAAAAAAAAACTTTAGTGTAAAATGCAAGATATTGACGAGGGGCTGACGCTCCCCCTCATATACCTAATAATTTTATGTTCGCTTTAAGTTTTAAGGCTGCTCCTTACTTTCAGTTGAAAAAATTTGTTTTTTTACTTAATTCGTGATCGTTTTTCAAAATAATACTGCGAAACCCAGCTCCCTCTCTATGGAAAATTCCCTACCCCACAAAATTCCTCCAGGGGAAGATCTTCTTGCGTAACCCTACCGTTACGCAAGAAGAATTTTTCTGACCCTTCACCAGAAAAATTCCCCCGGAAAACATTTGTATACTTCGCAATAAACAATGACACATCTAAGCAATGGGCAAAGTTCATAGCTTGCAGCCCTTCCCCTAGGGACTGGGGGGTCAAGTCATCCTTAAAGACATATTTATTAGATTTTTTGGTATTGTGAAACAAATGGCAATCTCAAAATTTTGATTGGGTGACTTTGGGGGAAAATTGAGTGTGGGAGGGTTGCTAGCTGCCGTCCAATATTTTTGGTTACTTAAAAAGGGAATTAAAACTTTTGATTTACGATCAAATGAGCCCTTTCCCGATCTTCTACGATCACTGGTTCAATACGATCACACCTGGGGAAAACAAACAAAGAAAAAAAAAGAATTAAAACGCACCCGTGATCTTTCTTGTGGCAAAAAATGCAAAATTTTACATTTTTGTACATGGAACCTTAAAACCTCTAGAGTGTGGTTCTCTGGTATGCTTAATTTGATGATGGGGTTTTTATTAATATCACTTGATATTTTGGAGGTGTGTCTTTTTCGAAAATTGAGCAAATTTTCTCAGGGTCGTAACTTTTGAAGGGTAACATGAAATTTGGTGAACTTTACATATTTGGAATAAGCATCAAATCCCATTCATTTGATGTATCTATTGATATCAAGACTCTGTTTCTTAGAGTTTTGGTTATTATTGAGCCACATTACTCCTGACTTACAGTTCGTTACCAAGAACTGTTTGATTACGGTCTAGACATCCGTTTGACTGTCCTGAGTTAACAAATGTCAATGAAAGTACAGAATATACAAATAGTTCCCAGGGACCAGAAAAAAATTGATAAAAAAATTGATAAAAAAACAAAAAAGCTCCGTATTCAATTTTTTGGACCAAGGAATTTTGAACAGAGATACAGACAGAAATACCTGCATATTTTTATTCCTTTTTTTCACTGTATGGAAAGATCCTCGTAGCAGGATATTTGTAAGAGAATAGAAGGAGAAGCAGTAATGGAAAAAAGAAGAAGGATAAATATGCAGACTTTTTGGTCTGCCCCTCCCTCGGTCGTCCTCAGTGCACGAAAGTAAATAAAAGTAAAATATATATGGATAAAAATCCTTGGGACGAAATGAAAGCCAAATGAGCCTTAAAAAACTGTTTATCTAATTTTGTGCACTGAGGCCCGTCGACTGAAGGTATAGACCAGAATATTTCCATTTTTGTTCTTTTTTTTATCTATTACTGCTTCTATTCGTTGCAGTGCCAGCCCCCTGAGGCGAACACAGCTAAGCATGCTCCTCTTCCATTCCAGTCTGGATATGCAACAACATTTTTTTAGCTCCAAACACTGCCAGCACAGGTACCTGCTATTCTATAACATAAAACTATCAAAAGAGGTTCCGGGTTTTATAAGAATATAATGTATTTCATTCTGAAGTTTGATTATACCAAATATAAATGGTTTCTTCCCCGTGAGTTTTTAGCTTCTGGAAGTTGTTGGAACTTTTTATTATATTTTCACAGTCTCGTGTTGAGGATTATCTCTAAGATCTGGTGCAAATATTAAAACTCCTGTTGATATTATTGGCATTATTCCTATATTTTGGTCTTTGCTGCAACTGTATATTATTGTATTCAAATAATTAAGGACGTACCTCAAAAAGAGATTATCATTTTCAATTACCTTACACTTAACTTTGTTAATTCGTTCAAAATCCATTACTGTTAATTATGGGCAGTGTGATATTGCTGCTTAAGTAAAGATTGAAGTACATACGATTTATTACGTTTTGTTTTTACCAAGGAACGATTTCTGGAATGATATATTGTAGAAGTTTTGAAAGCGGCACATTTGATTGTATATTCAGAACTCTAGTGCCCTTTTCAAGAGTTGAAAGTCATTGGAGAGCAACCAGCCCTCTTGTCACTTATCCTTTTCCCCAAAGTCTTGTCATCCCTTACACCTCTTCCCACAATCTTTGGGGTGAGGGCTGTATGATATTGACATAGGCAGGGTGGAAGGGTGGCAGGGGTGCAGCTGTCTTTAATAGAACTACGAATGTATACTAGATATTAAGACTTTTCAGCTTAACTTACACCAGATATTATCACTTCCTTACCCAACCTCAACTAGATTTTATGACTTCTCAACCCAATTTACACTAGGCTTTTTGACTTTTCGGCTCAACTTCCACTGGATATTATTATTATTCTTTGTGTAAAGTATATTGGGTAAAAAAACTTTTGCCCCTATTTTGAAAAAAGTCACCTATAGCTGAAGCGAATTTTGAAATGTCTCATAGTGACAATACTGTCACACAATAGCAGGGAGACTCTGAAATTCAGTGTCTCATGTTATAAAAATTTTCATATTATCAAAGCGAGAAACATATTTTGAACATCTAACCACTACTAGTTCAAACTTATTCAACTGCCTTGGGCTGAGTTCAGTGAAACAAGGCTTAATTTAGACTACCTTGGTAGATACTTGGTGACAAAAGGTTTAAAGGATCACAGCTGCTCCTCGAACTTCAGATAAACACCACCCTATCTGAATTGATCTGAGTTATGTCAAAGCCACATTATAGTTATGCTTGTTGATAAAACAAAATTTACGTACAAATATAATGCCAATAATATACCTCGTTCATGATTGATTAGTTATTGATCCTTGTCGATAAAACCAAATTTACGTAGAAAGACAGTGCCGATAATATATATCGTTCATAATTGATTAGTTATTGATCCTTATCAATACAACCAAACTTACATACAAATACAGTGACGATGATATATCTCGTTCTTAATTAATTAGTTATTGATCCTTATCGATAAAACTAAATTTATGTACAAATACAGCGCCGATTATACATCTCGTTCATACGATTATGACGTCATTGATCAATCTTTAACATTAAATATGCCGTGTTTTCGTAAATAAGTTGATTCTATTTTAAAAATAATTTGTTTAATTAGAAAAGGTTTTTAAAACCATTAATTTCCTTTAAAATGAACCATTGGAAAACTCTCTACGATGTTCCAGTGCCAAACTATCTGTGGAAGAAAAAAAAAGATGCCGTTTAGGCAGAATGCTGTAGCAACTGCCACTTTTTTTTATTTTCATGCCAATACATTCCTCTTGCTGTTTAACCCAAGGGACAGAAAATGTCTTATATAGGGGTTCCAAACAAGGCAGTTCTAGTGTACTTTTTGTTTTCATCTGACTCTTTTCTTAGGAGCTATGGGTTTTTACATTTCTTAACATTGGACGTAATCGTCTCTTACTAGGTTGCTAGCTACCACTGCAAGCCGGAAATGGGTGAGTTACATAAGGGTGAGGTCAACATAGTTTTGATTTAAACAGGTTTCAGTTAAACGGGAGTTTAGTTGAATGAGTTTGAGTTGTACTCAGTCAAACAAGGATTCAGTTAAATAGGGTTGGATTGTACGGGACCCAGTTAAACGTTTTTTAGTTACACAAGAGTTCAGTCAAATAGGGTTGACTTGCACAAGGGCCCAGTTAAATAACGTTGAGTTGCACGTGAATCCTGTTCAGTGGGGGTTCAGTTGCACGAGGATTCAGATAATTGAGGTTGAGTTGCACGGAAGCTCAGTTGCATGGGTTCAGTTACACCCACACCCCTTTTGTACAATGTATAACGTCATTGCAACACTACCATGTTTTTTTGTACTCTATAAATGCGTTTGAATTTGACACCATTCACACGAAAACTTTTTTTTTAATAAAGGCTCTAAAGTAAAGTCAGCCTCAAGGTGGATGTCCTGCCAATGACCCACCAAAATATTGCAATGCCCGAACGGTGGGGCATGTACCCCACGTCAGGAATGACGGCTCTAGAGGGACAAAAAACTAGAGGAAGGTGCTTCCACACACTCCAAACGTCAATTCAGCATGCTTCAAAGGGTCAGGGTCTGGCTCAGAAGTGAAATGATGGAGATTAGATTGTTAGGTAATTAGAATAAAAAAAAGTTCCTTTCACAGAAGAACATTTTCTTTTGTTTTTAATCTAAACCAGACCCTGGATAGGATCTTCTATTAAGAGCAAATTGTCATGATAAAAACTTTTTTTTATATGTGAACATCAGAAGCCAAAAACATAGCTGAATTTGTGTTCCAATTCAATAGTGAACTTCTGTTGCGAGTCAAAAGAGTAATACAAGTCAAAATGTTTGAGAATGCGAGAAAACAATCAGAAATAGTGATAAGCTATTAACATTGGATTGTGTAAAAGAAACTGGATCAAAAGATCCGACTCAAAACTTGAAACAGGCACAAATTCTAAAATGGAGGTTTACCGGAGCTGTCAGAATTCAACTGGATTTCTTATTGGTAGGGGGAATGTTGCCCCGAGGGGGTTTCAAGCCCTTTTCGCAAAAATAGTCAAAAAATCCATTTAAAAACAATTTTTTTAAAACTGTAAGTTAAGAGCAACTTCTCGCTTGTTACACTAAAGTATTTTAATTCTGCAAAAAAATTTCTTATTCCAATACATCGTTTCATCAGTTATTCTTAAACAATTTGGAAAAAAATCAAGCTTTTTGTTCACATAATGAGTGTAAATGCGACATAATAAATGACAAACAAGCAACAATATTCCACAGCATCCTGGAAAGATTTAGCTCTAATCCAAGAAGTTTAAAGCTGTAGTTTAATTAATGATTTAACCAATACAGAATATAGGAGGCAACGCTGTAGCGTTGCCTATAGTAAAGGCTATACGGCTCCAATGTTTTATTAATTTTTTTTTCCGAGAGACAATTCATATGAAAGGGATCGTCGTAGAAACTTCAAAGGGGGCTCATTCGATTGGAAATTGAGAGTTCTAGTGTCTTTTTTAATAGTCGAAAATGATTGGCGGGCAAATAGCCCCCCCCCACGCCCATCATTACCCCAAAAACATCCATTCAAAATTTTGAGATAGCCATTTTGTTCAGCGTAGTTGATTTCCAGATAGAAATTATGTTTTTTGAGGACAATCCCCACAGCCTCTAGGGCAAGGGCTGTAAGTTACGCGTTATTTTTGAGCAGGACACTCCCCCAAAATTCTCAGGGCAAGAGTTTTAAGTTATGCCCTGGGGGCATATAAGGCTTTTATAGAAGGCTTCGTCGTAGAAACTTTAAAACAGGCTCATTCGATGGGGAATTCAAAGGGCTAGTGCCCTTTTTAATAGTCGAAAGTGATTGGAGGGCAACTAGCCCCCCCCTCAGGCCCATTATTTCCCCAAACACGTCCATTCAAAATTTTGAGATAGCTATTTTGTTCAGCGTAGTCGATTTCCAGATAAAAAATATGTTTTTGAGGAGGACACTCCCCCACAACCCTCAGGGCAAGGGTTTTCAGTTATGCCTTGGGGGCATATAAGGTTTTTATAGAAAGGTTTGTCGTAGAAACTTCAAAAAAGGCTCATTCGATTGGAAAGCGAGAGTTCTAATGCACGTTTTAATAGTCAAAAATGATTGGAGGGCAACTAGCCCCCCCTCACCCATCATTCCCCCAAACACATCCAATCAAAATTTTGAGATAGCCATTTTCTTCAGCGTAGTTAATTTCCAGATAGAAAATATATTTTTGAGAAGGACACTCCCCCACAATCCTCAGGGCAAAGGTTTTAAGTTATGCCCTGGGGGCATATAAGGTTTTTATAGAAAGCGTTGTCTTAGAAACTTCAAAACAGGCTCATTTGATTGGAAATTCAAAGGGCTAGTGCTCTTTTTAATAGTCAAAAGTGATTGGAGGGCAACTAGCCCCCCCTCCCTTACGCCCATCATTTCCCCAAACACATCCAATCAAAATTTTGAGATAGCCATTTTGTTCAGCGTAGTAGTTTCCAGATAGAAAATATGTTTTTGAGGAGGAATAAACAAACACACAATATATATTAATGTAAATGAATAAATAAATCCTAAAACGAGTGAAACTTAAATTGATTATGCAAATCAAGTTTAAAATCGAATAAAAATAACTACAAACAAGAGTTTGGGTATCGCTTCACTGCAGAAGCAGTGAAGGAACAGGAGATTAGGTCTTTAAGGATAAAAACCCTCCCCCCACAGCGCTCAGGGCCAGGGTTGTAAGTTATGCCCTGGGGGCATATAAAGCTTTTATTGAAGGCGTTGTCGTTGAAACTTCAAAAGGGCTCATTCAATTGGAAATGGAAAGGGCTAGTGCCTTTTTTAATAGTTAAAAGTGATTGTATAGCGACAAATTCCCTCTCACACCCACCATTTTCCCGATCACATCCAATCAAAATTTTGAGATATCATTTTTGTTGAACGTAGTTGAAAGTTCTGGAAATTAGGTATTTTATGATGATAACCCACTCAGAGCCCTCAGTGCAAGGATTGTAAGTTATGCCCTGGGGGCATATAAGGTTTATATAGAAAGTTGTTGTATATGATTTATAGAATAGATTTTAGTCTTCCTCAAATCCAATTTTTATTTACAAGATATTCTACCTATTCATAAGGTAGAAACTTTGCGAGTTGCTGGCTGGACGCTGGTCT
Source organism: Artemia sinica (assembly GCA_027921565.1). NCBI lineage: Eukaryota > Metazoa > Arthropoda > Branchiopoda > Anostraca > Artemiidae > Artemia > Artemia sinica. The sequence continues at coordinate 50,492,317 of CM051268.1, forward strand.
TCTTCATTATTCATCAAGAGAAGTAAAATCTGGTAAAAACGAAATGGCTGTGGCATTTCAGAATCCTTGCAGAATAGTTGAAATATCTTAGTGCTATGTTTTTCTAGCAGAATTAATAATCAAAATTCGTAGAAAATCGTAATAACATCATTTATCTTTGAATATTAGTGCTTCGAAAAAAAAATCCTTCAGGCAAACTTCAGAAGTATATTAGAACTGCGGGATGTGGCTATAGCTATCGTGAATGAAAATCAACTTATCCACTCTGTGTGGACTGAGGCCATTTCTTTTCTAAGTCACTATCATAGTCACTATCAGGCCTACCACCAAAAATAGTCTTTCTGCGGTCACACTAGTCACAGGAATAGACAATAACTTGCTGGCAAGTGGAGTTGTCGTTGCAACTTCGAAAAGGGCTCATTCGATTGGAAATTGGATTGGCTAGTGCCCTTTTTAATAGTCCAAAGTGATTGGAGGGCAACTAGCCCCCCTCCACGCCCATCATTCCCCCAAAGACATCCAATCAAAATTTTGAGATAGCCATTTTGTTCAGCGTAGTTGATTTCCAGATAGAAAATATCTTTTTGAGGAGGACACTCCCCCACAACCCTCAGGGCAAGGGTTTTAAGTTATGCCCTGGGGGCATATAAGGTTTTTATAGAAAGTGTTGTCGTGAAAACTTCAAAACAGGCTCATTAGATTGGAAATTCGAACGGCTAGTGCCCTTTTTTATAGTCGAAGTGATTTGAGGGCAACTAGCCCCTCCTCCACGCCCATCATTCCCCCAAACACATCCAATCAAAATTTTGAGATAGCCATTTTGTTCAGCGTAATGGATTTCCACATAGAAAATATCTTTTGAGGTGGATACTCCCCATAGGCCTCAGGGCAAAGATTTTAAGTTATGCCCTGGGTGCATATAAGGTTTTTAAAGAAGGCGTTGTCGAAAAAACTTCAAAAAAGGCTCATTCGATTGGAAATTAGAAGGGCTAGTTCCCTTTTTAATAGTATAAAGTGATTGGAGGGCAACTAGCCCCCCTCCAACGCCCATCATTCCCCAAGCACATCCAATAAAAATTTTGAGATAGCCATTTTGTTCAGCGTAGTTGATTTCCAGATATAAAATATATTTTTGAGGAGGACACTCCCCCACAACCCTCAGGGCAAGGATTAGAAGTTTTACCCTGGGGGCATATAAGGTTTTTATTGAAATCTTTGTCGTAGAAACTTGAAAAAGGGCTCATTCAATTTGAAATTCAAAGGGCTAGTACCCTTTTTAATAGTCGAAAGTGATTTGAGGGCAACTAATCCTATCTCACGCCCACCTTTTCCCTAAACACATCCCAATCAAAGTTTTTAGATAGCCATTTTATTCAACGTACTTGAAAGTTTTGGAAATTAGGTCTTTAAGCATGACATCCCCTCCCCCCAGAGCCCTCAAGGCAAGGGCTTTAAGTTATGCCCCGGGGGCATATAAAGTTTTTCTTGAAAGCGTTGTCGTAGAAACTTCAAAAGGGCACATTCAATTGGAAATTGAAAGGGCTATTGGCTTTTTTAATAGTTCAAAGTGATTGGATAGCGATTAACGCCCCTCTCACGCCCACCATTTTCCGAAACACATCCAATCAAAATTTTGAAATATCCATTTTGTTCAACTTAGTTAAACGTTCTGGAAATTAGGTCTTTTAGGATGATAACCCCCTCAGAGCCCTTACTGCAAGGGTTGTAAGATATGCCCTGGGGGCATATAAGGTTTATATAGAAAGTTGTTGTATAAATCATAGGCAACGCGATCGCGCTGCCTAAGTAAAGAACGGGGACACTCGAGAACGAGACAAGAGATGGGGACTAAGTAAAGAGGAGGACACTCCCCCAGAACCCCAGGGCAAAGGTTTTAAGTTATGCCCTGGAGGCTATAAGAACGATGTTGGCACAATTTATTATATATTAATTTTTTCCTTTAGAGAAGGGCACTTCGTATCGAAGAAGTTGTCGTAGAAATTTCGAAAAGGGCTCATTCAATTGGAAGATGGAGTGGCTTTTGCCGTTTTTAATAGTCGAAAATAATTAGAAGAGGACTAACAACCTCCCCGCCCACCATTTCTAGAAAAACGTCCAATCAAAATTTTGAGATAGCCATTTTGTTCAGCGTAGTTGATTTCCCAATAGAAATTATGTTTTTGAGGACAGTCCCCAACAGCCCTTAGGGAATGGGCTGTAAGTTATACCTTGGGGTATATAAGTTTTTTTATAGAAGGCGCTGTCGTAGAAACTTCAAAAAAGGCTCATTCGATTGGAAATTCAAGGGGCTAGTGCCCTTTTTAATAGTCAAAGAGATTAGAGGGCAACTAACCCGCCTCTCACGCCCACCTTTTCTCCAAACACATCTAATCAAAACTTTGAGATAGCCATTTTATTCAACGTAGTTTCAAATTTTGGAGATTAGGTCTTTGAGGATTACAACCCCCTCCCCCCCAAGCCCTCAGGGAAAGGGTTGCAAATTAAGCCCAGGGGGCATATAAGGTTTTAATATAACGCTTTGTCGTAGAAACTTCAAAAAGGGCTCATTCGATTGGAAATATAAATGGCTAGTGCCCTTTTTAATAATCGAAAGTAATTGGAAAGCAACTAACACACCTTCCACGCCCCACCATTTACCCAAACACATCCAATAAAGATTTTGAGATAGCCATTTTGTTCCACGCAGTTCTAAGTTCAGGAAATTATACCTTTGAGCAGGACCCTCCCCCCCCCACTCGGTCTTCAGGGCAAGGGTTATAAGTTATTCCCCTGGGGCATATAAGGTTTTTATTGAAATCTTTGTCGTAGAAATCTTGAAAAGGGCTCATTCGATTGGAAATTCAAAGGGATAGTTCCCTTTTTAATAGTCGAAAGTGATTTGAGGGCAACTAACCCCTCTCTCAGGCCCATTTTTTCTCCAAACACATCCAATCAATTTTTTAGATAGCCATTTTACTCAACGTAAATGAAAGTTTTGGAAATTAGATATTTAAGGAAGCCACTCCCCCCCCCCCAACATCCCTCAGGAAAACGGTTGTAAGTTATGCCCTGGGGGCATGTAAGGTTTTTATTGAAAGCGTAGAAACTTCAGAAGGGCTCATCAATTGGAAATTTAAATGGCTAGTGCATTTTTTAATAGTTGAAAGTGATTGGAGAGCGACTAAGGCCCTCTCACGCCTACCATTTTTCCAATCACATCTAATCAAAATTTGAGATATGGATTTTGTTCAACGTGGTCGAAAGTTCTTGAAATTAGGTCTTTTAGGTTGATAACCCCCTCAGAACCCTCAGTGCAAGGGTTGTCAGTTATGCCCTGGGGACATATGAAGTTTATATAGAAAGTTTTTATAGAAATTTCAAAAAGGGCTCATTTGATTGGAAATTAAAATTGCCCTTTTTAATAGTCGAAAGTGAGGGGAGAGTAATTAACCCCCCTCTTAAGCCCACCATTTCCCCAAAAACTTTAATCAAAGTTTTGAGATAGCCATTTTGTTCAATGTAGTTGAAAATTCTGGAAATTATGTATTTAAGGATGCTAAATCCCCCAGAGCCCCAAGGGCAAAGGTTGTAAGTTCTGCCCTGGAAAATATAAGGTTTTTATAGATAGAGTTGTCGTAAAACTTCAAAAGGGGCTCATTTAATTTGAAATTGAGAATTGTAATAGTCAAAAGTGATTTGGAGGGTGACTAACCCCCCTCTCACGCCCACCACTCCTACAAATACATCCAGTCAAAATTTTCAGATACCCATTTTGTTAAACGTAGTAGAAAGTTCTGGACAATTAGGTCTTTGAGAATGACACCTCCCCCAGCACTCAGGGCAAGGGTTGTAAGTTATGCTCTGGGGGCATAAAAGATTTTTATGAAAGTTTTGTCGTAGAAACTTCAAAAGGGCTCACTTGATTGGAAATGAAAGGGGTAGGGCCATTTTTAATGGTTTGAAAATGATTGGAGAGTGACTACCGCCCCTCTCACGCCCACCATTTCCCCAAACACATCCAATCAAATTTTGAGATAGCCATTTTGTTTAACGTAGTTGAAACTTTTGAAAATTCGCCTTAGAGGATGACAACCACCCTAACAGACCTTAGCGTAAGGGTTGTAATTTATGCCCAAGGCCAGAACAAAACTTGCACTTTACTGAAGAATTACAAATGAATGTGCATTGTTAGTTTAATATGCATATACTGATATTTAGTAATTGAAATGTTAATATTACTTGATTTATTAAAGTTATGAAAGTAAAAACATTTTATATTTTTTTCAGTAAAGTGCAAATTTTGTTCTGGCCTTGGGAAGACATAAGGGTTTTGCGCCAAACTTATGTTAATTTCTGCTCGTTTTGAGTTTTACTCGGTTATTTATTGTAATTTCTGTTTGTTTTGGGTTTCATTTATTTATCGATGCTGATTTGTGGTAGTTTCACCCATGGTAGATTATTAAATTTTATTTTTGTTAATTTTTTGTTTAATGGAGTTCTTTACTTTTCTTTGAAAAAACTTATTTTGTGGAATTTTTTTTTAATTAGTTGCTATGATAAAGCGAACCAGCTTTTCAGGAATACCGTAGAAGATCAGGATCCTCCATAGTGTTGGGCTGTCTATTGAGTCGAACGCTTTTTCAAAGTCAACGAACAATAGATATAGGCGTTGTCTCCCTCGTTTGATTCTTCTGGCTTGGTGCCCAGTGTGAATATAAGATCGGCGCAAGATCTTTTTGGTCTGTTGCTCCTTGCATAAAAATGGGTCTAAGGCAGCTTGAAGTCTTGTCAGGATGATTATGCAGAAGAGTCTTTTCGGGTATCGAGAGGAGGTTGATGCCTCTGTAAATGTCACAGACTATAAAGTCTCTTTTTTTGAAACAATTCTATAATGGTTCTGCTCTCCAGTCTTTGGGGACATTTTCTTTTTGCCAGAAGGGGGAAAAGAAGACTAGCCACACCAAAATGGACCTGCAGATCGATGACTTGTCCATTTCTCCAGATATATGGGCACTAACCGGAGATTTTCCATTTTTCATGTTATTCGAGGTGACAGGATCTCATCTGCCGTTGGATCGTCTGCATGAATGAGGAGATCCGAAAATGGGCTGTCCAGAATATCTGGTGGAACAGAGGGGGACGGGTGTCTGAGAAGGTTTTCGAAGTAATCCGCCCATCTATTTTTCCGGTCATCTGGATCGGTTAGCAGTCTCCCGTTTTCCTCTTTTACTGGTCCATCTTGTACGTTGGTCTTCCCAACGATTTCTTTAGTTAGGTGGTACACAGCTCTCGTGTCACCACATCGGGCTGCTTCTTCTGCCATTCTTGCTTTCTCATTGAGGTGCTGTCGCTTACCTGATCAAGTACTTTTCTTCACTTCTCTGTCCACTTCCTTATACGCTATGTCTTTCATAACATCAGTAGAGGGCTCATTACTGAGCGTGCTCTGTTTTTTTTTCTTACGGTCTTCGATCAAGACCCAGTTTCTTCCAACAAGTGTCTTCTGGATATCCATTGTTCATTTATTGACTTTTTAAAGCCAAGAACTTCTTCAGTAGTTTCTGTGCAGTTTTGTAGAATAGTCGTCCAAGCCTCTTCCACGTATCGTGGTATATCAGCAAGTACCTCGAATCTCTTCAAAAGTTTATTGCTGAATTGTCTCCTAACATCCTTGTCTCTCAACTTCTCCACGTTGAAATTTCTTGGTAGTTTTGTTGGTTGTCGAGATCTGTTGGAGCAGAGTTTCAACTTGAGTGTTGCTATGAGAAGTTCATGGTCTGACCCGACGTTCGCACTTCTGTAACTCCTCATGTCTTTCAGACTAGTTCTCCACCGTCGTCGGATCAGAAAGTGGTCAATCTGGTTTTTGGAGTTTTGTCTGGAGATGTCCATGTATACTTATGGATATCTTTGTGCTCGAATATTGTACCTCCTATCAACAAGTCGTTGGACATGACAAAGCTGACTAGCCTTGCACCATTTTTTGTTGATTGTTCCAAGCCCGTGATGTCCCAACACCTCGGGGCAATAAGATCTGTCCTGACCAACTTTCGCATTTAGGTCGCCTGACAAGCAAGCGACGTCATGGGGGGGGGATGGAGTCTAGGACGGACTGGAGGGTTGTATAAAAATCGTCCTTTCAAGGCTTCAACGGCATCATTTTGTTGGTGTATAGCAGATGACTAGCGACAGCTTTGCATGTTTAGAGTGCAAATCTTGTATACAGGACTATCTCGTTAATCGGCTTCCACGAGCAGAGAGATATTGCTACATTTGAGTTCAATATAGCTGCGACTCCAGCTGCATGACAGTTCACTTTTCCGCTGTACAGTACTATATAAGTCGTGTTGCTGTTTACTGCTTTGAGCTTCTTTTTCCGCTTCTTTTCTCTGCAGCCTTTCCATCGTGCATCAGTCACTGAGAGGATGTCTAGCCAAAGATTTTCGCACTCTTGTAGAACTTGTTCAGTTTTTGAAAGAGCCGACATGGTCCTTACGTTCCAAAATTCGATTCGTATTGGTTTATTCGCGTTCAGAAATCTGGTCGAAGGGCATGCATGGGTCGTCATTATATTAGTATTTGATCCGAGGCTTTTTACTGACGTTTCTTTAACATATTCTTTTTCTACGGGAGCGACTTGCTAGGCTACTGCCCAACCGGTTTCTTCGGCTCGGCTAGGGGCAGGGACACTAATGCCTGACCGGAACCCCCGGTGCCTACCCAACTTGCAGAGGCTGTTGTCCAAGTCTGATCTTCCGCCCTTCACAGTTGTCCTCCTGGAGAGGATCCTCCCGCGATGGTATCCTGCAGTACCATACAATTTAACCCATTGCTGGAATAAGATTCGCAACTAGTGGGACGTGTTCACACGCCGGTGGGCCCTGCTCAGTGTGCGTCAGAGAGGCCTTCTTCCTCCTCCACCTGTATTTATGGCCCCAGGGTGAGGATACCCCAGTTTCAATTATGGATTCCAGGGGCTAGGTCCGCTCTTGGTCCACGCCTCTATTTATGAGGTACCCTACATATCTGTAGGACGTTCCCCTATCTGCCACCTGGGGACGCGCTGAGTGGCCTGGAGAGGGCCCATACTAAGATGATTAAATCGTGATTTGGGCCCCTAGTCACGATTTTTATTCATGACCAGTAAAAAAGACTTTGTTTGCTAAAAAGGAACCGAAATTAATTAAAAAAAAAGTTTTTCCACCAAAGAATCTTTAGAGAGGAAAGTAAATAGGTACATTAATCCAAAGGTTAGCAGATACAAATTCAAATAGTTTATTAGTGTAAAACTACCATAAATCACCCGTAAATAAATAAACAGTATCCAAAATGACCAAAAAACTACAATAAATAACCCATTGAAACTAAAAACGAGCAACCACTAACGAAAGTAGGGCTAATATTCCATTTATCTTCTAGAGAGAACATCAGTGTTTGCACTTTACTTGAAAAAAAACAAATTTTGAACATTTCCTTTTTTGACCATGATAAATTCAAAATTATTAGGACTTTTAGTTATGAATAACAGTTTACATATTAAACAACCAATCGGAATTATTTGTTTTTCAGTAATCTTGGTGATACATTTAAATAAGGCCAAATAAGGAATATTTAAAGTAAAGTGCAAATTTTATTCTTGTCCTTAGAAAACAAGAAGAGGCTAGAAGAGGTTGGAGAGGTTGGTCCTACTCTTTTAGTTTCTAACTCATTATGAATTTAACTATGTTTTTAATTGTAATATCTAGTCATTTTTGGTCTCATTTATTTATTTATTGGTGATAAAGAAAGTTTGACGTTTAAAAAAAGAATTGACTGTTTCATCAAATCTTTTGTTTAATATAGCTCTGAAAATTTGCTTGTTAACCTTCCTTTGTGGAATTTGTTTTTAAATTAATTTACAAAGCATCCATGTTTGTACTGTCATCTACATTAATTTATGGTTGCAATTAACTGAATAGCATTTTACTTAATACAGATTTACAAAAAAATTATTAATTTTAATAAATAATTTGCATGCTTCTGCATTTAAATCACAATAGAGAACAATAGAAGCAACTTTAGTAAAACACGCTGAAATTAATTTTACAACAACTATAAAAGACTTTTACAACTATCAAATAGACTTTCTTTAAAATTGTGCATTGTTTTATTGTTTAAAATTGTGTATTGAGCTATTAAAACAACAAGAACTGTTGTTACTATTGTAATTCTTACTTAATTCACTACTATATATGTAAATTTAGGAAAACTATAAATAAATTTACCATTTACAAGTTCTTAGCAAATTTTACAGTGAACTATTTTATAGCTATTCATTTCTTTTTAGGTACTTCTTATTGTTCTTGGTGTCACTGCTGTACTAGCTGAAAAATCAGCTCCAAAAGACCTGGTAATTGAATCTCAAGATTCAAAAGCTCCAATTGAAGAGGGTTTAGAAAATTCAGAAAGCAGATATGGCTATTATGGCTACTATCCATCATACGGATATGGTTATCACCGTCCATTATCTTATAGCTACACATATCAATCGTTCGGATATCCTCACGGCTACAGAGGCAAAAGAGCCACATCTGAGGAGAAAGCTTTTGTTGAAGAAGAACTAGATAGTGCTCAAAGCAGACATGGCTATTACGGTCACTATCCATCGTACAGATATGGGTATCATACCCCTTCTTCTTACAGCTACAATTATCAATCTATCGGACACAGGCCTTACAGATATGGCTATGGAATACATTCCTGGTAAAAGGCAGTGACTTATCATAAATATTCAATTGTACTTATTTCTATTTATTATTTATTAAACGGCTTATTCTAATAGGATCGTCTGTTTTCACTGATAGAAATTTAGTAAACTAACCTTGTATTTTTCTTATTTATTTTGTTTATTGTTTTTTGGAATATTAATGTATGTATGTATATATATGTATGTATAAATTTATTGCCCATCACAAATGTAAAATATAACACTGATGGAGTATAAAGAAAGAAAATGGAAAGAAACAAATAAAATCTGACAAATACAAACAGAACCAAAACAAAGAAGAACAGACAAGAAAAAAATTTAAATAAGGGCAAATATATGTAAGACAAACCATATTATCAACGACGGACAATTTCAGAGGTGTTTTCACCAATAATCTGCCTCCAATATCTCTCATTTCTTTTTTGTACCACGGACACTGGGCTTGCAGCTCCATACCGCGAGGATAGTGAGCTGTTATTAGTCCAGAGAGGCAGCCTTAGCAAATATTTTGCATACTTGTAGAAACACTTCCGTATATCCCTAATATCTGAAGCAGTAAGAAGAGACCAAAATGGTGCAAGGGCAAGTAGATGCAAAACAGCAAATGCATTATAAACGCTAGCTAAGATACGGCGTTAGATTTAAACTTTAACGTAACTGGTAAACCATACGCATTCCTAGCATTTCAAGCAAAAAAAAAAAAATCATTCAAAAGTTGACACGTGGCGCGAAGATTTGACCCAATTGGTACACCAAGATACGTAAGTGTATCTTGTGCTATAATAACATGTTCACCTAACTGAACATTTGTTGGGCAATCTGAACGGTGATTGGACACCAGGAACTCAATCTTACTCTCATTAAATCGAAGACCAATACGTTTATACTCCCTATCGAGAATTCCAAAGTTTTCCTCAATTCCAAAGGCTGTTCTGCTAATATCAAGGATGTCATCAGCATAGTTAGCTAGCGAAACATCAATACCATTAAATATACATGTGGTTAGAACGTTCTGTTGTGGCACAATGACAGTATTATTAAACAGGGGGGAAAAAGAAATGTGCTGTAAAAGGGAAAAACTAGTACAACTACCCCAATTTGCTTTCACTAGCTCCTTGTCCAGTAAAAAAAATTTGTTTTCCCTTTACTGACTACGGGCTCTTTACGGGCTGAAATTCGATCCTAGGCTGTTAGGTCTAAGAAGTTGTAGGACTAAATCTTTCAATAAGATTTAACTTTTTAAAATTTCATTTTATTAATGATACAGATACAAAAAAAGACAAGAAATTAAGATAATACTAAGGAGGTCCTTTTATTTATGTTACTTTCCCGGTTGTAACAATTATAGTACCCAGACATCATTAATTGATCCAGTTTATTTTGAATGCTCCACAAATGCTCCAAATTTGATTTGCCTAAAATTTGGTGATTTAGGTTATTCCTAAAATCCAGTTAATATGTTCGTTCATCTTCAGTACATTTTGAAGAGACAAGATGTCAAATTTAGTTTTGTTTATATTTAATCAAAAACAGCATAATTGTACTGTCAAAGTAAAGAGCAAAATTGACGCAATTAATATTATTTCTTTCACCAAAGCACTTCGTATTAGGGCCTGAATGATATATCAGTCGGTAGATATTACCCGGCCAATATGAGGGTCAGTGGCTTTGTCGGACATCGGGGAAAATATTGGATGTCGGCCAATTCTCTTTTTGGAGCAGCTTATCCCGAAGATGGCACTAGATTTCCTTTGTTCATTTTTACTTTTCCAGTCCTTGGAACGGAGGCACCAGCTACGTCTGACCATGGTAGAAAGAGCAGCAAAGGTGAGTCAAATGAAGTCAAAGTATATTTGTTGTCAAAACCTGGTGCAGCAATGTTCTAATGTATGGTGAGTTCATAACAAAACAACTGAAAAGAATACAATTAACCATATGAATTTTCTCTTATGTAGGTGAAAGAAACAATATTTAATTGATTAAAACTATGATAATATCCAGTCAAAAGCCGAGCTAGGGGGGGGGGGGGTCATTAGGTGGGGAGGGGGAGGGGTTTCAATGTGTCTTCGCCACTTGCCAAAACCTTGGAAAACGTACCTATTTGCCTTGGAAATTTAGCATATGTGTCCACATTTGTTGGCATACGGGATGATTTTGTCGACTGTTCTTTAAATCCCTCCTCGAAACAAAAAACCCTAGCAGCACCCCCTTACCTATTGTGCCTAGAAGGATTCGTTAGTAAGAGACCAAATAATATGAATGTAGAGTAACATTTTCACATTAATATGTGACTGATTAAAACACAAAATCCCTCTATTGAAATTTGGGCTTCGAATAATCAATTTCAATAAGTATGTTACACCTCTTTCAATTAGAATTTTACGTATTTGTGTTTATGTACCTAACCCGGCTTAAATTAGTTTTACTATCTAGACTAGAACTTTATTTGGTTTAACTGTTTTTCTAAATATTTTCTAAATGAATACTTTTTCCATTACTTTGAATCAACAGTAAATTACCGAGGCTGTTATTTAGTTTCTTAATAGACCAGGGTGAAATATTTGAGTATGAATATGGACAAAGAATGCAGGGTTTAAATTTTAGGTAAGGTTTTTTTTCCAGAGGGGTATTTATTGGCAAATTATATCAGTATCGTATTGGTACGATACCAATATATCGGTATCAGTATTGAACCCCTAGATCCATATCGGTCAGGCCCTACTTCGTACGGAAGGAGTTGAAGTTCAAGTTCTTTATTAATCAATAAAAAATGTTTTGACAAAACTATCAAATTAATGACCCACAGTGAGAATAACTCGTGTGTGGATTTATATACACTCAACAATAAATAAATAATACTATCTCCAGATACTGGAATAAAAAGATTGTTCTTCAACTCTCCGTATGGTAACAACAAACAAAATCCGAATAAAATCAAAATAACCAAATAAATAAAGTGAAATGAGGAGCATCCACCCCAGAAAATAAATCAAATTAATAATTACTGATTAAGTGATCATTGATCTAATTTTATTATTAACCAACGATTTATTCAAATCTACAAAACTATGAAATTTATTCCAATTATATATAATACTATGCCTTGGTGAAAAACGGGACCTTCCAGATTCTATTAAAGCCTGACGGACTACAGAACTGCCACGGGTCCAATATGCATGCTAACCTGATTATCATCCTGAAAAAAATTATTATGCAAATAAAAATACTCAGGCAAAAGACCTTGAACGTGTTTAATCATATAAAGAACAGAATGGAAAGAAGGGAAAAGGTCCAGTGGAAGGATATTTAAAATTTGAAACATACTTTTTGTTGACGATTCACCAGGGTAAGAAAACGGGCTAGGCAGGTAATTTTTCAATAGACGCAGAGCTTTATTTTGTTGCCCCTGAAGAGAAAGAATATGAGTTTTAAAAGTATTCAAAAAAATAATGGGACAGTAATTTATATATGAATGCACTAGAGAATGATAAAGAGATTTCAGGGCAAAAAACGACAGAAGAAATTTCCGATGATTCATCATTCCAATATTTCTGTCCAGTTTCATTCGAAGATAAATTGCATGGCTTTTAAATGATAAACTTGAATCCAGTATTATCCCAAGATATTTAATATCATCAACTCTTTCAATTTCAATAGGCAGGCCTTGAATATTCATCATCATAATTTCCGGTGCTCTTTTCCCAGTACGAGAGAAGATGATGAATTTTGTCTTAGTACAATTAATAGTCAATTTATTTCTCGAAAACCATACGATAAGCCTCTTCAGTGCTGATTCCAACCTAAGCTTCAAAGATCTAGAGTCGGGGCTTGACATTGCATACCGTGTCATCGGCGAATAATGTGTTAAGGCCAATATCTTTGATGCTATTACTGATATCGTTAGCATAGATAAGAAAAGGGAGTGGAGCCAGAATAGAGCCTTGTGGGACTCCAACTGACTGAGTTTGAGATACTGATGAGGAAGAAGTATCGCCTCCGTCTAGATACTGATTTCGGTTTTTTAGGTATGGTATTACTAAGTCATTAACTGGGCCTCTTATGCCGCAGTTATCAAATTTAGTATGCAATATTTTTATGGGAAATCTTATCAAATGCCTTTTTAACGTCAATAAAAATTGTAGCTGGAATGTCACCTTTGTCGAGGGCGTCATGAACAAACTGAGTCATTGCCAAAATAGCATTCTCAGTAGAGTGAGACTTCCGGAACCCAAATTGCATCGGACTAAAAAATTTAGATTTCATTAAAAAGCTGACTATCCGGTTATATAGGCACTTTTCGAGCAACTTCCCAAATGTAGACAGGATTGAAATCGGGCCGATAGTTTGGGTCTTCTCCTTTATACAAAAAGACGATTCCTACAGAATTGAAACAAGAAGGAAATCTTCCGGTTTTAAAACAGAGGTTGAACACATGCGAAAGTGGGATTACAATATTTGGTGCTATGCACTTAATCAGATTAGTAGATGACCCATCAATCCCTTCCGAAGATCCATTCTTTAAAAGGTTTGTTGTAAGTAAAAGTTCATCTGGGGTTACAGGAGTAAGAAAAATGGAGCAATTGTGAGACGGGGGTAGATATAATTGAAAGTCCTCTCCAGTTTCATTATCCAGATGACGGGCCAGGTTGTTTCCAGCAGTTGATGCGGTTTCCTCGCCAATTTTTGCAAAGTGTATATTTAATGCGTTGACAACTTCTACTTTCTCTGTGGCAAGTTTAGTTCCATCTTCAGCTATTAATTCATCAGGAAGATCATAGGTCTTATGCTTTTCTAAGCACTTATTAATTATTTCCCATGTCTTCTTAGGGGACCCTTCTGCTTGAACAAATGCTTCGGCGACGTAATGACTTTTTTGTTAAATAATTTTTGTTAAATAATTTTTGTATCTGCAAAATTCAGCTAATTTAACTTCAGATGGATGCATTAAGTATGCCTTATATACCAGATTCTTATTTTTTGTTGATACCAGCAATCCAGGAGATTTCCAAGGCTTAATCGGCTTTATACTATTTCTTCTTGATATTTGGCGGAGAGGGAAAGCATTATTGAAACAATGTTTAAACTGATTCACAAAAATTCAGCAGCAAAATCAGGGTCCGAAGACTCTAAACAAGAAGAAAAATCACTTGAAGAAAGCAGTACTTTAAGTTTACTTAAGGAGTTTCTGTTAGTCATTCTCATTTTTCTTTTAGTAGGCTAATTAAACTCTGTAATCAAGTGAAGGTCGGTCACAAGCATCAAATGGTCTGAAAAATATTCGATAACCACATCACTAGGCTTTAGTTCCAGATTCTTAAACAAATTATCAATAACGGAAGCAGAATCTTTGGTTATTCTTGTTGGGACTCCATAAGCTGGTAAGAGACCACCGGACAGGCAAACTGATAACAAGTCAGCCCTGTCAGAAGAGATTCCGTGGAAATTACCACTTGAATTATTAGAATTATATAAATCAATATTAAAGTCACCCATGATAACTATTTTTGGACACAAATTCGAAGCAATAAGCACAAAATCATCAAGAAGTTCCATGAATTTTGAAGCAGGAGAGCTTGGAGGCTGGTAAAAAACACAACACAAAATTTTCATACCATTTACATCTATTTTAACTGCAAAAAATTCATACGCCATTTCAAGATATAGGTGATCAAAGTCACTCACCAGATCTGACTGAATTGTTGATTTAATGAAAAAACCTACCCCTTCCTGTTTTTTATTAATCCGATTCTTATGAAAAAAAAGTATAATCATGTTTATTAATAAATGTCTTTGTCGAATCATTTAAAAATGTTTCACAAGAGGCGAAGACATCTATATTATGATGAGAAATAAACAGAGATATTCGATCAAAATATTTAGTAACCCGCGATAGTTCAAAAATACCATTCTAACATTAGTGCCTTTATTTAAAACTTGGGTGGGGAGTAGATACTTATTTTTTGGGATAGAATGAACCATCATATCAAAAAATCGTCATCTTTGCAAAATTCTCAAATATTTTACCTAAATCTAGGGGGAGCTCCTCGAAATTACGAAGTCTGTCATCCTCGATGCTGGGTATACTTATTGACAAAAAGTGACTTACCAACCATACGGAGAGTCAAAGGAGACATAATTATAAACAGAACTTCATCTGAAAGAGACAAACATAAACAAAAAACTAGAACTTTATAACATGAGAACCTTATATAAGAAAAAATCGGGAATAGTTTGGCACAAAGTAAGAGAATTAAATATAACAGTTTTGGTAACAAAAAAAAAACAAAGAAAGAAAAAGCCACATAATACTCATTATGATACTTTTGCGAACGGGAGTCCAAACATAAGATAATCATAATCCTCAAACAATCATAAATTATCAACTATCTTAACAACCAGAGCACTAAACACAAAATAAACAAAATACTCCACAAAATCTTATAAATATAAACTCAGATTACTACTATCCTATTTAGTTATTGATCAGCTCTCTCTCATATCACCGAACCATTTTTTTTTTTTTATCTCAAGCCATATATGGTTCCTTTATTTTTAATCCGAGAAGCAATAATCATTCCACACTCCTTCATCTCTTTTGCTTTAGTGAGGAATCCTGTGCGTAAAGCGTTAAGTGCTGGAGGAAGGTCCGTGCAAATTTTTATTCCAGATCCCTTAAGCTTGGATACGTTTTGCATAACTAGATAAGCTTCAGCTTCATTCCTGTGCCTAATTAGCACTGGATTAATTGCCGGTTTACGCGACTGACTTTGATTACGGCGTCTATTCGTTATATTGACAGTTTATCCTCCTAAGCGGTAACATTTGTTAATTGACACAGATGACGCAATTATTAAGGTATTCTTAAGTAGATCTTTCACGTGAGCTTCAAGGGATTGATTCGGATTAATATCTGTCGGTAAGCCATGTAAGAGTTATCGAAGAAACATTGGAAGGGGGTCACAAACCTGAGAGTTGAAAGTTCTAGTGCCCCTTTTATGAGTCAAAAGGGATTTCAGGGTAACAAGCCTTCCTCCTACGCACCTTACATCCTAACAAAACTTTGAGACAGTTATCATGTTTAGTATAGTTAGAAAGTCCGATAACTGTCAGTTTTTTGGGCAAGGGCTGTAAGTTATACAATTCACGCCATTATGTATATAGTGTTTGTTAACAGGGAAGGGGACATGTTTGATATTTGGTTTAAAAAAGACAAAGGCAGTCAGGTAGCACTTTCAGGGAATCTTGAGGGAGTATCAAGGGCACGGCAAAACATTTTCCAGGGAGGAGGGGCCAGACGCCAAATTAGCAGTGGTGGTTGGGTAACAGGGACATATCTCAGGGTATTTTTTAGTAGGAATAAGTTTATTTTAAATACTTTTAGGGAAAAAGCTCTCAAACAAAAAGAGCAATTAAATTGCATGCAAAATGAAACAAAATACAGTAAACTTTAAAAGACAGGGATTCCTGGCAGAGGGATCAATTGGGTCTAGGAGATTTCTCCCCGGTAATTTCCGCCCGTAGAAGATTCCCCCCCCAGAAATTTCCCCCCGTAGGAGATTTCTCCCCTGGACATTTCACCCCCAGAAGATCCCCCCCTGGAAATTTCCCCCGTAGGAGATTTCGACCCTCCTAGCTCCACAAGGTCCGTGAGACCTTCTGTCTCACGGACACGAACAAATTGAAATCTCTTAATTTAAACTCTTAATCTTATTATTTCCCATAATAAATATGTCATAACAGTTAACCGCCCTAGATTATTCTATTCGCAAGCTAAGGAGATTCCGACCCTCCTAGCTCCACAAGGTCCTTGAGACCTTGAGACTGAAATTGAAATCTCTTACTTTAATCTCTTGATCTGCTTAATTAAATCCCATAATTAATATGTCATAACATTTAACCACCCCAGATTATTCCATTCAAAGCTGTTTAGGCTCCCGAGCTGTGCCATACTGGGTCAGTTCATTTTTTTCGTGTCACATCAGAAGTACGTAAAGTTTTGTAAAATAATAGAGCATTTCAAATCAACGCGTGGAGTGGACAAGATTGCCTTCGAAGGGCTCGTTTAAACGAACAGAAAGACTTAGCAGCTGGAGAGGTCAGTTTCGAATGTGAGTTGAGACAACAGACGAAGGAAAGGCAAGCCAAAGCTCAAGATGAAGGATGGTGCTTTGGTTGGGCGTTTGAACAAACATTCACATGCTCCCTGCCAGTGTAACTTTCAAGCACAGGAACTCCGTAACCAGATGAAGAGGAAAGCAGCCGAGACACTTGAAACTCCGCAGCAGATTCTAACCCAGTCTTTGGTCAACATATCTGAAGGTGAGCGTCTTACGATTTCTTCCAATTATTTCTGCAACATATTCAGAGCTTGGGGCAGGTACACACTCGGTCTTATTTTGACTTCTTTTCAACCTTTCTTCTGGAGACAATCTAAAATCTGGATCATCCTGATTCTGATCTAGGCCAAGTAACGACAGTTCTCCAAAACAGTGCCCGAGTTATTCTAACAGCTATTTGTTTTGGCACTGCCTGTAAGAGGATTGGGTGATTCCATGCGTTTACGCACTGCGGCCTAACAAGTCAGAGGACACGTATACGAAAGTTTCTTACCGAACTAAAGTCTCATTTGACGAATGGAGGTCCAACAGCTTTATTGTCTGATTTCGAGTTTTGTGTGCAGAATTCCTTCAGGAAAGGCTTTCCAGCCACTGAAGTGATGGGCTGTTTTTTTCTACTTAAACCAGAGTATCTACAGGAAAGTACAAAACCTTGGCCTTCAGACGAGGTTATAGAGACGATGATGTATTGGCAGTCTCCGTTCAAATGCTAGCTGCTCTTGCATTCGTGCCCATTCAGGAAGTACATTCTGTATTCACAGCTATCGTAGCAAAACTTACGGACAAAGTGTTTAGGCCAATCATCACCTACTTTGAAGATAACTACATCGGTAGAATGCGTGGAAGTAGAAGAGTACCTTGCAACTTTCCACCCCGTGTCTGGAATATGTTCGACAGAGCGAAAGTCTGTCGAACTTTTTAGTTCCAGAAGAACCAATGAAGAACCATACGAATCCAGTGAACCAATTAAGAAAAAGTATGTGGATTTAATGCCAGAATTCTATGGATGGGAAACTACGAGAACGTCGGGACGCTGGGGTACCTGAGGCTTATTGCAAGAAATATTAGTTTTAAAAGTGTAGGGTTTTAACCATGTATGCATTACCGTGTATAAACCAACTATTTACTTGACAATTAAAAAGTGTACTCCACATCGCTTTTTATATTTTAGGCCACTGAGAAAGAGAAGAATTTTGCAACATTTTCGAGCCATGGGTGACATCCGATGCAAAAAGTCCTGAGGCAAGGGCAGTCTCCGGTGGCAATTATCTCCTAGAGGGGGGAGGGGAAAATTTTCAGCGGGGGGGACATCTCCTGGGGGTGGGGAAATCTCCTAGGGGGGAAATCAGTGGGAGGAGAATCTCCTACGGGGGGACATTTCCGGGGGGCAAAATATCCTACAGGGGAAATATCCGGGGGGAATTTTCTCGGGGGGAAATCACCGGAACCAGGATCAATTTAATAAATCATAATACATTTAATTATTATGCATTTAATCTTAAGAGAAAATCAAACTCAAACCAAAATTAACAGAAAAATTTAATTGCTTCCGTAGGTTATAACAGATGTAGACTTGTTTTTCCTACGCCTGCGCATTTCCTACGCCTTAGAATAGTTTACAGAAAGAGTAGAGATACTAAGAAAATCATCATGCCTGCATAGATATCACTTTTTGATTTTATACGGGTGATGTAAGATATTCGTCTATCATAACAGGGCTACTTCTCCCCTCGAACTTAAATCCCTTAGATATTCAACATTAAAAAAAAAAAAAAAAATAGAATAAGCGAAAGAAAAATAAAATTTTAAGCTTACTATCCAGCTGTCAAATTGACCCTCTATCGTCTATTGTCGTATTCGACTAAATAAATGAACAGTTCTAAAAAAAAAATTCGTCTTAAAAGAATTTAATCAAGTAATTTGTGATAAAAAACTGGAAGTAAAAAGTGACTTGGGCCAATTATCATCAAAATTAAAAATGGAATTTTCCTGAAAATGGCTGCACCGGCAGTATTGGCTTTTTATGCTGATTATAGATATATAATTCCTTTCAGTTTATAGTTACCGACCCAAACCCAAAATCTGAGAAATTTGCCTGATTTTTTAAAAAATGGGACCCCCCCCCCAAAAAAAAGCTATCCTATTGAAAATCCCTTATTAGATACATCATATCAGAGAGCTCTACCTTAATGAAACACAGTGGCAGTACTAGATTCAACCAAGTGGATTCGCTTTATTTGTAATGAAACTATGCTACGTTTTGGTGATCTGTAATTGAGTATCAGCTATAATGAAGGGAGGGGGCGGGGGTGAGTCCTTTTTAGGTGGGGGTAGGGTAGATTCTTAGATAAGTACAGATTAATGGACAAACTGCTTACTCTTCATGAGGGTTCAGATAAATGTTGAAAGAGGTAGGGAGAAGTAGGAAT
>CM051268.1:50519108-50599108 GCA_027921565.1 Artemia sinica
TCAGAAATTGTGTGAATCCATCCCTATAATATACGATAAGAAAAACGGGCATAAACTAATTAAAGCGTATAATATTAAACAATTTTAGATTACATATTAACGTAAAACATCAAATCTCAACTTCAAGTAAACATACACTTCAATACGGTCGGACCAAGGACGTGGCTATAAATTTTGTGGAGAAGGCTGAGGATCATGGACGTACAAGGGGGAGAGGGTGCTGAGGACCGATCCTCCCTGAAGTCAAAAAATTTCTTGAAATCCTGGGCACCTCTTAGTCAAATTATCACAAATTACCATTTAAATTGAAGGAAAATACAGGAATTCGAATCCCTCTTGTTAGATATATCCTCAAAGGACTGTGGTGGAACTGACTTTTATTCAGTCTACTTCAGTCGACCAAATGTTGTAGATGTCCCTCGCAAAACTCAAAGTAAAGTTAAAATTCCCTATTAGGTGTCTACGCATTTTTTGTGGGGTGGGGGGGAGATAAAAATCTTTTTTATTAGATGGACGGCAATAATAATATAAAAATAAATCTTATTTTAATAAGAAGTGCCCATGAATTTAACAAAATTTGGAATTTCGGGGAGCGGGGCAGGCACCAAGGTCTCTCCCTAGGTATGTCCCTGTTCCATTTGTATTTAGTTATAAATTTGGAAAGGTTCTTGTTTATTAGGACCATAAAGGAGGAGCCCCTTTGGTAACAACTTTGCAGGGACAAGCCAAGTGTTTATTTTGGGAAGAATCTTGATAAAATTCAAAAATTAAGGCACGAAAACATAATATATGGTAGTTATCACAGACAAGTTTAGTTTATCAGAATGTACTATCTTAGGGTTACCGGGTCTCAGTCCCAAAATATCTACTTGGCCAACCCCAAACCCCGTTTTTGTTCGAAGTTTTTGGATATGTAGTTTTTTAGGATAACACACTTGATCTGAACAGTGCCATGTTAAATATTAAATCCAAAGAAAGATGTTTATTCTTTAGATTCAACTATTTTCATTATTGTACATCCTAAACGGAATACAAATTATTTTTAAATTTAAATACTTCAAAAAAAGATAAAAACACTTTGGAGAAGGATAGAATATTATTTACGGAAAACATTGAAAATAATTGCAAAACAGGGAAACGATAAACACAAAAAATATTTTGCAAATATAAATTATATCTGAAATATTGTTTTTAATTTATTGTTGTTTTATTCTCAATAAACTTAAGTTTTAATTATATATTGGCCAAACTAGAGGCTCTCAGAAGCCAAATCTGTTTAGTCTATTCAATTTTTTGAGAATTATAGCGTCAAAAACAGGTATATCTATTATTTTTAAAATTTGACATTTTATTTTATGGAATTTATCAATTTGGTCTACAAAGGGTCCAAATACTAGTAACTACGATATTAAACATATAATATCACCATAAAACAGTCTTCAGAATTAGAAAGTTTTTCCCTTTACTGATTACATTTTATGATCGTACTTCTTTGTGCTGTGTTTATGGATTTGTTTCTCTCTCTTTGACCTATTCTTCTGGTTTGTTTTTTACAAAAAAACGCGGATTAAAAGAAAATAAACAATATTAATATAGCTAGATAATTAAAAAATAATTTTCCACGTTATTTCTTACATTTCAAAAAAATTAAATTGAAAAAAACACCTCTAATGCCTTTACACAGCTAAAAATCTTTTAACAAATTACTAAAACAATATTCCCCACAACATCATAATCAAAAACAAATTATAAAACAATACTAATTAAAGACAAATTCACCCAAAAATAAAAAAGTGACGAATGTTACTTATGCTAATAAATATCATACTTGAATAGTACAAGATGATCATCAACTTCGAAATAATGCACTGGATATTAATCGAAAGATAGCACAATTATTTATCAATCCCTAATATAGAACAGGAGATACAAATATAATTAAAGCAATTTTCCAGTCAACACGCTCCGTTGTGGTATTTCAAAAGATTGTATGTGATATTATTCGGAAAATTCAGAATTACAGTCCATCCCCTCATGTAAAGCAAATTCCATCTGAGTTTAATCCATTGTTAGATATCGTGTTTCGCTCCAAATGAATTTAGAATAGTCGCTTTTTCGAAAAATAAGTTATATCCCCTTTTTCAGTTCTAAAAATAGCTAGAGATGTTGTTGAGGCAGATGTTGCCATCAATTTTTTTTCGTAGGTTGGAAGTTAGCTCTATTGATTCATATAATCTTTTTTCCCTATTTTGTTTGGTTCCTAAGTTTTTTAGAAATTGTCTTGCTTTTTTTCGAAATGATTGCGTTCTATTTCCTCCTTTACAGAAATAGTCATAATTTTTTCTAAAACTATATTCTTAGGCATTACTATGCATCCAGAAAAAAATAGACTAATCGACTTACTCTCACAACTCAAGAAAGTCAATGTATTGGCCCAGGAAATACCAACTTGTTCAGAGGAAAAAGATGAGCACTAATATATTAGATGGTGCCAGGGGTGCAGCTCCAGCATTTTTATTGAGGGGGTAAAAAAGGTCCACATCAAAAGAGTCAAGGGGCATGGGCTATATAATGATTTTTTTCTAATTTATTTGGGGCCACTGCCCCCCCCCCTTGCCACCCCCAAACAACGCCATTTGACGTTTCCATTATTTTTTTGTCATAGCTTGGATGCCTGAAAAAGTTTTCTTTAATAAACAAATGCTTCTGAATAACAGTCAAAAACCCAAATCATTATTTCAGTTTTTCCGCTCTACTGTATTGTATACTTAGTGTAACATACTACCTTTTCAATTACCACCGTAGTGCTAATCAATAATAAATTCAATTTGAAAAAAAAACAAAACAAAGTGAAACAAAGAAAAAGTAAATAGAAGCCTTTTACAATTTTTACATATTTCAAAGGAATTTATTACTAGCAACTAGATATTTCTTCACTGCAATGCGAAATATTTACGTAGCGTTCATTGTTGTAAAATCTTATAGACAGTTAAGCTCAAAAACAGCTTTTTTGGTTTTTCTTCAGAGGTGGAAATAGCCATGACTCTGGAAAACTCCCATTGCGGTGCTAAACTATTTAACTAACTCCCCTTTTATGCATTCTTTACTAATATTTGACACTTGGATATACCCATCTAGCCCTGTTAAAAATGGTATCCTTAATCGGCATTCATATTTACAATTTCTTAACAGTAAATACAACATTACTCTGAAAAGAAAATAAAGGGACCTATTAAACCCCACAGCACACAAATGGCTTTGATTTTGAACTACAGTGTAAAAATTAAGGCACTTATTCCAAGAGCGAGTGCCTCAAGACACGTTTAATGATCAACAGAGCCACTAACATGACCAGTTTTCATACTCCAATCGCTTGGCTCCGATTTTTCGGCTCTATACAGGCGGAATAACCTGATCCAAATTACCTGGCTCTAATTATTTGACTCTGATAAGATGGAATAACTTATATAAAAACAACCGGCTTCAATCACTTTAGTCTGATTTTCTCGTTTTATAAATTTGGAATAACCTTGGCTCCAAATAGCAAACTCCAAATAACAAGCTCCATTTTAGTTGGTGACTCCAAATTTCGGCATCATGAAGGCGGAATAACTTTTAGCCTGGCACGATTTAAAATTCCTAAGCCTTGACCTATTTAAAAAAAATCTAATATAACCAATCAGCTTAGGAATGACTGATGCATCACAAGCTACCAAATCATGCATATTTGTACGCCCAGAAAATATATCCATGTCATAAACGCAATTAATTGTAGCAGCATTGTTGGTTATTTGTCATAAAGTAAACTGACGATCACACTCATCTTGAAATGCCAAAGGTATTCTTGTTTTCACTGTTAAGTCAAGTGGACGACAAGCCCCTGTTGGATCTTCAAAAACATTACCTCCCATGTGAAATTTCAAGCTAGGAGTTTCTGCTGCATCATCTAACACATGCTTCCGACTCAGGTCCATCGGTAACTCTTGGAAGATATCCTCTGCATAAGCACCATTTATAGAACTAGAAACCGAAATAGAATTTGAACTTTCTCTTTTATATATATTTGAGATCGTAGACTGGCATCCAATACTTTCAACAGTTTCATCTGATGTATGTGATCTTGGTGATATCGATCCGACAGGAAAAGCCTCATCACAAAGAGATGTGCTCTTTCCCAGATGTGATAAAGGATCGTGGTCTAAGTCTCCATAAAGACCAAAAGAATTTGTACCAAAATCAACGTCCATTTTTTCCTGTATTAAGCAATGGACTTTGAACCAATTTGAACGACGTCCATATCGGGATCCGCTTTTAGACATACCAACCATAAAACACTTACGAAGACGACATGCCTTACACACAGTGCGATTTTTCTTATCAACTGAGCAATTACCGCTGTTTTTACATTCAGGAATGTTAGAACTGTTGCTGCAAGTTCTTCCAAAGAAAGACTAAAAGAAAATGAAAAATAATTAATATTATAAATATATTATATTATAAATTTATATTAAATAATTGATATTATAAATAATCAATATTATAAAACCTAGTTAGTATAAATTACAGATCATACGTGGAGAGCGAAACATCAAACCTAGTAACAGCAAAAAAAATTTTTGAAGAAAAATTGATTATAACTTATAGAAATATGACGAGATTTAGAAACAGCAAATCATTATAAAACTGGAGCGAGTGAGCTTAAAGAGATACCTATTAGTGCATAGATATAAACTACAGTTTTTGTTAGAATTTTAACTAATTTCAGTTATAAGTTATTTTAGCTACTTAGTTAACGATAATGAGTTTTAAGTCAAATTAATTTGAGAGCGATTGTTCATATCCACTAAACAATCAACACTGTTTTTATATTCATAAATACAAGTTTCAGGAATGGCCTAAATCTTTTCCCCCTCGTAAGGGTGAAACTAGAATCAGAAATAGCAAAGAATATAATCTTTCATATTGAAATTATCAACAAAAGTTTGAAAAATTCCCTTGTTTTTAAAACGATTCGACTGTCAAATATCGGAGAAGGAAAAAACCGATAATCAAACAGTTCGTGGTAACGAACTGTAAGTAAGGAGCGACCCGGCTCAATGGTAACCGAAACTCTAAAAAACGGAATTTTGGTACCAATAGATACATCAAAAGAATCAGATTTTAATTCTGATTTCAAAAATATAAGTTTCATCAAGTTTAATTTTACCCATCAAAAGTTACGCGCCTGAGAAAATTTGGCTGATTTTCGAAAAAGGGGGAAAGACCCCCTTAAAGTTATAGAACCTTAATGAAATTCACACCATCATATTCAACGTATCAGATAACCCTACTGCAGAGGTTTCAAGCTCCTATCTACAAAAATGTGGAATTTTGCATTTTTTGCCAGAAGAAAGATCACGGGTGCGTGTTTATTTGTTTTTTTTTTCCCCAGGGGTAATCGTATTGACCCAGTGGTCCTAGAATATCGTAAGAGGGCTCATTGGAACGGAAATTAAAAGTTCTAGTGCCCTTTTTAAGTGACCAAAAAAAATGGAGGGCAACTAGGCCCCCTCCCACGCTCATTTTTTTCTCAGTCACCCAATTAAAATTTTGAGATAGCCATGTTGTTCAGCATAGTCGAAAATCTAATAAATATGTCTTTTACGATGACTTAATCCCCCACAGTTCCCAGGGGAAGGGTTGCAAGTTATGAACTTTGCCCATTGCTTACATATTGTATTGGTTATTGGGAAGTATACAGACATTTTCAGGAAGAATTTTTTTCTGGTGGGGGGGAGGGGGCTGGAGGAGGGGGTTACTCGGGAGAATCTTTCCGTGGAGGATGTTTCTTTGGGGTAAGGGGCATTTCTATGAAGGGGGCGCTGGATTTCCAAGCATTATTTAAAAAACGATCAGAAATTAAATTAAAAAAACAAGTACTTTCAACTGAAAGTAAGAAGCAACATTAGAACTTAAAATGAACAGAAATTATTACGTATATGAGTTTATTTTTTGCCAGAAGAAAAATATACGAATATAGAAGTTCGTTACGTAAGTTAATTTGTAAATTACGTCAAAACCAAATTTAGAGACAGCCATTTAGCAAAAGAAAAGTAAATTTTTATGCAAATTTTGTTTACTTATTCAATGACGGCGAGCCAAAATAAAAGCTGCATTAACTAAAAAACGATCAGAAATTAAATAAAAAAAAACAAGTTTTTTAAACTGAAAGTTAGGAGCGACATTAAAACTTAAAACGAACAGAAATTATTCCGTATAAGAAAGGGCTGTCCCCTCCTCAACGCCTCGCTCTTTACGCTAAAGTTTGACTCTGTCTCACACTTTATTTTTTAAAACAATAAAAAACTTTAGCGTAAAGAGCGAGGCGTTGAGGAGGGGACAGCCCCTTTCATATACGGAATAATTTCTGTTCGTTTTAAGTTTTAATGTTGCTCCTTACTTTCAGTTTAAAAAACTTGTTTTTTTTTATTTAATAACTAGCAAAGAGAGAGCGAAGGTTCAGGGTTGCCACCTCTATTAATTTATCACTATTTCTTGTGATTTTTATATTGCCTAAACAAAAAAAAATCACTAAATCAGCACATAAGTAACTAGACTATTGAAGAAAATCACTAAGTCCACCAAAAATGCTAAAATCTAGTAATTTCTTTTTTTGCCGAGTGGCAACTTTGGTAAGGGTCTCCGCACAGCTCAATGACTGAGAAATATGAAACTAAGCAGGATGATTAAAAAAGAATATACAGACGTTTAAATTTTAAGTTACCCGGGTAGAAGGACCATGTCGTCCCTGAAGGATCAAGCATAATGGGTTTTCATGCAGAAAACGGGTTGTAAGAATTAAGTATAACTGTTTTTGGCTTATTTTAAAGAAAATGTTCTGCTTGTTACATATCATAACAAGTTTTTTCAGTTTTAGGACTTTATAAGATTATGATTGATTATGGCCCCCTAGCTCTCTCTTCAAAAATATTCCTAATCAAAAATATTACAAGAAGCTTATTCAAACGAAATATTTCTTTAATACGACCTTCAAAGACCGCAAAATTCAAACCAAATACTTAAAAACTTACCCCCACTAGCCAAAATTCATACCAATATTGAACAAAAAGTAAAATCAGGAAGGAGACTTAAAACAAACAAAGATACAAGTAGAGAACCTACTTTTTTAGATTAAAGCACAAAAAACACTATATTTGATAACCAATAGCATTTCATCATCTGAAAATAAAACCCAAAAAGATGTGCACTGGCTCAGTGTTTTTTAAGCTAAGTGTAATAAATAGAATAAACCAACTTTTTTCTTCAAACTAATTTAAATACATTTTACAAAAAAGAAGTCTTTCAAAGAAAAGAATAGAGCCATAAAAAACCTAAAACAAGCATAAATAGTCATATAACAAATGAAACCCAAAGCGAAGAGAAATTAAAATGAATGATACAATCAAGCATAAAGATAACAGATACTATTTTGGACGAATAGATCAATCCTAAAACGAACAGATATTAAAATGAATAGTCGACTCAAATCTAAAACGATCAAGAATTACCATACATTAGAGTTGGACTACCATTCTTAAACTCTCTAAAGACTAGAGCTTGATTGGCATTTTACTGAAAAACGATTGAATTTTCTCGCTGTTTTTTTTTTTTTTTTTTTTTTTTTTTTTTTTTTTTTTTTTTTTTTTTTTTTTTTTTTCTTCTTTTTTTTTTCACACCAACGACAAAATAAATTCGAAGTTTTCAAATAAGTGCTACGGTAAATATGAGCAGGGCTAACCCCCTTAATCAAACAGTTCGTGGTAACGAACTGTAAGTAAGGAGCGATCCGACTCAATAGTAACCGAAACTCTAAAACACGGCATTTTGATACCAATAGATATATCAAAAGAATCAGATTTTAATGTTGATTTCAAATATATGACTTTCATCAAGTTTAGTCCTAACCATCGAAAGTTACACGCCTGAGGAAATGTGGCTGATTTTCGAAAAAAGGGGAAAGACCCCATAAAAGCTATAGAACCTTAACGAAAATCACACCAGTAGATTCAGCGTATCAGAGAACCCTTCTGTAGAGGTTTCAAGCTCCTTTCAGCAAAAATGTGGAATTTTGTATTTTTTGCCAGACGAAAGTCCTGATGCGTTTTGTTTGTTTGTTGTTTTTTTCCCAGGGGTGATCGTATCGACCCAGTTGTCCTAGAATATCGTGGGAGGGCTAATTGGAACGGAAATTAAAAGTTCTAGCGCCCTTTTTAAGTGACCAAAAAAAATGGAGGGCTCCTAGGCCCCCCACGCTCGTTTTTTCCCAAACTCACCCGATCAACATTTTGAGATAGCCATTTTGTTCAGCATGGTCGGTAATATGATAACCATGTCTTTTAGGATGACTTAATCCCCAAAGTCCCCGGGGGGAGGGCTGAAAGTTATGAACTTTTTTCCAATGTTAACATACAGTATTGGTTATTGGGAAGCATACAGATGTTTTCAGGGTTTTTTTCATGTAGTGGGGAGGGGTCATGGGTCGGGGGTTATGTGGGAGGATCTTTACATGAAGAAATTTTTCATGTGGGAAGGGACCTTGCTATGAAGGGGGCGCAAGATTTCCCAGCATTATATAAAAAAAACGATCAGAAATTGAATAAAAAAAACAAGTTTTCAACTGAAAGTAAGGAGCAACATCAAAACTTAAAACGAACAGAAAATATTACGTATATGATTGGGTTCGCCCCCTAGTCAATACCTCGCTCTTTAGACCAAAGATTTTTAAGTAAATTATTAAAAGCTATTTATTCTAATTAACGGCCTTTGTGATTAAGAGGTCATTTTTAAAGAATTGGAGCAAAATTCGAACTTTAGCGTAAAGAGTTAGGTATTGACTAGGGGGCGAACCCCCTAATATACGTATTAAAAATATTTGAATATAGAAGTTCGTTACGTAAGTTAATTCGTAAGTTACGTATATTTATTACTAATAAAAACGTTTGTAAATAAAATTAAACAACGTTCGAGAAAACCATTTAACCAAATAAAAAGTAAAATTAATATGCAAATTTGGTGTTGATTATTCATGTACAGTGAGCCAAAATCAAAACCTGCATTAATTCAAAAAAATAAACAAAAAAAACAGGTTTTTTTAACTGAAAGTAAGGAGCGACGTTAAAACTTAAAACGAATAGAAATTATTCTGTATATGAAAGGGCTGTCCCCTCCTCAACGCCTTGCTCCTTACGCTAAAGTTTGACGTTCCCACAACTCTATTTTTTAAACAATAAAAAACTTTAGCGTAAAGAGCGAGGCGTTGAGGAGGGGACAGCCCCTTTCATATACGGAATAATTTCTGTTCGTTTTAAGTTTTAACGTCGCTTCTTACTTTCAGTTAAAAAAACTTGTTTTTTTTGTTTATTTTTTTTGAATTAATGCAGGTTTTGATTTTGGTTCACTGTACATGAATAATCAACAGACTCTTGGGTCTGCCTACATTTAATTTTAAAACCGATCGGGAAATACCTATTTATGGTTTTCCAAAACTGTGTTAGGGGGACCACAACTTAAAAAGTTGTTTGGCCATTTTGGGGCCCTCTTTTGCTCAAGACATGGCTCAGGGACTTTGCCAGATAACATTTTAAACTGAAACAGAATCGAGCCTTTTGGGGGTCTTAGGGGGCTGAGATGTGGAATTTTGTGTTTTTTGCCAGGAAAAAAACACGGATGCGTGTTTATTTGTATTTTTTTTCCAGGGTGATCTTTTCGAACCAGTAATCCTTGAATATCGGGAGAGGGATAATTTCATCGGAAATGAAAAGTTTTACTAAGTCAAAAGCGACCAAACCTCTGGAGGGCAGCAAACCCCCTTCCACGCCCTACTTTTCCCCAAAGTTGTCCAATCAGAATTTTGAGATAGTCATTTTGTTCGGCCTAGTTGAAAGGTTAAAAACATTGCCTTTGGGAATAACATGAGCCACCACAGCCCCTGGGAAAATGGTTGTAAGTTACAAAATTTACCCGTCCGATGTTGGGAAGTATAAAGACATTTTTTTTTTGGGGGGGGGGATTTTCCACCGATAGAATTTTCCGTGGGGAGGAAAATTTCCTGGGGTGAGCCTTCCAGGGGAAATTTTACACTGGCAAATTCGTGAGAGTTCTTACAAGAAAATCTTTTTATTTGTCTTACTTTGTCTTTGCCGATTAAATTTAACATGAGCTGTTCCGGGGGTAATTTTCAGAGGGGTTAGAACTGTATGGGGGATTTTCTATAGTGGGTGGGTGGGGGGGGGTGAATTTTTGCTCCGGATAATTTTTCATGGGGAAAGTTTCCGTGGGAACAATTTTCCACCGAGGATGGGGAATTTCCGGGAAATATTTTCCACGGAGAGTGGATTTCCGACATAACTTGAAAAACGATCAGAAAGTCTTTATCAAATGAAAGCCTGTTAAAGAGAATTGTTTAAGCGGAATCGTTGGTAAGAAATTTTCCTGGGGGATTTTCAGCCAGGCATCGCACTCCCGGCCGAAGGGATATAATCAGGAGGTCGGTACCTGTGCAACGCAGACCATTGGTCAGCATGCGAAAAAGTTTTTAAAAAAGTAAGGTTTAGATTTTCAGCGAGGATAGAATTGTCCAGAGGGAATTTTTCGGGAGGAGGATATTTTACGTTGGGAGAGATTTACTTTCAGGAATTTTCTGTGGGGGGGATTTTCCATGGAGGAGTGCTGGATTTCCCGGCATTGTTTTAAAATCCATTAAAAATTAAGTAAAAAAAACAAGTTTTTTAACTGAAAGTAAGGAGCAACACTAAAACTTAAAATGAGTAGGAATTATTCCGTATATGAGGGTGGTTACCCCTTCCTCAATACCCCACCCTTTATGATAAAGTTTACCTCCTTGTCCCGATTCCTTAAGAACGACTCCTGAAACACAGGGACCGTTTAATTAGAATAAGGAGTTTTGTTTTAAAGTTCTAAAAACCATTAGCGCGTAGAGCGAGGTACTGAGGAGGGAGCAACCCTCATCAGTACCTCAGTACCATATACAAAATATCTGTTTGTCTGAAGTTTCAATGTTGCTCCTTACTTTCAGTTGAAAAAAGCTTTTTATCGAACAAGAAAATAGAATCCAGTTCAAAATTTACTTTACGAAATTTGTTGTCTTTCAATAAGACTATTTTCATTGCAAATATATAATAGGGCGTAGTAAAAATTATAAAAGACAAGTTTAGAAACAGCTTAATAGTGATGAACTAAAATGAAACAACACAAACCTTGCACCCCTCACAGGTGAAAGCGCCAAAGTGAAAACCCGCGGCCGGTTCGCCGCAAACCTTGCATTTCTGATTCATCTAAAATAAAACAAAAATTATGCTGGTTAACATTCGACGGTGGTTCAAGATTGGGTTACACTTCACGGATTTACATGACAGTGGAAAAACTGATATAATTTACAATTAGTTTTGGACAGTTATTAAAAAGCAATTGTTCAAAAGAAAGACTCTCTTAAGTATAAAATATCCCGTAAACACAATTGGGATGAGAGTTGCTCCAGTCTTCAGTTATCATAGGCAGCAAAATAGCGCTGTCTAAGTAAAGAGTGATGTGGGCACAGTATATTATTTATAATTTTTGTTTTGTTCGTTTGTTTGTTTTAGACCAGGGCACTTCCTATAAAAGGAGTTGTCGTAGAAACTCCAAAAACAGCTCATTTGATTGGAAATTGAGAGGGCTAGTACCCTTTTTATTAGTAGAAAGCGATTGGAGGAAAATCAGCCTCCCCACACCCATCATTTCCCCATACACACCCAATAAAAATTTTGAGATAGCCATTTTGTTCAGCGTAGTTCAGCTCATGTCTTTGAGAATGACAACCCCCCACAGCCCTCAGGGCAAGGGTTGTAAGTTATGCTCTCGGGTGGTCGTATAAGCTTCGGAGGGGGCTTATTAGATGATAATCAGATACTCTAGGGATCTTTTTATGAGTCAAAGTGATCGGAGGGCAGCTAGCCCCTCCTACGTCCATCATTCCCCCAAACAAATCTACTAAAAATTGTAGATGCCATTTGTTTAGCGTAATTGAAAGGTCCAGTTAGTGTGTATTTGAAGATAATAACCCCCACAGCCCCTCAGGGCAAGGGTTGTAAGTTATGGTATGTAAGTAGTAAGTAGATATGTAAGTAGGTTGTAAGTAAATAAGCTTCGAAGGGGGTTCATTTGATTGGTAATCAGAAGTTCTACTGCCCTTTTTAAGAGTCAAAGTGATAGGAAGTGCCTACCCCCCCCCCCCGATGCCCATCATTCCCCAAACACATCCAATCAAAATTTTTAGATAACCAATTTTTTCAGTGTAGTTAAAAGGTCCCGAAATTATGTCTTTGAGGATGACAACCCCTTTCCCCCCAATACCCTCAGGGCAAGGTTGTATGTTATGCCCTTGGGGTATATAAGGATTTTATAGAAATGGTGGTCGTATAAGTCTCGGAGGGAGCTTATTGGATTGGTAATCAGAAGCTCTAATGCACTTTTTCAGAGTCAAAGTGATCGGATGGCAACTACTCCCCCCCCGCACGCCTATCATTTCCCCAAACACATCCACTAAACACTTTGAGATAGCCATTTTGTTCAGCTTAGCTGAAAGGTCCAGTAATTATGTATTTGAAGACAACCGCCCCCCCCCCCCCTAAAAAAACCTCAGGGCAAGGGTTGTAAGTTATGCCACGGGGCATATAAGGTTTAAATAGAACAGGTGGTGGTATAAACTTTGGAGGGGGCTTATTGGATTGGAAATAGGAAATTCTAGTGCCCTTTTAAGAGGCAAAATTATTTGAGTACAGATACCCCCCCCCCACGCACACACACGTCGTATTTCCCGGAAATGCATCTGATTTTTAAGATGACTTTGTTGTCGTAGAAACTTCGAAAAGGGCTCATTTGATTCGAAATTAAATTTGAAATTCGATTGCCCTCTTCAAGAATCGAATGTGATTGCATGACAACCAGCCCTCCCCCCCCCCCACGCCCGTCATTTTCCAAGTACATCCAATTAAAATTTCGAGATAGCTATTTTTGTATGACGTAATTTAAAGGTCCGGAAATTATATCTTTGAGGATGAAACCCTCCCCTCCACCCACAGCCCTCAGACTAAGGGTTGTAAGTTATGCCCGAAGGCATATAAGGTTTTTACAAAGGATGGTCGTATAAACTTCGAAGGATTAGAAATAAGCTCATTGGATTGGAAATCGGAAGTTTAAGTACCCTTTTAAGAGTCAAAATTGTCTAGTTCAAAGATCAAGTTATGCCAAGATCAAGTGGGCAAGGGTTGTAAGTTATGCCCCGGGGGTATGTAAGATTTTTATGGAAAGGGTGGTCTTATGAACTTTAGAGGAGGCTTATTTGATTGGAAATGTATAAATCTAGTTCCCATTTAAGAGTCAAATGTGATTGAGGGGAAATAACACTCCCTCCCTGACATCCTTTTCCCCCCAAACACATTATATCGCAATCGTGGGATAGCCATTTTGTAACCAATAGTCCAAAGAGCATATAACAATTTCTTTAGTAATCAAATATAAGGAAGATTTAGGCGGATGCTGAACTGAATCAAAACAATCTATGAGCATGTGAACTTTCAAAAAGGGGACAAAGCAATATCTCAAGAAAAACTTATTATTAAGTTAGGCTTTTAAGAGTAAGTTCGTGCAGTTCGTGCAGTTGGTCAGAGCTTAGAACTGAAAAAAAAACAGATTGACACCAGATTAGGTACTGTTCTATTAGCTGGGAGCCACGCGACATATCGTAGCGAACATGATAAAATAAATAGTCAAGCAGGTTATTTCAACGGGGAATTCCTAAGCATTGCAAACAGTGGTTTCTCACTCCGTTTACAATATGTCAGCTTTATTTTTTGAGGTTGAAGGGGCAAAAAATGGTAGCTAGGTTAGTTTAGGTATTTAATATATGCTATGCTTTACCCCACCCCTCATGTGCAAATATATAGCCGAAATTGGTTTCTAAACTTTTATATTTTCATCCTATTTGCTATATTTCATTAGCATTAACCAAACTTCACTTCTTGCGTGGCTCCCAGCTAATAGAGCAGTACCACAGATCCTTACTACTTTTCCCTATTTATTCAAATCTGCCATTGTCAAATAGCCTAAATCCCAAATAATATTACTCTGGTTTAACGGCAAAGAATGGCAGCGAAATTTTACAAATCCGGCTGGCTTCTAGTCTTTTTCTATCTTTATGTGAAAAGTAAGTGAGTAAGTATGTGAGTAAGTGAGTAAGTAAGTATGTGAAAAGTAGCCGTCATAAGATGCTTACCGTCATAAGGTCTTTCAGGGAGCATAGAAAGTTGCATAGAAAGACGTACTTAATGATAGCTAAAATAAAAAAGAAGAGAAACCCTATTATTTGAGTATTATACTTATAAGAAAGTAGAATTACAAAAAATAAAATTTAGTTAATGGAAGGAAAAGCTATATTAGATTAGTTAATGTTTCAATTATTGCTAGGTAATATTTTACATCTGGTTCATGTATGGATATATCATTTATGTTTCAAATCTTTTACGATATTATTTCTGTCTGTTGTCAGAATTGACATCTACAATTTGCTTCTACCACGGCAAACTGCCTCAAAACGTAGCGAGACGTATTAAGTTGTAAGGACGATGCTTGTCGATGATCTCAAGAGAGGCGTGTAACTACCTCAAAGGACACCCTAGACGGTCAATCATTTTGATCAAAAGCTTCCGTCAATCAATTGTTAAAGCAAAAAGGCCATCTAGGAACCTGTTTGACGCTTGAGTCAAGCGATGACGGTGATTGACTGAAGGTTTGATTTGAATGACTCAATCGGCTCCTGGACAGTCAATCATGCTTTAATCAATTGATTGACGGAAGCTTTTGATCAAAGTGATTGACAGTCTAGGGTGTCCTTAAAGTATTTGAGAGCTAAGTTTGGAGACCAGCCAAATTCATTACCATCAAAACTTAGAGGAGGGACAAAAATGTTGCCTATTTTCAGAATCTTAAAGGGCCACATTTTAATTTCATGTTTACTTTAAGATTACAAAATAAAGGTTTTTTCCAATGAAAGTACTCCAAAGATATTTTTGCTGTCGCCACTGATACTCACGTGTTTTGTCCCTGTCTACACAGAATTTGGTTCATTTTTCGCTCGCGAAGAAGTCTAGTTACAGAAAACATCTTTCTTTCATTTACCATACCTTCCTCATTGTATTTGTGTTTAAACAATTCTTACTAGTATTTTTGTAATCACGACTCTGTAAATACAAATTTCCACCTGTATTGACTGAGTTAATCCCCGAAACTACCAAACAAGTTCAAAGTTACCTTGGTTATCAGCACATTCTTCGCCATAACATTACACTATTCTATATATAAACTTGTCTTGGATCTAAAATAAGAAAGGGGAGCAACCCAGTTTCTGTTTACGTCCGAAGAAGGGAATGTTGCGAGAATAACAGGAAACGGCAATTATTTAAATGGGATTGCAAATTCAGGTTGTAAACAAGTTTATATGGCGTCTTTCAGACTGATCGTCTTTAAATCTATTTGAACCAAGTTCAAGGCTCAGACAGGCGTTGAATTTTTTTTTTTTTAAAGAAAATCTAAAAGAACTTTTAGATCTCAAAAGTGCAAATTCAATAATATTTTTTTGTGTCCTGCTACCTGCAGGGGCGTCGTTTGAGAGGGGAGGGGCAGTTGCCCCCTTATAATGTGGTATTTTTTAATTAGATATTAAATATATAGAGGTGGTTAGGTCATAAATCTCAGAAATGTAATAAACCTAGCCTAAGCGTTTCCATAATTTTGTTAGTGCAGTATTATGTTTTCATCATATTTTGTTATATTTCATTAGGATTAAGCTAACTTCACTTCTTGGTACAGTCGCTATAACACGTAATAACCATTTATTTGCTTTTTTATTACTTTTTACGAAACAGACAGAAATTTCGAGGGGGGAGGGTAAAGTCCTCTAAAGATTTTCTGAGTATGTTGACTACCCCACCTTTCATAATGACTTGAGAAATTTCAAATTTACTAGGCAGCAGGTAGAAACAAATTATTTTTTACTTTATAGCAAAATTCCGAGAAAATACGTTCCAAGTTATTTTTTAATATTTTGATTTTGCTCTTTTTAGTGAAACCTCTGAATTATTGATATTGAAGAGAAGCATAATATATAATATTATAATTTACCCTTTCAAACTAAGAAACATGATGGGACAGAGGCTGGTACTTTTTTCGGTACTTGTCTTGAATCCGATAAACACGCGATAAGCGAAGTTTCGTTAATACTAATGAAATAAAACAAAATAGGATAAAAATATAATAGTTTAGAAACAAATTGGGCTATATATTGGCACATTAGGGGGTGGGGTGGGGTAAAGCAAAAGCATATATTAAATAACGTAAACCTAACCTAAGTACCTATTTTTGACCCTTCAACCCCAAAAAATAAACATTTAAATCTTTGTCACAGAGTGAACAGCAGCTCACTAGCTAGCGGAAGCCTGTTTTTCAAATGGTATCTTTGAAATTCTCTATGCGGGTCTTCGCATGTTTATCGAATTCAAGACAAGTACCCTTTTTTCTATGGCAAACCTTAAGTGGTCTACTTTTCAATGTTATTGACATAATTCACCACAAAAAATTTTTCAACGGCAGGCAAAAAATACATATTGTACTCTTTTCCAATAAGCAGAAAAAGAATAATTTGCCCCCTTCCCTCTAACACAAAATTATAGGATATATTGCTCTCTCCCGAAATAAACTTTTCCTGAAAGTTTCAACTCGACCCCTTAGCAGTGAGACAAAACAGGGTCAACCCTCTTGTGATGATGAAAAATAAACTCTTTGTACCCTTTCTATAGCCTCACTTGATTGGATAAATGTTACGGATACTCACCAATTATATATAAGTAAGATTTTGTAAGAACGTAAACTTGAACCGTGGTGAAAGAACATAAGCCCGTTATTTGATCAAGAATTAAAAAAATAACAAATAATTAATTCAAGCCGTTAAAATCCACCTTTTAACTATTAGAGTAGACTGTCTTCAGAGCCATAGTTCTTTCTGGGCGGTTACTATTCAATTGTTTAAAGATGTATTGTTTTTTGCTTGGTTTTTAAAACAACTCGATTCAGAATTCAACTTAGGGAATCACTGAAATCACCAGTGATTCTTTGAAATCACTGGAATATCACTTGGAAGCAATGAAAATATCTGTCGAAATTTTCTTATGCTAATTAATTTTGATGGATAAATCCAAAATAAACGAATCACGCAGAATTGGAATCCATAAAAAATGTACTTTCTTTGTGTTGGGGTGAAACGTACTGAATCAGTGAATCACTCGAAGTGAATCACTGAATCAAATATCTAGGGTTTTTATAAAAACCCGGTGAATGATAAAATCAAGTGGCCCTTACGTGCTATAGCGACCTCATCAAAGAAGAAGTTAGTGTTAAACATATTGAAAACATACCAAAATATGATGAAAATATAATACTTAGTAACCAAAATTTATTAAAAAAAATATTATTATTATTATAAAATTATGGAAAACTACAACGAAAAAACAACAAAGAGGGACTACAACAGAGAATTATGGAAAGCAGGTCGCTCAAAACGCATTGTATTAAATTAAATACAAAAAAACAAGTTTTTTTAACTGAAGTAAGGAACGACGTTAAAACTTAAAACGAACAGAAATTATTCCGTATGCGAAAGGGCTGTCCCCTCCTCAATGCCTCCCTCTTTACGCTAAGTTTGACTTCTCACAACTCTATTTTTTTAAAACAGTAAAAAACTTTAGCGTAAGAGCGAGGCGTTGAGGAGGGGACAGCCCCTTTCATATACGGAATAATTTCTGTTCTTTTTAAGTTTTAACGTCGTTCCTTACTTTCAGTTTAGAAAAAACTTGTTTTTTATTTAATTTTTGAATTTTTTTGAATTAATGCAGGTTTTGATTTGGCTCACCGTACATGAATACATAAAAAAATTGCATATTAATTTTAGTTTTATTTGGTTAAATGGCTTTCTCGAAACTTGTTTAATTTTATTTACGAACGTTTTTATTAGTAATAAATATACGTAACTTACGAAATTAACTTACGTAATGAACTTCTATATTCATAGATTTTTAATACGTATATTAGGGGGTTAGCCCTTAGTCAATACCTGTCTTTAAGCTAAAGTTCGAATCCTGTTCCAATTCTTTAAAATTGACCCCTTAATCACAAAGGCCGTTAATTAGAATAAATAGCTCTTATGAAAGTACTATAAAATCTTTGGCTTAAAGAGCGAGGTATTGACTAGGGGGTGAACCCAATCATATACGTACTATTTCTGTTCGTTTAAGTTTTGATTTTGCTCCTTACTCTCAGTTTGAAAAACGTGTTTTTTTTATTTAATTTCTGATCTTTTTCTTTAATAATGCTGGGAAATCCAGCGCCCCCTTCATAGCAATGTCCCTTCCCCATGAAAAACTTCCTTCATGGAAAGATCCTCCCATATAACCCTCTATCATTCCAATCTATAAAAACTTTCATTCTTTACCCCTCCCATAAAGTACCAATTTCCTATAAACCTCCCTTATGACCTCTTCTCAACCAATTAGGGGACAACCTTGCTTATGTTTTGACCCCAGATGGATGGCGAAACCGGTACAATCTATGACCATCTGTCATCCTTGGTACGTAAAGAGTGCCCCAGCCAGGGTCGTATCCAGGATTTTTTCGGGGGGGGGGGGGTCACGAAAAAAAAAATCGAGGGGGAGATTACAAAAACTTAAAAAAAACGTATCAAAAATATGTTTTAAATTCATTTTTGTTACGTTTTTACTAGTCGGACAAACATATTGGGGGGGGGGGGGGTTAAACCCCCTAACACCCTCTGGATACGGCCTTGGTCCCAGCCATCCTGAACCTTTCTTTCAATAAAGCCTTAGAAATTGGGATTGAACCCCATTTTCGCACAGTTTCAAACAGGTACCTATAACTATCCTTAACAAGTCCTCTGCGAAACATCTAAAAAATCTTACTGTCCTTCAAATTGCCCATTGTTCAAAGCAGGCTTCCATATTCTAGAATATTCTAACGCAGCTGAATATCCCTAATCTTTATTTATTACCCAAATAAAGTACTTCACATTAAAAACCTCACAGGAGAAAACAGATTCACTTCGAAAATTGGGTTATCACATTTAGTTATTTTTTCACCCAACAATTTTAAAAAGCCTGATTGATAACTGATTTTCAGCTTATTCCAACATTTGTAGCATATAGTCAAATGTTTGTTCTAAGGACAAAGGATATTTATATTTTATTTATCCTTTATTTTGATTTAGTGATTTTTCTTCAATAATCTAGTGAATTATGTTTAAATTTAGTGATTTTTTGTTTAGGCATTAAAAAAAAACACTAAAAATAATGACAAATTGTTAGGGGTGGCAACCCTGAGTGAAAGAAGAGCTTTAAAGACATAGTTTCAAGGTTTTCAGGTCAAGAGGTTAGGCAGGTACGCAGAGTATTTTTCTCAGGGGGGGAATAATTAAAATATAAGATTTAATGAATAATTTGAAAATAAAACTGTCTACAAATTCGGGAAAATTTAGTAGATTTTAGGGTTCCCGGACCCCAACGCCCTTGTTTACGCCCCAGCAGGAGGCTATATGATAGATCAACATACAAATTTGAGGCACGAGGTGGGGCGTAGACACAACTTAAACTTGAAGGTCAGTTTGAAGGATTATAAGTCTCAGGCAAGTACGCAGGAATTTGTTTTTTTTTGGGGGGGGGGGGCAAATCCTTCAAATCCGTTATTCTGGTGAGAAGTACCAAAAAATTATGGGAAAATAAAAAAAATCATAAGATTTCGGGGGGGGGGGCGGGCCCAGAGCCCCCCCTGCTTACGTCCCTGATAAGGCTGTACAAAAGGTGAAAAATCCTGCGCATAAGTGGCAGACTGCGTAGCACACCCGCCTGTCTCTGATTGAGCAATAAGATTGCAGTGAGTGCATTAAAAATACCTCAATGTCAATTAAAAAACTTTTCGAAGGCATACAAATGTCAAAAACCGCTCCCAAAATCTGATACAATTATTGAATTAATCCAGCAAATAAACTAATATTATGGAAATTAGCTGACGGAGGAGATGGCATTGCTTGTCCATTATAATATAACTATCTTGATTTTTTCCTGTTTCTTTACTGCATAAACAGATGAGCTATGATCTGTCACAAACGGAATTCAGATCAGAACGATAATGAGCAACGCTTTTATTCAAATCAGACCAAGTAAAGTTCATTCAAATCTCATTTACAAATTTACCATTTCAAACACATTAAGATAAATGGACATTTGATTAGACAATGAGTTAGAAAGTTGGCCCTTCATCTTCTTTTGCTTAAAAGGGACATATTCGATGTCGGTAATTTTTGCGGCAGCTATTATTAACTCAAAAGGATATTAAACTATTCAGCATGTCAATTATTTTATCAAGCTTAAATTATAACCCGTAGCTCTAAATAAAAGACGTGTTAAATAGGAGCGGTCCCTTGAATTCGATCTAGATTTTCTCCTCTAAATTTAAGATGCTACGCTTAATGAGGCTGATTCACTTGCTGGCGCTTGGCCTGCAATAATAGGTTTCATAATTTTTACTATCATTTTTTGATATCATAGAAGTGGCATCGTCAAAATTTTAAACAAATATGGAGAAAAATAGCACCAGAGCCCTAACTTTTAGATGACACCCCCTAAAAAGGAAAAAGCGTAGTGTATGCTCTTTTGTGAATACTAGAGAAAAATGACTTTACCCTTTCTCCTTTATAGTCCCTTTACCTGGACCCCTCAGAATATCCTGAACGTTCCATTTAATCTCCCAGCCATATAGAATCTACTCACCTTATATTGAGAAATATTCGTTTATCTTAAGGTTTAAAATTTGACTGTTTGTCCCAATTTTTTAAGAACGGCTACTAAAACACAGGGGCCGTTTAATTAGAAAAGGAAGTTTTTAAAGTTCTAACTGCTTTCGCGTAAAGAGCAACGTACGAGGAGGGGGGACCCTTCATATGCGGAATAATTTCTGTTCGTTTTGAGTTTTTATGTTCTCCTTTCTTTCAGTTAAAAAAAAAACTGTTTTTTAAATAATGCTTCAAAAAGGGTTAAACGTATTTTTCAGGTTTTGCACTCTTTTGCAGCATTTGCGATCATACCACCTTCACTATTACTGCAGTGAATATTTCATAATCAGGTTTTCCAACACAAATCGGTTGCAACATAACTACAATGAAATTTATAAGTAAGAATTATCAAGTTGATTGATTAACTGTCTTATCTCTGACTAATACTTTGGAT
This sequence comes from Artemia sinica, assembly GCA_027921565.1. Taxonomy (NCBI): domain Eukaryota; kingdom Metazoa; phylum Arthropoda; class Branchiopoda; order Anostraca; family Artemiidae; genus Artemia; species Artemia sinica. The sequence goes on from CM051268.1 coordinate 50,540,489, forward strand.
TTACCTAAACGAATAGCCGTCAACTGTTTGAAAACTGAGCTGCTAACACACAAAATAGGTTTCTAGAAATAACTAATTAAGTTCATAAAACGCAAAACTAGTTTAAAAAAATAAACGAGCCTTTCAGATGCCAATTTGACCAAGTCGTCTTTTTTACATTTTCAACTTGTTATGCTCTTTGGTTTTTAAATGTCTAAGAAGCTTTTTATCCTAAGGATCTTTCAGACAAAATAAAAAGAAATGGCCAATAAAAAAAGAAGAAAAAACGATCGAACATTAAACAGCTTTTTAAGTAGATATTTTGACGGAGTGAATTCCAAAATTATAATTCAGGGAAGTTCGGCTGCATTAATTCCAAAACAGTGTTGTGGCACTTTTCAATAAAGAGGTATTAAAAACTTACCCTTTTAAATAAAATCCATTCAATTTATATGTCTAATCCACGTTTTTGTATCTATATTGGGTGTTCAAGGCAGTTATGAGTTCGTTTTGTTGTTTTTCTGATATGTATTTAAAAAGCAGAAACAGATGGAATTTTTGATTTCTGACTTAAACACTGTGTTCGTCTACCTCAAAGGATGGATAAAAAGATATATATATTGTACAAACCATAGTACGTTAATAACAACCAGAGGGACTCTACCACCTTGTTTGAAATATCGGCTGTTCTTCAGGTCAAATATAAATTACCTTTCAGGAAATAAAAAACACAACTTGAATGCTATTAAATTCAAAATTTAACTCCAGGAATGTAGCGTTACTACAGATTTATCCAACTATATGTTTTTACAATGTAGATTTAACACTTGAATTTGATTCATATACATAATTCGTTCTATATTAACTTCATTCAAACAGAATTCGGAAAAAAATCCTACTCTGAGAAAGAAGAGAATATGGCATCTTTAAATATTCCGCGTATTTTATCTAATTTCTTAAGAGTCACCATTTTTTGATGATCCAATGTATTGTAGTACGATGAATTGCGTTGCAGAAAAACCTCAGGATTCGGAAGGAATAGGAAACGGAAGGCCTGAAGCCCCCACCCTAAGTAATTGCCTAAGGAGGAGATAAAAAGAAATTTCCGGAGAAAGGTTTCAGGAAAAAATTGTCACATGCATTGCAGATAGATTTACATTCAAATGAACAGAAATAAGTGAGGAAATACTCAGGTACAGACTCATCTTCCGTTACAAAGATTTGCGTATGTGATTGGTTATGGGAATTATAGTAATATTTATTTCTTTATTTGTTTTGAGGGACTAAAACACCAAATTTTTTCCGATGAAACGAGGAAACTAAAGAAGTCAACAAGGCCGTATTCAGGGGAGGGTTTAGGAGGTTTGCCCCCTCCCCCCGAATCGTTTGTCCAGCTCCTAAAAACGTAATAAAATGCATAAAACTACTTCTTGATGCGTTTTTTAAAGTTTTTTTTTGTAAATTCGCCCCCCCTCCCGAAAAAAAAATTCTAGATACGGCCCTGGATGTCAAGAAATATCACCCTTTGCGGCTTACATTTAATGAGTTTTGAACCTTAGGTAGGATGTGGGGGACTCCACAGCTACCTTCTTGACAAGCTCAGGCTAAATATAAGGTTTCCTGGAGTCATATCTGAGCCAATGAATTTACTTCGTAGCTTAAAAATAAAATTTCGGTTACAATACCTGAATTTAAACAAATTTGGAAAAAAAGTTCAGCCCAAATTCCTTATCATCCTTGAGACGGGTAAACAAAGATTATGACTGAGTTGTAGTAAAGAATAGCTTTACATCCTTTGTAACGCACTGGTTCCTCCACTAATATCATTTTTTTATTAATTAAACTACTTGTGAATTACTTCCTTTTGTAATTATATCTTTGAACATATCCTTTCTTTAATTTCGCCATGAGAAAAATTCACCTTGAACCTGTCACTGTGCCATATATCAATGGCTAGAATCATAATTTGATCAAGCCAATATTCTTTATTGTTCTTCGTGGGCAGAAGTGGGAAAGCCTTAGAGCTTTAACTCTAAGAGGAAAAGGCTTTCGACCGAGTCACTTAAGATGTCCAGATTTTTACGACATCGGGGGAATTTTCGGGGCAATTCACCTGCTTTTTTGGGGTTTTGACGAATTCTCTTACCCTCCTTCCAAATAGAAGCCATCTGCAGACGTACCTGCTCCAAAGACACACTGTGGATTTTGTCCGCGTTATCCAAAACGCTTCAAACAATTCAGCTGCTTTTGCTGTTTCGAGGGAAATTTACTCCGAACCCTCGAAAAAAAATATCTTGTACACATACCTGTTCTGTTTTCTGATTAAATAAAAAAAAACAAGTTTTTTTTTAACTGAAAGTAAGGAACGACGTTAAAACTTAAAACGAACAGAAATTATTCCGTATATGAAAGGGGCTGTCCCCTCCTCAACACCTCGTGCTTTATGCTAAAATTTTGTATTGTTTAAAAAAAATGAAGTTGTGAGAAAGTCAAACTTTAGCGTAAAGCGCGAGGCGTTGAGGAGGGGGACAGCCCCTTTCATATACGGAATAATTTCTGTTCGTTTTAAGTTTTAACGTCGTTCCTTACTTTCAGTTAAAAAACTTGTTTTTTTATTTAATTTTTGAACGTTTTTGAATTATGCAGGTTTTGATTTTGGCTCACCGTACATGAATAATTAAAAAAAAATTTGCATATTAATTTTACTTTTATTTGGTTAAATGGCTTTCTCGAAACTTGTTTAATTTTATTTACGAACGTTTTTATTAGTAATAAATATACGTAACTTACGAATTAACTTACGTAACGAACTTCTATATTCATATATTTTTAATACGTATATTAGGGGGTTCGCATCCTCCCACATAACCCCGACACACCCCCACCCCCCCCAAAAAAAAAACAGAAAAAATCCCCGTGAAAACGTCTGATTACTTCCCAATAACCAATACTATATGTTAACATTGGGTAAAGTCCATAACTTTCAGCCCTCCCCCCGGGAACTGTGGGGGATTAAGTCATCCTCAAAGACATAGTTATCATATTTTCGACCATGCTGAACAAAATGGCTATCTCAAAACTTTGATCGGGTGACTTTGGGAAAAAATGAGCGTGGGAGGGGGACCTAGTTGCCCTCCATTTTCTTGTTCACTTAAAAAGGGCACTAGAACTTTTAATTTCAGTTCCAGTGAGCCCTCCCACGATATTCTAGGACCACTGGGTCGATACGATCACCCCTGGAAAAAAAAAATAAATAAACACGCATCCGTGATCTTTCTTCGGGCAAAAAATGGAAAATTCCACATTTTTGTAGATAGGGGCTTGAAACTTCTACAGTAGTGTTCTCTGATACGCTGAATATGATAATGTGATTTTCATTAAGGTTCTATGGCTTTTAGGGGGATCTTTTCCCCTTTTTTCGAAAATCAGCCAAATTTCTCAGGCGCGTAACTTTAAATGGGTAGGACTAAACTTGATGAAACTTAAATATTTGAAATCAGCATTAAAATCTGATTCTTTTGCTTTGTTGGTATCAAAATCCTGTTTTCTAGAGTTTCGGTTACCATTGAGCCTGGTCGCTCCTTACTTACAGTTCGTTACCACAAAGTGTTTGATTGTAAAAGAGAGTGCGCAGGGAGAAAAATCTTGTCTAAAAATGTCATGATTAATTTTTTCCCTGTTGTTTATGCTTTTAAGTAAATAATTATTTTAAAAAGCATAAAAGAACACAAACTTACCATTTTCAGCATAAATTTATTCTACACACAGCAAATTCCTCAAAGCAGCATAATAATAATCAAAAACTGAAAAGTAAATTAAACTTACAGAAATCCAATGTGAAACCAGAGGAATCATACTATTTGAAGACGAAGGCCTCTTGCCCCCCTCCCAACTAATTTGGTAGTTCATATATGTAAGAATTCGTTAATACTCATAACCTTAAAGCAAATTTTAACCTGCTGATGTATATTTTCGGGCAGTAGGGCTCCTATTTAGCTGCCATTATTCGTTATGATTGGAATAGAACCATGCTCTCCACAATACCAATAAAATAAAAATTCAGTTTACTTGTGGTCAAATTGGCTGCGGGGAATTTAAAGAATGTTATGCGACAATTTTTATACAACGCTCTGAAAAACAACACTGTTTTATCCTCTTTTCTCACTTGCAAAATCATTTAGAAAATGGAGGCTTCTCATCATGGAATTCTTTTTGTCATATCTTGGACACCAGGCTTAAAACGTTACTAAGATCTGTTTTAAACAACCGTTTAAAAAAAGTCAAAATTTATTTTATAACTGACAATTTTTTCGTAGCATACCGCCTTCTGAATCACCCCTCCCAATATTGGGAGCCTCTGCCAAATGATATTAAAGACTGTTACCAGATCTTGAGTTGATGTAGCGTTGTTGTAAGATAGATAAATTTTGGATATCAGTCCTTGATTCTCTGGCTCTCTGGTTGTAGTCTACTTCCCGAGAATGCCTTCAAGTAATCACGACAAAAAAAAAAAAAAAAAAAAAAAAACATAAACAGAAAGGGTCCGACACAACCATCCTGCATAGATCTTTATAAAGATTTTTTTTTTGGGGGGGGGGGACCTTAACGATAGAAATGCTTATTTCTGTACCACGAGTTTTTGGGGGGTGGGTGGTTCCTCCGGACGAATATAATAGGGATTCCACTGTGAGGGGGGTGGGTGTGTGTTCCTTCAAACTTTTTACCTGGGAGAAAATATCCTGTACCTCTGCAATTTTGATTAGTTGATTTGTTAAGCTTCTTTTGTCGGGAATTGACCAAATTTTGGAAAAGCATCCAAGCTAAGTTTACACCAGAGGATGAAGAGCAACGCACAGGGCCGTATCCCAGATTTTTTTTCGGAGGGGTTTTTACTCACAAATTTTTTTTTTTGGGGGGGGGGTTACACAAAAAAAACTAAAAAAACGCATAAGAAATTTATTTATGTCCATTTTGTTACGTTTTTACGAGTCAGACAAACATTTCGAGGGGGGCTTCAAACCCCAAAACCTCCCTGGATATGGCCTTGGTAACGCAAGCCCCATCTTTTCCATTGAAAGATTTTAGGACATTTTGAGGCTAAGTATGGCTTCTACGCTTACAAATTTATTATTTATGTTAACACATCTATGGGTATAATAAAAATTTATATCAATATAAAGCATTGTGTTGGGGTTACTATAGCGCAATGTTATTGCTGATCTTTCTCATATTGATCCAATTGTTCTGGCTTCCAGCGATTCAACTTAATCAATCAATCAACTTAATTAACCCAGGATTAAACAAAGATGCATTTTGAATTAGGGGCGAGGAAAATTTTCAGGAGTCCTAATTGTCCCACCAGCAAAAACAGGGGAAAAGATGGTATAGATGGAACATCGACATTGTGGAAATGACCATAAGATCATGAAATTCTAGGAATTGATAGCTTATATGCCTGCTGCAACTTGAATCATAGATTGCAATAAATTTATTAATTTTAGTGAAAGTTTGATGTACCAAATGTGATATTTAAATGAAAAATCATGTAAAGCACCAATTTAAAAAAAAAATCGACAGCTCTTTCGACGTCTGCTTAATCATAGTTAAATCACTTGGAAGATCAGTGTCCTAACGAAAATCAAGTGACATTAAATGCATAATCTTGTTTTTTGACAAGTGACATTCAAATGATTTAAAGCTCGACTAAGTCTTATAATACATTTTCACACTTCTTAGATAATTGCCCAAAACCCAGGGGCATAACTTGCTATGAGGAATGGGGGGTAAATATCCCAAAAAACCGGGCTTGCCCCTGAGACCCCAGCCCCCCCCCCCAGCTTAAATTTAGCTTTATTCAAAAATTTTGTCAAAACTAAGATAAGCCTGCATAATTCAAGCATCCACAAAAAGCGTCAGTTTTCTCTAGTATATCTTTACCTTTATGGTTATATGGCTAATTTTTCGGTTTTTACTGTTATTTTCACTTGATTTGGGAAAATTGGCTCCGAATCCCCCCCCCCTCCAGAATTTTGTACAAAATTACGCCACTGCCACATACCCCTTGCTAAGTTCTTCTCAAAGCGCTAAGCGCTTCTTATTCAAATTATCAAATATTATTTTATTATTAACCTCCGCTTATCCAAAAAAGATGCCTACGTGCGTAGCTATAGTTTTTTTTGTTTTGTTTAGTGAGTCCAAAATACGAGTTTTCTTGCTGTTGTTGCTGGTGTTAAACAACAGCCACTATTCTTTGAAAAAATATGGTTAAATTAAAGCTGCACTGGCTTCCAACAAAGGTAGATAAAATCAATGTTAACTAATATTAGTAGCATAACTATTTAATACTGCAAGAAAAAAGATTGCTATTCACATTGTTGTAAACGTAGTGGCAACATGGGAAAAGGATTGAAAAATAAAAAAATTGTGGAGATTTTACATAAAAGCTAATGAAGCGGAGTAGGTACAAAACACCGCAAAACAAAAACTGACACAGAGACATAAAATAAAATAATAAAATAAAAAAATCATAAATAAAATAAAAAAATCCTAAAATAAAAGCTGGTTTCCGTCATTTTAAGGTAATATTTTTCCTTTAATGCTGTTATTATTACTGAATATCAAATTTACAAAATTACAAAATAATTTTGAAGCTTAGACTTCTCACTTTTTTGCTTAGCCAAAAACATCGCTACATCGCACCCTGTAGCTTTTCCTTATTCCTTCAGGAAATTTTATTCTGCTGCGTCCATTTAAGTGCTAGTCAAGGAACATCAAAGAGGGTCTTTTCCCTTAATTAGTATTTCCTGAAGAACACAAATCAAAACGTAATAACAGTTCTTTTTAGTAAAAAGTCCGTACCTTTGTAGTTTCTTCTACAATTCCACTTGAACAATTTATTTCCAAAAGTTACAGTTCAAACCACAAACACAATATGTCGTAAGGTCAGAGCAGTCCACATCCCGCATACGAGTGCAATCACAGTCAATCATAACCAATGAAAATTGGGATCAACCCTAAATTACCTGAGTCAGTACTAGCATTCAGCCAATCAGCAATGGGCTCAAAGGGTTTTTTCCAATTGTAGGTTATATAAGTAGAACAGAACATACGAAGAATATTTCAAAGGTAATAAATAATATGTATTAAAACAAACAAAAGGCATTGTGAAATTGAATTATAATGCTTCTGAATCTTAAAATAGCAATGTCGATCGTAATGTTGCTAAACCTCATTTTTTCAGAAAAAAAGAGTAGCCTACTCTCGAAAAACGACCTTACAATATTGCAGTACCAGGGAGCAGACATTTAAAACAACAGCCTATTGCAATATATTGGGACGTCAATTAACAAAATGTAGTGGGAGGGCGTGTTTCAAGATCTATAGGAAGCTATTTTTAATTTTTTTTTTTTTTTTTTTTTTTTTTTTTTTTTTTTTTTTTTTTTTTTTTTTTTTTTTTTTTTATGAAGATGAAAAAACGGTGTTTATCTAAACCTAGGAATTTATTTGAGCATCATCCTCACTTTTAAATTTATTTTAAGATTGAAAAAGAAGACGTAAAATTGGTCCCCATACTTCTAAGTCTTTGATAATCACATAAACTGGGCGTACCTAGGGGGGGGGTGAGAGAAGGATGAGAGACGTATGTGCGTTTTCGATTGCCTTGGGACAATCTCAGCCCCCCCCCCCACCCACGGCCTAAAAATTCAAATAAGTCTATATTTCACTAAATTTATCGACATGGCGCCCCAACAAATCCCAGTAAAATTGCACCCCCTCATCCAGACACGTACCGAGGGGGGGGGGGTGGTGTCTGAAAAATTCCATGTTGTTTTAAATCTTATTTAATCTGCTCGATTTATCATTCATTTCTCAGTCCCTACTCAAAACTTGCATTCAAAGAGCTAAAATAAACTTAAAGTAATGGCTTAAAATACCGTTTTTCTAAGGAACTTTTAGTTTTCCTTTGATTGGCCCAGGGACCCCTGGTCAGCCCCCCATAATTATTTTATGAGTGCGCCACTGACCTCGCCCCCTAGCTACGCCACCAGGAAGGATGCATTTGATTGAACCAAGTTTTGGTATATTTAGGTAGTTCAAAACAAGGCCGTACCCAGGATTTTTTTTCGGGGGGGGGGGGGGGTTACCCAGAACAAATTTTCGGGGGGGGGTACGCAAAAAAACTCAAAAAACACATGCAAAATTCGTTTATATCCATTTTTGCGTTTTTACGAGTCAGAAAAACATTTCACGGGGGGGGGTGTTGTTAAAACCCCCTAACCCCCCCCCCCCCTGGATACGGCCTTGGTTCAAAAGACTCTATGTGATTTATTTTATAGATCTTCAGTTTACGGCTAGTCTACTTAAACCGGGTGAACTCGAACTTACTTGTGATTAATTTAGTTTGTTTTCTTTTATCTTATTTGGGCCTAAAAGTAATTGGAATTTTCTCTCTTTTCTACGCTCTTTATCACTCAGGAAAATAGTGGTGATATAGAGCAGTAGTAAGTTGTGGAAGAGTCAAACAGTTCGTGGTAACAAACTGTAAGTAAGGAGCGACTCGGCTCAATAGTAGGCTAACCGAAACTCCAAAAAAACGGAATTTTAATATCAATAGATATATAAAAAAAAATCTGTTTATTATGTTGATCCCAAATATGTAAGGTTTATGAAGTTTAGTGTTACCCAGCAAAAGCTACGAGCCTGAGAAAATTTAGCTGATTTTTCAAATAAGGGGAAAACACCCCCTGAAATTAAAGGAATATGAAAACCACACCATCATATTTAGCATACCAGAGAACGCTACTGTAGGAATTTCAAGCTCCTATCTGCAAGATCATGGAATTTTGCTATATTTGCCAGAAGACATTGCCCTCCAGTTTTTTGGTCAATTAAAAACAGCACTAGAACTTTTAATTTCCGTTCGAGTGCACCCTCTCCCGATCTTCTGGGACCATTATTTCAATACAATCAGCCCTGGAAAAAAACAACAACAACAAAAACACAGATAAACACGCATCGTGGCTTTTATTGGTAATATTCTTATTGTTTTAAAAAGTAGTTTTTATAGTTTTAAGAAGTAGAGTCGTAACAAAGAGTCAAACTTTAGCGTAAAGAGTGAGACGTTGAGGAGGGGATATCCCCTTTCACATACAGAATAATGCAGGGCGGATCAAGAATTTTTTTAGGGGGGGGGGGTGCAACAAGGTTGATCCGATAAAAAAATGGGGGGGGCGCAAAATAGGTTGATCCGATAAACTTGCGTTAGCAGCAAGTTTAATTAACGCAAACTTGGGTTAATTAAGTAAATTACACTAGTTTAGGCTGCGCTAGGGGGGGGGGCCTCGCCCCCTCCCTGGATCTGCCACTGGAATAATGTCTGTTAGTTTTAAGTTTTAATGTCGCTCCTTACTTTCAGTTTAAAAAAAAAACTTTTTTTTTGGATTTTATAGTAAGTATAGTGATGACGAAAATGCGGCGTAGCCAGCGTTATGATTGTCTGTTTAAATCTTTATATTAAGAAGACTGAACCATAAGAAAAAGGAATCCAAACAGATATTACTAATAAAAAAATGTTTGCACGAAAAGTATATTTTACATGTTTCATGTTAGCACAGAATCAAACAGTTCATTGCATTAACTGTAAGTAAGGAGAGACTAGTAACCAAAACTATAGTAACCAAAACTATAAGAAACAGAACTTTGATATTAATCGTTACATCAAAAGAATTACATTTTTATGTTGATTCCAAATATATAAAACTCATTAATTTAATGTTGCGCATCAAAAGTTACGAGCCTGAGAAAATTTACCCTATTTTTGAAAAGGATCGAAAAAACCCCAAAACTACGAGCAATCTTAAGGAAAATCACGCCATCAGATTCAGCATTTATAGAGACACTCCCTAACGTAGAGATTTGAAGCTCCTAAATAAAATAAATGTTGAACTTAGCATTTTTTTTGGCCAGAAGAAAGATCACGGATGTGTGTTTATTTATTTTTTTCCCAGGGTATCAAACCAGTGATGTAGAAGAATGAGAGAGGGCTCATTTGCTCGAAAATCGAAAGTTCTAGTGCCGTTTTTAAGTTAACACAAAATTTGAGGGCAACTAGCCCCCTTCCCAAGCCTCTTTTTCCCAAGGACATCCGATCAAAATTTTAAGATAGTCTTTTTAAGATCAATTTTAAATTTTAATTTTAAGATCAGCATAGTTATAAAGATTAATAGCTATGCCTTTGGGGATAATATTACCACCCATAGTCGCTGGGTAATGGGCTATAAATTACGCAATTCGCCCGTTTTCACATATAGCATTTGTTGTTGGGGACTAAGCGAAAATTTTTTGGGGGTAATTTCTTCAGGGGGGGGGGACTCCCCAGGGAGTAAAGTATCTTAGTGGAATTTTAAAGGGGAAGTTTACACTGAAAGAGGGAAGGGGATTTACTTACATGATTTAGAAAACGGTCAGAAATGTAATATTACTGAAAGTAAGAAGCAACATTAAAACTTAAAATGATCAGAAATTATTTCGTATATCAGAAGTTATACCCCTTCCTCAACCAACGCTCTTTACGGTAAAGTTTGCCTTTTTACATCAATTCTGCTCAAACACAAGGCCCGTTGAATTTGAAGTATTTGTAAAGAACTTAATGACTTTTGCGCAAAGAGAGGGGGTTAAGGAAGGGGTAGCCCCCCTCATACAGGAAATAGTTTCTGTTCGTTTTGTTTTAATTTTGCACCTTACTTTCACTTGAAAAAAACTTGTTTTTTATTTAATCTACACCAAGGATGGTATCAGGGCCGTATCCAGGATTTTTTCGGGGGAGGGGGTTACAAAAAAAATTAAAACAGATAAAAATTTGGTTATATGTATTTTTTTTACGTTTTTATGTGTCAGAAAAACACTTCAGGGGGGGGGGGATCGAATCCCTCCCCTGAAAACGGCCTTGGATAGTATATGAGGAATATAGAAATTCCAAAGACCAAAATAGTAGCTCTGGAAAGAACTAGGGAGTTTACTTTGTGTCCCTTTTTTAAAAGGGTCTGCCTATATAGCCTCAGCCTAAAATCCTCTTTTTTGTTCGAAAACAAAATTTCAGACTTGATAGCGTATTTCAAAATAGGCTATCTAGTACCCAATTGGCATGAGAATTATTTTAGCCATATCGTAGGTATGTAAAAACCTTCCTTGTACTGGGCCTTAAAATAAGTCAAAACAAAAGCGATATTTTTTCGGGGTGAGGTGTTGACTTCAAATAGTTGACATTTGATTTCCTACTAGACCAAAGAGCATCTTACCTTTGTCCACTTCTCTCTTCTGAGCTCCTTCTCACATCCAAGTCTAGCTTCCATATGACTTCTTTTTTAGCTAAAAATAAAGCAGGTGAACCAGTTTTGATTAAGGAAAAAAATAGACAGGTAGTTTGGAGGGTTTGTTTCGCTCAAATTGAGGTGTCATCACCATACAAATGATTAGTTCGAAGCGGTGAGTCTTTGTAGCTGAGGGATTCTTAACTAAATGAACAAGTGTTCAACCCTTTTACTTTTCATTGAGCAAACATCAAAGTACAGATTACTAGATAATTTTTCTAAGGATGAGTAATGAAAAAAGTGTTTAGAGCAGGCTTTTGAACGGTATGTTTCACTTGTCTTAAGTAGACTTCCTACTCCCCCTCCCTTGTATGCAATTATGTACTAATCTAAACAGCATTGGACAGAGCAGAACCAAGATTTTAAAAAAGAAAACTTTAAAGAAAAATTCTTTTGACGCCCAGTATGGCAATAACTCCGACATTTTGTCCAAATTAAATAATAAAAAAAAGCTTTCCTCACGGATGTACAGAACGAAGTTGAAACTTAAAAATAACAAAAATTATTTGCTGCGCAGATTACGCAAGATATATCTGCAATACTATGTTGAATAAACTGAATCATAATAATTTGTAATATCTTTATATTTCTAAAACTAGTGCTGTACCAGGGGCAGATCCAGGATTGTTTTAGGAGGGGGGGGGGGCAAAATAGGTTGATCCGAAAACATTTTTTTTTTGGGGGGGGGGGGGCAAAATAGGTTGATCCGATAAACTTGCGTTAGGAGCAACTTTAATTAACGCGAACTTGAGTAATTAAGTAAATTACAGTACTTTAGACTACGCTAGGGGGGCGCCCCCTCGCCTCCTGGATCCGCCACTGTGCTGTACTTACACGTATTATATTCAAACACGTTTTTAAACTTTTGGTTACTATGAACCGTGGTTCACTCTTTACTAGGTTGCAGCCATCACAGCAGCTCTAATGGTAACCTTTGTTTGGAGGAAAAATGACAGTAAAATTTAAAATTACAGGATACTGGTTCGCAAAGACACGACATACTTACCAAGACCTGAACAAGAACAACAGTTGAAGCAGGCAAGTGCATAGAGGGGGGGGGGTCCCAGTACTTATTTAGAATCCGGTACACACGCGAGAAATGAAGTTTCGTTAATGCTAATGAAATAAAACAAAGTAGGGTGAAAATATAATAGTTTATGAATAAATTTGGGCTATATATTCACACATTAGGGCGGGGGTGGTAAAGCATAGCATATATCAAATACTTAACCTAACCTAGGTACCTTTATTCCCCCTAAGCCCCAAAAAACGGAGTGAGAAACGCCTTGTTTATAGAGCGTCTCATATGAATTACCGGGTAATGCCTATTTGATCTTCGCTTTTGTTGAGTGGCTGTCTCGCGTTTGTACCGGGTTGTAAATAAGTACTGGTGTCCCTCCTGGATTTCGAATTTCTGGGCACTATCTATTCCAATTATTTTTATTATTTGCCTTTGGTAAAATCACCTTTACACAGTTTTGTGCTCTTTCACACTCTTTTGTACAGTTTTGTACAATTTTGCACATATTTGTAATCACAAATACTCAATCATGTGTAAAATGTATTGAAATTCTACTTTTGTACGCGTTAGCTTGAATGACTGTCACCATTAATCCATTATTCTTCCTTTTACTGGCGATCAAAGCTCAGAGCTTAAACGTTTACCATCCCGGATGTTTTGGAGAACTTGGTTTTCATCATAGGCCAGATTGGATCTATCGAGTATACATTTTATTATTTAATTTAAGATGTTCAGATGCTTCTTACAGCCTGGCAAGCGGGACAAAAAATTCCTGGGACAATCCTGAAAAAATGGTTGCTTTACGGAAAGCAGTATTTAAAAAATATCACTTACTGTTAAAGCTATGTCTTCAGAAAATTCTTTGTATTTTTACTTAATTTGTAAACTTTAAAAAGAACCAGTGGGATGTCGCATTACATTAAAAAAAATGGACGAATGAAAGTGTAAAAGAGAGCAAAAACATCAAATTAAACCCTAGCTTCTGGGAGAGGCTTTTATGCCAGTAAAACCGTAGTTAAGAAATGATAAAAAACTTATAAATTAATAAAAGTCAAAAGTTTTTGCGCATACATGAGCTTATAGTCAGCCGTAACAAAGGTATTGCTGTCATTACTACTCCTGGAATAGAAACTGTTATCAGTGTTGCCAAATGTGGAACATTCCCACCATTCGAAGGTCTTTTTTTCAAGGTAGTTGTGCATTGAATTTACCTAATCGGTGCATTTATAGCAGGGAATTTTTGTGGAAAATTGGACCTTTGGCATAATTTTGCTCTAAAATGAGGATTTTGGTGCATTTTTGCTGCGGCACAACCAGGCATTTAACAATACTGATTCCGACTATTAGTTGATAATGACGATATTACAATCAAGATAGCTCATAAATTCTATCATTAGGATAGCAAAGAGCCGAGATGGACTTTGTATAGGGAACATTGGATCAAATAAAAAAAAAACTGTGCCTCCAGGACTGCGTTGACAAACATTACTGAACAAATGAGTTAAAATCTAACAATCCATAAATGAATGACAGATCAAAATCAATTGAGCTCAATAAATGGTACCGGTTTTAGTTATTTATCAGCCATTGTACCCAAACCAAACCAAACCCAAAGAGTTAAAATTAGCTTAAAAGTGCGGTCATCGTTTTTTTTTTTTTTTTTTTTTTTTTTTTTTTTTTTTTTTTTTTTTTTTTTTTTTTTAGAACATGTTAATCATATAAACGACAGGCATTAGAAGCCAAACTGGGCTGAACATTGCTGCATCAATGAATACTAGGCCTAATTTTAGCAAATAGGCCGTAGCTTCCGCATCTGTTATTAATTTCACAGTTATATGACCTAAATTCTTTATTATTAGTTCATCTTCGACCAAAGCTTCTAATAATTAGAATTTTAGACGATTTAACAGTTGAGGGTTCAGTTTTCCTTTAGCTTCCTAACAGAAAGAATGAAACAAATTTATCCGAGTGGTTCTTAATTTTTTGCCACATCCGTTGTAACGAGTCTTGTTACTTAAGAACAAATCGAGTAAGGTATGTCCCGGTAGGTGTAACCTGCTGCAACCTCGACAACCAAAGCAAGGTCAACAAATGTAGTTGGGTACGGCGTTCTATATTCTAGTTTTCTTTTAGCGTTCTAACAGAAGAAATCAGCCAAAGTTATGCGATTGCTTTTCCATTTTTACCGTATCCGTTGTGAGTCCTTTTACGTAAAAAAAAGAAACAACTTGGGCTTATATTTTTAAATTTTCTTTTAGCGTTTTGACAGATGGAATAAACCAAGTTTCTGTGAATGGCTTTCGTTTTTGCAATGCGTTGTCTTATACTATCTAGTTTTTTTATTTTATTTTTTATAGACCAAATTTTTGCAAATTGTTCTACATTTTTGCTTTGTCTGTTGCGTGCGAGCCTTTTTCGGTCCAAAAAACACAGCTGGGTGCACTCACTCGCTGTTAAGAGTTTGCTAGGATTGAAAATCAATGGCTAAAATGCAAATAAAAGGCCGCATTCTTTTTTTTCTAAAACACTAAATTGGTGTCCAACTTTTTAAAAGACTTGACAATTTTATTCAATTTATTTATCAATATAAAAGAAAAATATTTTGCCAATAGTTGTAATTCATGTATTTTTTATTTTATTTTTGACTTGTAAAGGAGATAAAAATTTGAAAAATATGAAAAAGTCTGATCTTGTTGCGATTTTTTTGTGTGTAAAATCAATACTAATCAGTATAGTTAAAAAAGCATTACTGAAAGTGTAACTATATTTACTTGAATGAAACATGACGTCTCGGCTGCGGTAACTAAAAAGGTGTCACGACCGTTTCTGGGGGCAACCCCTCCCTCCTGAAATGTTTGCACGAATCATAAAGACGTAACAAAAATGAGTATCAACAAACTTTTTATGCGTTATTTAAAGTGCTTTTTGTACCCCCCCCCCCCAAAAAACCTCCTGGATACGGCCTGACATTTTTTTTCTGATTTGAATTTTAATAAAACATATGTTAAAAGAAATGTGCTCAACTATGGGGTCTAATCTGCATTTCTATATCTTGTCTGGTTTTTAAAATAATTCTGAGTTTTGATTTTTCAAAAAAACAACTATATTTCATTTTATAAAATGCAGAAACAGTCGGAATTCTTAGCGTTAATATGATTATTGGGTTTTCCCTATCCTGAAGGCTAGATCACAATCTTCTTTTTACAAACAACTGTTCGTCAGTAACAATCAAAAAATCAAAAATGTGTTTCCAGTTTTTTTGTCGCTCATTTAAAATTCTTGGTAATTCTTAATATGTGGCGGCTTTTGAATTACTACGAACTAACTTATTCAAGCATGATGCCTATACCTTCTGATCTTGCAAAGTGATTTACCGTTACCCTTTCACCGTTACTAGGAAAGGGTCGTCCAATTTTAGTTTGGTGTTTTTATTTTAAGGTTTGGTTTTTATATTTTATCAGTTTTATTCTGCACTGAGGACGGTCAAGCGGAGGTCTTGACCGAAATATTTGCATAATTTTTCAATTTCTTCACTGGCTGTTAATTTGTCCTCGTTTTCTTCCTTTCTTCGCGTTTTTTTTTGGTTAATATTGCAAAGTGATTATAACATCAAAAAAAACACTACTTCAGTTAGCCCAAAAAAAAACTTATCCAGTAATTACAGGCCATCCCAGCAATAAAGAAAACAATATATTGCGGAGAGGTCATTTACTGTGCCTGTAGCTAGGCCCCTCCTGCCCAAATAGCGGTAGAGAAAGTACCTTTGTAGGAACAACTATCTGCACTGTTTCATGTTATTTGGTTTTTCCACACATTAAGCCAAATTACAAATTGTGCTACAAAATGAAACTAAAGCTTCAAAGGAAGAAGATGAAATTTGGTCTTGTTTTCATGAGGAAGGAAAATTACTAAGGGGTGGGAAAATTTCAGTGGGATAATTGGAAAATCCTTCTTTAAAAACGTGTATGATGACTCTTAAAATTTGAATTTGGCCCAGTTTCATAGAGATAATTCGGACAGCCCTTATGAATAGTTACCACTTTCACTGTTTCTTAATTTGTCCCACATTAAATGAGCTTATTGCAATTAATTTTTTTAATTTTTGGTATTCAAAAGGCAATCGCATCTATTGAATTGCGTTGAAAAGTGCTTCTCCAACGTCAAAAGTAAGTCAAAATTCCTTTGGCGAATGTTTGGCTTGAAAGTTATGTGGATGATTTGAGACGGAGTCGACTATGGAGGGAAAGAGAAGATGTGGAATGGATGAGTAAAATTGAGTTTTAAATTTGAAAGTTTTGATTTAAATGTTATAAAATATAAATAGTTTTAAATTTTAAATTTTACAAAAATTTGAGAAAAAAAGCGCTTCTCCTAACCCATTAAATTAATTATTTACTTATTGTGCTTTGTATATCCATAATCTGCAATCCCTCCTCTTAATAATCGACAATTCATGGAATATTTATTTTATCAGTATAAACTATTGTATAAAGATGATATAACCTATTATAATATAATATAATGTAATCTATATTATCTATTATATATAATCTATTATATAATCTATATACAGCTAATATAATCTATATTAAGATAATATAATCTATTATAAAGATAATCTATTATTTATATACACACGATAGATCGTATGAAAACAAAAGAAATGTAAAGAAAGTGGAGAAAGCATTAAAATATGAACTAAGGAGGTGTGAAGTGGGGGCCATGGATAAAATTGCCGAGGATCTAGAAGATGCAGCTAGACGACATAATAGTAAAATATTGACTGGCACGTTAACAAATTGAGAGGGAGTAGTCATTTCGGACTTGGCCCAGTTAAAGATAGGAATGGGGTCGCAATTAGCGATAAGGAAAAAACTAAAGAGAGATGGGCCGAACATTTTGAGAATTTGTTTAACCGAGATAGGGTTGCAGGGAAAAATATAGAGGAAAATGAAAATGTTTGTGATACCTTGGATGTGAAGGAAGATTTGTTTTGTGAGGAGGAATTAGCAACAGTACTAAAAGGATTAAAGAATAATAAGGCTCCAGGTGCTGATAGGGTGGTAAATGAGTTTCTTAAATATGGTGGCTCTGAGGTTAGAAATAAGTTACTGAAGATTATGAATATGATTTTGAAAAAGGGGAAGTACCTAACGATTTTAGGAAAACCTTAATTAAGCCACTTTATAAGAAAGGTGATAAAAGTGAGTGTGGTAATTATCGAGGCATTAGTCTGGTCTCTGTAGGTAGTAAATTACTTAGTAATATGATGCTCTTTAGACTAAGAGATGCCGTAGACAAGGTTTTAAGAGAAGAGCAGTGCGGTTTTAGAAAAGGTAGAGGATGTGTCGACCAAATTTTCACTCTTAGGCTAATAATTGAGAAGTGCCTACGTTTTCAAACACCTTTGGTCCTCAGTTTTATAGATTATGAGCAAGCGTTCGATTCTGTTGATAGAAGAGCTTTAGTAAAGGTTTTATCCTTGTATGGTATACCAGACAAATACATTAGAGTGATTAGTGCTATGTACGAAAATAACACTGCTGCGGTTAAGGTAGGAAATGAGGTTAGCAGCTGGTTTTGTATTAAATCAGGAATTAAGCAGGGTTGTGTTCTATCCCCCTTTGTATGGATTATTTTGATGGACTTTGTTTTAAGGAGCACAGGAAAGCCAATGGGAGACCACGGAATCAAATGGGTAGGAAAAAGTCTCCTGGACTTGGATTATGCTGATGATTTAAGCATCCTAGATGAAAGTGTGTGCAAAATGAATGAAGTTTTAGAGATTTTGCGAGTTCAGGGTGCTAGAATTGGTTTGAAAATTAATGTTAGGAAGACTAATTCACTAAGGCTAGGAATAAGTGAAGATGAAAAGGTGACGTTGGGTAATGAAAATATTGATCAGATGGGCAGCTTCACTTACCTTGGTAGTATTATTAGTAAAGATGGTGGGAGCAGTGAAGATGTTAAATATAGAATAGCCAAGGCTCTGGGTGTTTTTTCACAGTTAAAAAAAGTCTGGAAGAATAGGAAGATAAGTCTGCAAACCAAGACTATAACACTAGAAGCTACAGTGATGGCAGTGGTCAAATATGGCTCTGAAGCATGGACACTCCGAAAAGCGGATGAAGATTTGCTAGATGTTTTCCAGAGAAATGGCTTAAGGATTGTTCTGGGTACCCGGCTGACTGACCGTATTTCAAACAATAGGCTATACGAAAAATGTGGTTCAATACCGCTCTCTAGGGCTATAATGAAAGAAAGGATGAGGTGGCTAGGGCACGTTGTGCGGATGAAGGATGACAGATTGTCGAAGATTGTTCTTTTCGGCCAACCATCTAGGGCTAAACGGAAAGCAGGTCGTCCCCGTCTGGGGTGGGAGGACGTCATGAAGAAAGATTTAAAGGAAATGGGAACTTCGTGGGCGGGTGTAAAAAGGGAGGCTTTGAATAGATTGGGGTGGAGGAGGAGCGTGCGTAGCTGTGTTGGCTTCAGGCGGCTTGGTGCTGCGGCGAGTTGTTAGTAGTAGCACTGTGGTATAAACGAGTAATATTTTGACTTATTTCAAAGGATCTACGGGGTTGCAAAATTGAATTTTATTTTTTATTTTTTGCAAGAAACTCATTTTTATGATTAAAACATGTTCAATAGAGCAAAATAATTTCGCTCATTCAGTAAGCTTTTGCAAGTATTTACAAGTAGCTGTGTCGATCTGTTACCGATTTGGACTATTTCTGACCCAAATTCTAACGCGGTGCTTTAGGAAAAATCAAATTGAGGCAAATTTAAATTTGCTTCTGTGCAACAAAATTAACTTACTACTTAGAAACGAAAACAAATTGTATGCTTTGGATTGAAAATTTCCAAGGCAGAATATAGAAATGATTATTCGAAAAAAGTTACGGCGATCCTCATTATTTATAATCGCCTCGTTTCTCTTGGTTACGCGTGATCAACGTAATGTGATATAAGCTACCTTTTGGAAAGGTTTAACTTCCTGTCGCAGAAAGAAACCATGTGTATGAAGAGCTTAAAGAGTTAGCAACCCATTGGTTTTAAGTCAGGTGATTACTTTCAGCCACTGGGTTCATTTTCAAAGTCTACGCAATTAAGGAAGAATTTACGAGCTCAGCAAGCATTTTTTAAAGTTTATGTCCGCTATTTTGGGTCATATTCGAGAGCAAGCTTAGAATTTTTATTACTCAAAAGGAGGCCAAAAAGGAACAATGTAATTTTGGAATCGGAGCAGCAGATTACTATATTTAACTTTGTTTTCATTCTTTTGGTCAAGGAAAATTGAAAGTTGCTTTAGTAGATGATTTATAGTTATTTGACTTGACTAGCTGAAGCACTTGTCGATAGAAATCAAACAGAAAAAACCTACTCTCTTTTGTGAGGATCGTAAAAATATTTGGCATCCTTCCCAATGACACAAGAATCTAGGATTCTTTACCCCCCCCCCCCTCGCGCAATAAAATTAAAATCATCGCTAGCCCTTAAGCATAAAAAAGTACAAGAAAAAACTATATAGTCTGGTCAGGGACGTATCCAGAGGGAGCCTCGGTGCCAGGTCCCCAAGAAATCTACATGATCCTGACTTTTTGGTTACTTCTTTCTCAAATTACAAGTGTAACTAGTTTCATATCCCCCCCCCCCACAAAGAAAATTCGTGCGTATGTTCCTAGCTCCTGCGATTATTGGAAGCATACAGACGCCTCAGGTTAGATTCTTTCTCCTCAGAGACACGGAAGCTACCCGTTGTACAAAATCACAGGATAGTATTTCAATAGTGATCAGCTGGGAGTTGTAATACCAGTACGTTTTAGTTGATGTACTGGCACATGATCCACTGAAGAAAAATAGAATAAAAATCAAATTCATTCAATTATTTAATTTGAATAGTATCAAACGGTAATAGTTTTACGCAGTGTTGGAATATGAATGCACGACATAATTACAAGACGAAAATTAAGCTGTTGGTAAGGGTTTAAACGTAGAAAAACAGACAACTTATTTGTGAAAAATATTGTAACCCAAAAACTGTCCTTTCTTTTTACTACCTAAAGATTTCTTCCAAAAGAAAAAAACAGGCTTAAAAAAAGGTGGCCTTGTTTGTCTCTCCAGAAATTACATTTCCTTGCCTGTCTAGATTTACCCTTTAGCATTAGCGCGCTGGTTTTGATGAGGCGGGGTTATTTTATCTCCTGAGATAACAGATAAGGATTGACATGTGCAAAGGGAAACAAATGGATTCAAGCACGCTTTTTAATACTTTTTAACACGGGTCGACGTTCTCTCTTTTTTTTGTTTGATTGAAATTTATAAACGTAATTTTGTATTAGTATCGTCGAGGAGTCTCTTTTACTAAAAATACCTGGCTTCCTGTAGAGGATGAACATAACCGGAACCCCAAGTAATTGTTTATCATCTGAGGGTCAAATTCCAAATCAAAGAGGGAGAAAGATCATGTTTTTTGTTATACTTTTTTTTATCAAGGTTTTCTGAAACTTACTTTAGTGACTTCAGTTCCTCTACTCCGTAGGATGATCCAAAAGGATTACCTGTCATTTACCATTGTCTTACTCCCAACCTTTTCTCCCCTTCTGGCTAAAGTGAAGTGTTTACGTTTAACAAACTGTTTTGGTGCGTTCAACCAAAGTATAATCACCTACGGAACAAGTACTGACAAAACTCTCCAAAAGTGACCCCGCGTACCTCAGCGCCTCTAGACGCAAAATGCTGTACTACTTAATCGCTCCAAGCCAATAAGCCAATCTATTCTCCTAAGTTGTATTGAATTGTGTAACTACAGTATTTAGTTGCCAGGTTCGCATAGGTATGGAATCGTCTGAGGAGACGCGGACAAAGGGTCACTTTTTTTGTGTGGAGAGGATAGGTTTTGTCAGTACTTGTTCCGTAGGTGATTATACTTTGCGTTCAACGTAGAGTGTATTTTGATTTCCCACTATGATGGGTGTCTTCAGAGTTGCACAGAGAAGTTTTGCGACGACCTTATCTGAATCTGCATGGTAGCCATTAGTTTCGGAGAGTTTCGCCTCCTAGGGCGAGATTATTCCTGACATTCAGCTGAGCAACAAATGGATATCAAGCCACCTCTGGAGACACATGCACATTTTCAAATAATATTAATATATTCAGATCTTGCGAAAATTTTTCAGATCAAGTACATCTTTACAGTTTAGCCGTCAGAGTGGGAATGGTAGCCCAGTGGCGTCAATTCCAGGAATTTTAGGAGTGGAGTAAAATTGTCGTTTTTTCAATGAAAATGCTAAAAAAAAAACATTTTACATTGAAAATATGCCCCAAAAGATACGTTCACAATGTAATGGGGCAAAAAACTTAGAAGGCACATCCTCTCTCTCCCCAATTTGACACCACTGTGGCTCGTCGACGCAATGAAGGTTTCGCCAAACATAACATGTCATCGGTGGGACCTAAGTCCACACTTCTGGACAATAAACAACCATTATAACCAAGGAATTACTGTGATGCGTAGATTCAAACACTCAATTAAGCCCCAGACACGCTGACAGAACTTTTAGGGCAAACTGATTTATAATATAGTTTCACCGCCAATAATAATGTCAAATAAAATTGCACAAGTGTACACTTTGTACACTTGTGACTGTTTGTGAATTTTCAATTTGTGACTATTATATTTGAATTTTCAAGACCCACCCTCAACATTCATGAAACACAAATCCAGATTGCTGTGATGAACAGAATGAAACTGTTGAGAAAATTGATATCGAAGTGATGATATCGAACGTTCTCACTAAATTGATAATATTAGTACAAATAGCCCAATCGAAATAATGTAATAATATGAAATAAATTATACAAATTGAAATGGTATTTAAAATAAATTGAATACAAAGGTTTTGTTTTTAGTGACAAAGAGTAAATTAATACAGCTATATCAGGGTCCAGGACTATGCCTAAAAAAATAAAGCTGAAGGAGGTTGCACTGATATATAAAAAGGTAATCATAAGAATATAGTAAATCTGAATAAATGACTGTAATCAAATCGAGTAAGTAAAAATGACACTTGAAATAAATTCGAAGCCAAAGATTATTTTAGTGGCAACAAGCAATAAATCCAGACCCAGGGGCGTAGCTACAGCATTTTACCGGGGGGGGCAAAAGGGTTTTTCTCTCCAAATTATTGGGGAGGGGGGTAAATACCTCCCTGCCCCCTCCTAAGTGACGCCAATACCCAGGACTGCACGTCTAAAATGCATTATTGAGCCGAAATTACAATGATTAACGAATTGATATTTGTAAGAACGTAGAAATAAAATTAGGTAATTGAAATAATTTAATAAAATGAAGAATCTTACTTAATAGCAGAAATAGCCCGTTGTTTTATTATTGACAAAAAGCAGATTATATATGAACAATTCAAGAACCAGGGCTGCGTATCCAAAAAATATCATTAAGCTCAAGTGCCCTGATAAACACAGGGGCGGATCCAGGATTTTTTTTAGGGGGGGGGGGGGGAATAGGTTGATCTGATAAACTTACGTCAGGAGCAAGTTTAATTAACGTAAACTTCCGCTAATTAAGTAAATTACACTACTTTATACTACGTTAGGGGGGGTGTCCCCCTCGCCCCCTGGATCTGCCACTGGATAAACATAACTGTTTTGTTATTTTTAAATCCAAGTAAGAAACAAGAATGTAGGGTTGGTGCTGCGGTTAGTTGTTAGTAGTAGTAGTAGTAGTAGTTGGGAAAAATAGAATCTCTTACTGTTCTTAAATATAATCTTAGAAAAGGATATACAGTGCATTTTGAAAAAATTGAAACTCTGAATGATCTTGAACCCTCGAGCAAACATAGAAATGCAGAAAATTTATCAAAAGATGTTAAACGCAAATTAAATTACGGGAACGCAGAAATTTCTGGAAATGCAGAAAATGAATTATCTTGAAACCCAAATAAGTTACAGGAATGCAGATTATGGCAATCGATTAAGCCTATTTTATGTAATAAGATGTTAAAAAACCCTTTGACAAAAAGGGTCACATAACGCTTTTAGAATTATCGCAGTCGCAACACCGAAGAAGAAAATTCAGCAGCTACCTTGTCATGTCAAGTTAAAACGAATCATGCCCAGGAGTAGAACATCTTGTAAGTTTCATTTTAACATAACACCAATGAAGATGACAAGCCAAAATTTCACTTAAAAGTAAATAGAACCAAAGGCGATGTTAGTTAATTGATATATTCTTTCATTAAGGTCAATTAAATTTGTCTACCTCCCTAATCTATCTCAGATATTTTCATCGCTAAAGGAGCCGAGAAAAGTAAAAACCATCAATTATTTCAGCCAAAGACCAATTAAGGTAGTTATATTGTCTTTGCCTTTCTTATTCTCTCAAAGTTAACCATCTATTATACTACCCAGGGTATCTAGTTCCATATTAATGTATCGCAGCACTGGGTAGCCAAGATTTAGCAACTCTTCCCCCTATTATGGATTGCAAGTGCATATTACATTACTTAATCTGGTTGTAAAGAAAACCCACAATTGGAGCATTAATTAAGGTACAAGTCCTAATTAGGCTTCTCTGATTGGCTGGAATAGCAGGGGGTCGCTTGCGTAACTCGTTTAGTTTTGTTGTAGCTTTTTCTGGTTTAACAACAGGAAGATCTGAGTTGAATGGTTTTATTCCTTTCTTACTTGTACTGACGGCAGACTTTAAGGAGAATTCACGGTTGGATGTCCTCGCAATACTTCTAAATGAATGTGATATGAAAACAAGATTAAGACTGAAAAAACGATTGGGTAGACGATTTCAAATGATCACAGTAAAAAGCACCTATGGCCTACATCATTGCAGAAAGATCTGTTTTTTTTGTTTTTGTTTTTTATAGAATTACTTTTGCGTTTTATCGCTATAAATGGCAGATAGATTTTGTCTCTATCAACGGGAGACTTGAGATGAATTTAACAAAAAAAGAATATAATAAAAAGTAACCCGAATTTCACAGCAAAAAAAATATTTAAACGTTCTTGAAGATTGTTACACGTCTCGTTTTTATAAGTTTAGCTTGAAGTAGAGACGTTATATTATCCATCTATTGAAGCCCCAATTCTTTTCACATTCTTTATATACATTTGGACATATATTACAGATCAGATTTTGACAATTTAAACACATCTGGGCTAATTAAATTGGCTAACACATCTGGGTAATGTACTAAGGAAATATTTCTTGCTTGAAGAATACTTTAAACCTGGTACCAGGGTATCTAGCTTATCCAAAAAAGATACCCCAAGATATTGCCCACAGTTTGACACGAAAGCAACGTACATACCAATTTTGTAACAATAAATATTTTTCCAAAAATAAGCATAAGAAGCCAATCTGACGATAAATTACAAGTATTTCAAAGCCGGGCCCCGGCACTTGGCAATTGGTAGGCTTGTATAAATTTCATCAAATTTAGTCTAACCCATCAAAAATTACGAGTCTGAAAAAACTTGACTTACTTTCAAAAAACGGGGGAAACACCCCTAAAAGTGATAGAATCTTAATGAAAGTCAAACCATCAGATTCAGCATAACAGAAAACTCTACTGTAGAAGTTTTTAGCTCCTATATGCAAAAATTGTGGAATTTTGTATTTTTTGTCAGAAAAATGATCACGGATGCGTGTATATTTGTTAGTTTTTTGTTTGTTTGTTTTTTCCCCCAGGAGTGTTCGTATCGATCCATTAGTCTTAGAATATCGTGAGAGGGCTCATTCGAACGGAAACCAAAAATTCTAATGCCTTTTTTAAGCGACCAAAAAAAAAACTGGAGGGCAACTTGGCCCCCTCCCACGCTCATTTTTCCCAAAGTCACCCAATCAAAATTTTGAGATAGCCATTTTGTTCAGCATAGTTAAAAATCTAATAAATACATCTTTGAGGATCACTTAGTCCCCCACAGTTCCCGGGGAAGGGCTGCAAGTTATGAATTTTTCCCTTTGTTTACACATAGTATTGGTTATTGGGAAGTATACAGACGTTTTCTGGAGGGATTTTTCTGGTGGGCAGGAGGAGGGGGGGTCGGAGGAAGGAGTTACATGGGAGGATCTTTACATGTTTCCTTGGGGGAAGGAACATTGCTATGGAGGGGGCGCCGGATTTCCCAGCATTATTTAAAAAACGATCAGAAGTTAAAAAAAAAGTTTGTTTCAACTGAAAGTAAGGAGCAACATTAAAACTTAAAACGAATAGAAATTATTACGTATATGAGGGGGTTTGCCCCCTAGTCAATACCTTGCTCTTTACGCTAAAGGTTTACTTTCAAAAGAGCTATCTATTCTAATTAAACGGCCTTTGTGATTCATGGATTTGTGATTCGAACAGAATTTGAACTTTAGCGTAAAAAGCGATGTATTGACTAGAGGGCAAACCCCATCATATACGTAATAATTTCTGTTCGTTTAAGTTTTAATATTGCTCAAACTTTAATATTTCAGTTGAAAAAACTTGTTTTTTTATTTAATCTACTTCCATAGATTGATTGAAAAAATGTTTTGTCTGACCGTAATATTCAAGATGAACCTTCTTTCCTGCATTGTTTCAACTTGAGCTATTTTCTATCAGACAAGTGAAATAAATTCAAACACTCTGCCAGTTGCATTAGTTTTTCCTGTAAATATTTTCATACGGTATAAATCTATAGATTAAGGTATGTTTTGTTTATTCCTAGCCTACCTATTTTATGGTAAAATTATTTTTAAAAATCTAGATGGCAATGTGTATGAAACTAGCTTCTTGATGTATGGCTTCCACGGCATCAATAGACAGTGTTTCCACTTCTCCCGATTTTTCGGGAGATCTACCGAATTTCTAATCAATCTCCCGACAAAAAAAGAAGATACCGAATCTCCCGAAAATCTCCAGAAAACTTAATCCCCGGAACATTTTACTTTTTGGTCATTCTTTTCTACTTTTTTTTTTACCTGTCCGTTGCCTGTGGTCTTTTAGGGACTATTCCTAACGTCCCAGGCAATTGAGGCACTGCGACTTGAATTTATTGGCATAGGTATGAACATTGCCCATTATCCATTCCACAGTGGTTGCATTGGTTTTCTGTTTTTGATCATTTAAACACCTTCAATGTTTGTAATTAACTAATTATTTTCAATTCATAAACTAATCACAGTTGTTGGCTTGCACCAAGAAAATGGGAACTAGCAGTATGTGGGTCCAGCTGATTCATTAGGTTCAAAAGGATCAAGAATTACTACAAATTTAAAGAAATATGACAAAAATTAGAATTTGTCTGCAGTTGCTCTGTAGAACTGAAGGGGTTTGCTTCAAATGATCCAACACAAGAAACAGAGACGACAATTGCTGCATTTTGAAAACAATTTACGATTTTTGCTGGTTGACAAGTTAGTCCCATTCCTGAAAAAACATGCCGCATAAGAATTTTACTGATAAAGAAAGACTGGGTAAGCAGAAAGTGACGAATGTTGTCCGCCAGGGCCTGTCAGTGTATTATAAAACATAAAATTGCGAAGAAAGGATGAAAACGAGTACAAAAAGTCGAAAAGTGCGATTGACAAAGAATGGCGGGAACATTCTGATAGTGCCAATGATGACAAAACAGTGACTCTGACAGCCGTGGATTACTGGAAATCGGCTTTGAGTGTGAGGGACCACCGTGGAAACCAAACTTAGCAAAGTTTGTGCAATATCTGTTTTCCTTGCCATTTTCGAACGTAGCTTCAGAAAAACTGTTCAGCTTACTCAAGAAGTAAAGACAGGCAGAAGGAATCATTTGGTAACAGTAACTTTGGCGTCCACAATTCAGACGAAACTTGAAATGAAACGAGACGGAGTTACAGCAGACACACTGACGGTTGACCAGCCCCTCAGAAAGAGGCTAAAAGGAGTAGTAGCGTATCCCAGCAGAGCTGAGTTACCAGCACAGCTAAAAAGCCATGCGATAGACACAGATTATGAATGTAATGTGGTATATGTATCTGAATGTTTTGCAATTTCTTATATTTTTTTCAGTTATATCAATACTAATGAGCTACGACTTTGCGTTTTCTCTTTATCATTTGTGAATACCTCTGGGGATGGTGGTAAAAAAAAAAATTATCCACTTAACTCAGACTCAATGGTCAAAGACCTAGTGTCCGTAATTCGTCAGGATTTTCCGTCCCAGTCCTGAACTTAGTGGGCTGTCGTGTGGAATCTGAAAGGGCCAGAAAAAGTAAGGGTCGATGAAGAAAAATGTCTTAATTTAACAGCTTTAGAGTCTGAATGAAATATAACTGCACTTAGTTTCAAAATTAAATAGATTTCAAGCTTCTAGCTGCTTCCTTTTGTCATGTTTGACAACGTTGATTGCCGAATTTTCTTTCCGGAATTGCATCTGGCTCCAGTAAATCTGCACTCCAAATTTAGAATGTGGTACTTTATACTCAAATCGCTCGAACACCTCCAAAAACTCAATACAAAATACAAAAAACTGGAAATTCTACCAAATCCTGAGATCCGTCTCCCGATTTTCTCCCGAATCCTGAGAGCCATCTCCCGATTTTCTCCCGAAAATTGTCAAGATTCTACAGATTGTTTAAAAAGATAAGTGGAAACACTGTCAATAGAGTCAACAATGTTTTCCACATAACTCATACAGTGAAGATTACTCCGCTCAGACAAGAGTTTCTTTTCTGACAGAGAGAGAGAGGAAGGGGAAGAGAGAAAAGGGGAGTGAGCGAGAGAAAAACGAATATATATATATATATATATATATATATATATATATATATATATATATATATATATATATATATATATATATATATATATATATATATATATATATATATATATATATATATAATATATATATATATATATATATATATATATACTATATATATATATATTTGTGCTTGCAGTGGTAGACCTTTCTTTGTCTCTATCTCTTTCTGACTTTAAAACAACTTTTAAAGCAGTTTAACTGACTTTTGGGCAGCTTAACAGAGTCATCTGAGAAGAGCAGTTTATTTCAATGATGGAATTAATCTGAAAACGTTCAAGCATGTTATGGTATATTTGCTGCCTTGTATTGTTTATTTGATTAACCTTTCTTTGAAGAAAGGTTAATTTTCTACTCGGCTGAAAGAGGCTAAAGTTATTCCGCTTCACAAAGGGGGTTCAAAAACTGATCCGTCTAATTGGAGGCCGATTTCAATATTGCCCCTATTTGCTAAGCTGTATGAAAAAGTGATGCATCGACGACTTTGTAACCATCTGACTACTTACGGTTTTTTTAGTGATACCCAGTTTGGATTAAGGAAAAACCTCTCTGCAATACATGCAGTCCAGCACCTAACAGATTTCATCAATGTTGCTCTCGAAAAAAGTGTACTGGTACTTTCAGTATTTATAGACTTTAGAAAGGCTTTTGACACGGTGGTTCATAAAATTTTATTGCGTAGGCTAAGCTGTTTAGGGATCCAAGGGGTTATTCTGAAATGGTTTGAATCTTATCTTAACCAGCGCATTAGTCGAGTCTCTATTAAAAATTCTATTTCAAAAACTTTTATCGTTAATTCTGGTGTGTCTCAGGGTTCAGTGCTTGGCCCACTTCTTTATCTAATTTACGTTGATACCATGCGTTTTTATGTATCAGATGCACCTATAACGTCTTTTGCTGATGACACGGTGTTTACGATTACAGCTACTTGTCTGAGCCAGTTAATTGAGAAGACAAATAAGGCCCTCGCTGAATTGATAAGTTTTACAAATTCTAGTTATTTGGTAGTGAATATTTCAAAAACAAATTTCGTGACATTTTGTAGAAATGGAGTTTCATGTGTTTTAGATAATAAAATTGTTTTTAACGGTGAATTTTTAAAGCATGTAAATGGTGTTAAATACTTGGTTTTTAGTCTTTATTTTAATTTAAGTTGGAAATCACATTTTGATCTCGTGGCAGTTAAGATTTCAGGAGGGTTGGGTGTGATAAGAAGACTGAAAAATCAACTACCGTCAAATGTTTTACTTTTACTTTATCATTCTATTGTTAGCCCTTATTTATCGTATGGTTGCATGCTATGGACTAGTAGTTTTATTTCAAGTTTTAGAAAGGTCCAAATTTTACAGAATAAAATAGTTCGTATTTTAGGTAATTATATTCAGTTTGAAAATAGCACGTCGAATTGCTTTACAAGTTTGAAAATTTTAAATATTTATCAGTTACGAGATTACCAGTTAGCAATTTTTATTTATCAATGTTTGAATAAGTGTTCACCGGAGGTATTTTGGAAATTTTTAAAGCTAACTCATCTTATCACTTTTATGAGACTAGAAATGCGAATGACCTTGCAT
Source organism: Artemia sinica (assembly GCA_027921565.1). Classification (NCBI taxonomy): domain Eukaryota; kingdom Metazoa; phylum Arthropoda; class Branchiopoda; order Anostraca; family Artemiidae; genus Artemia; species Artemia sinica. The sequence continues at coordinate 50,570,230 of CM051268.1, forward strand.
CGGAGCTCCGGAATACTCAACGTGCTGCGTTTCTGCCTCGTTTTGCGGGACCGGGGGTGTGGAATTCCCTCCCGGATGCTATTAGACAAGCTGATAATGTAAGCCAGCTCAAGAGTAGATTGAAGCGTTACCTTTTGGGTTATAATCTGAATGATTAGAAATTTGAATTTGACTAATGTTTGGTATGAAAATTGTTTGGACAGACAAAGGTCGCATTTTTGCGAAATTACCCAGCCAAAGCACACGGAGTCGGCTCTATAGCCTAGCTGATACTTATTGATTTTGTCATAGTTGATTTAGTTAGAAGTATCTCATTTTTTTTTCTTTACCTCTGTTGTTGCTTTTTTTTTTTATTTTTTATTTTTTTTTGAGTGGATGTTTTAAGGATGATATGTGATATTTCTCACTTGCGATTTCTAGAGTGTAATCCTTTTAGAGTAGGAGATGTTCTTTATGTTGATTTAGTTCAAGTGCTGATTTTTCCCCGTAATGAGATAGTTTTTATGTGGATGTAGAGCTTTATAATAATGGATTTGCAGCCATTGTAAACAAACCTTCGGGTTTTTGTAGATGGCCGCTGTAAATTTGTTTGTATTTTTTATGCTAAATAAATTAATTTGAATTTGAATTAATTTGAATTTGATTTGAATTTATTAACACTTGGGACATTTTTTTTTATTGATAACCTGGGAGCAGCAATTTTCCAAAGGTCATTTCATTGGGGGGGGGGGAGGAGGGGAGGCGATCTTTGTAAATCTTACCGAATCGATACTTGATTTATGCTGAATTTTCTGCAGAAATCAAGAATTTAATTAAATTTCGGCCAATTTCGCAAAATTTCTGTCGAAATTTTCACCTTCGGAGAAATTTTACCATATGCCAAAAAAGCTACCCCCCCCCCTCGGGACACCCCTGCCTGGGAGTCCCACGTAAGAGCATCAGCAAATAACTTTTACAGCATCAGAGCAGTTTTGCGCCCTCTCAACTATTTACCAACCATTTTTACCAACTAACGATTTTTACCAATCATTGCGTTCCCGTGAAAAAAATCACAAGCTAACATTATTAGCCCAACAAATTGAACCGTTACTGGAGAGTATTATTAGAGAACTTGAAGCACAATATTCAAAAAGTGACAATGAAGGGACACATGATTCAAGATTCTTTATTATAGTAGCAATAAATTATAGAATTTTATACATTTTTCTGTTGGCGCTGAGCAGAGCTGGTATACCAACGAGATTTAGTTACCAACAGTAATTAGTTTCTACACTTTAAACGTTGATAAGTAATCCCTGACTGCTAATATTTCTTGTAGTTAGTAATTTTTTGTTTTGTTTTCCTATATATATCTTCAGAAATAGACCAGCCTTGCTAGCCGCGGTAAATTTTCTTCAAGTTTGTACTTTTTTTTTCAATTCGTCCTAAAATTGTTACGTTTCTAAGAACTGTTATGGCTAACCCTTGTGTTTCCACGAGCTAACAGATAGTTGTTAGAAAATATTCTTAGTTAACAACTGGGGATGGAACAAAGCTTCTTATTATATAAACCTTCATACTGTGTAAAGCTATGGATCAAAGTTGTTTCCTTGATAAACAAAAGCACTACCTATCTCTTGGCGAAGTTGTCAGTAAGAAATAGATGACGCTGAATTTAAATATGATTCTTGTAGGTTTTGATTCAAAACTGGCACGCGGTATCAACAGTGGCGTCACTTCGCGAATATGTTGGCTGAGGGGGACAAATGCGTTTTTCAAAATCTAGGAAGGGGATTTTTTTAAAGTTTCGTCAGTTTAAATACCAAAAAAGGCGTCTTTCAGCGAAAATACCAAATAAAGGAGTTTTTCAAAACCTGGAGGGATGAATTGGGGGGGAGGGGAATATAGGGGAGATTCCAGGCCCCTTTCTGCATTATGTATTTGAAACTCATGGGTATTAGCCCTTAAATCAAGACTATGCTCAGGAGCAGAGGGAAGAACGCTGGAAATTGAAAAAAAATATATATGGAATCTATTAGTTGAATCAACCATTTATATTCTTATCCTAAGTATAAGCAGGACCATAGATAGGTAGAAGGAGCATGTACCATGTGCCTGGGCCTTAAAACGGTTAAGGGCAGTACTTTTAGCGTCTGGATATTCATGTGGAAGTTTTAAAAATGTCTTGTTTCATAAGTTTTATAACTTATCTTTTCTGCTGCATAGAAAATTGAAAAAACAAAGGGATATACAGCCAAAATGCTAGAGAAAAGTTGCGCTATGGGGTAGGACCCTAGAATATAATTACAAGGACGGACAGGGGAATTGCATACGTAATTTTTGGTTGCTCTCTACTACCATATTTCATCACATTCGTTTGTGTCGGCAATATGTTGCTAAAAAAGGGAAGTGGAGGGCCATATTCCTTAAAGCCCAGCCTTACCTCTCGATAGCCCTGAATATAAGCCAGGATTATTGGTAAGTCCGTTTAATGGAGCATAGGAGAGTCACTGTCTCATTTCATATTCTTATAGAACACTGCTGGTACCTATTTCTTTATTCAATTTTTTTGGCCCTGTGAATTTTGTAATGAAAGGCACCACAATGCTTTAACATAAGGCAAGTAGAAGGAGACTGAAGAACCTTTTTTGGACCTTTTGGTGAAAATAATTGTAATGTTCAAAATTTGTACTTGGTAGTAACGAGGAAAAGCACTAGATCTGAAGGACATGGGACAAATCAGCCAACCAGCAACTTTCTTTAATCTTCCAATTTGACTTGATCACCAATGACCCCTTATAAAAAAGATGACCTTGAAGGAAAAATATACAAATTATCAGGTGGTGCTGAAAAGTGAGTAAAGAGACAATTAGATGGGCTGAGATTACATATGTCTAATTTATCATTAATTGGAGATTAAAACTTTTTAGGATGATTTCCCCGTTTTGAAAAAAAAAACATTTTCCCCCATAAATTATTTAGTATCAGCACCGGCATCTTTACTCCAATCTCAAGAAAAAGTTCCTGAATGGTATCAGCGAAAAAAAAAACAAATTTTGGTTGAAAAAAAAAACAAGAAAAAAAAAGAAAAAGAAAAAAAAGAAAGAAAAAAACAAGTTTTTTGTTTGTTTTGTTTTACCAATTACATTGGTGCTGCTAAACCACGCGATTGAATGAATGCAAGGGTGCAAAAAATGAATTCAGAAGTTACAATTTTAGTTTAAAAATTTAAATTTTTAGAAGTAAATATTGTGCAATGAGTATTAGACCTGGAAATCTTGGTATAATTTAATTTTGCACAAAACATTTTGCAGGCTAAAATAAGCAGAAAAGGGATACTTCCTATTTCTGCTGTGCTATTCAAAACTAATACTTAGGCTAATCCTGATACGACAATATTACCAAACTAAAAATAAATCAAATGAGATAAATTAAATAAATAAAAGAAATTTAAATCAAGTTACCCAATTAAATTACCAAATTCAAAATTTTCATTTTTGGGCTTCATATTTTGTGAGTAATTTAGCTATAAAATTTATTTACATCCCGGACGAAGAATATGATGACCAAAACATTATAACCAGGAGAACAGAAATTAATATGAAAATTTATGTACGTCAGACTATCAGTTGATAGTCAAATATAAATGTCAAATATACAAATGATTTTGGTGAGCGCTTCTCTTCGGATCTTATGCAGGCTGAACGCTTTAGCGAAGTTATATCATTCTGCTTGTGCAAAGCCAGGAGTTAAATAGGCCTGTTATTTTTTACTCCTGTCCTCTGTTTGTCGGTGCCCCAAAACCCATACAGGATCCTCTTAGAAGTTTACATACAGAAGAAAACTCGCCATCAAAAGTGCTTAAAAGAGAGTTTTGTCCGACAAACTGTCACCATAAGGAATGACTTTCCAGCAGAGGCTATTTCAAAATTTTAGCACTTCAGCAGTAAGTCATTGGACAGTGTTAAATTAAAACTTAATGAATTAAGAAAAATATAAGTTTTCTCAAATGAAAGTAAATAGTGGCATTATTACTTAAAACGAACAGCCCTTAAAAATACTTCCCATTCTAATTAAACACCCTTTGTGTTATATACATTTGGACGGGGGGAGGGTTTGTTAGTAATCCCAGTTTATCGCCTAAATGTGAATTATTCCCTATTTTTCGCCATTATCAGTGGTAGGGATGCAACTCCTTAGAATTTTCCCCAAGATATTGATGTTTTATTCCATAGCTTCGGGATATTGAGAAAAATATCATAGACAGCGCGAAAGCGCTGCCTAAGTAAAGAAAGATGTGGGCACAATGTTTTATTTTTTTTTTCCTCCATACCCGGGCACTTCGTATCGAAGGAGTTGTCGTAGAAACTTCGAAAAGGGCTCATTCGATTGAAATTGGAGTGGCTAGTGCCTTTTTTAATAGTCGAAAGTGATTGGAGGGCAACTAATCCCCCCCCCACGCCCATCATTCCCCCAAACACATCCAATCAACATTTTGAGATAGCCATTTTGTTCAGCATAGTTGATTTCCAAATACAAAATATATTTTTGAGGAGAACACTCCCCCACAACCCTCGGGGCAAGGGTTTTAAGTTATGCTCCGAGGGCATATAAGAACGATGTTGGCACAATGTATCATTTATTATTTTTTTCCCTTTAGAGCAGGGCACTTCGTATCGAAGAAATTGTAATAGAAACTTTGAAAAGGGCTCATTCAATTGGAAATTGGAGTGGCTTGTTCCCTTTTTAATAGTCGAAAGTGATTGATAGGCAACTACCACCCCTTCCACGCACAGCATTTCCCCAAAAACATCCAATAAAAAAATTGAGATAGCCATTTCGTTCCACGCAGTTCAAAGTTCAGAAAATTATACCTTTGAACAGAACACTCCCCCCACAGTCTTCAGGGTAAGGGTTATAAGTTATGCCCTGGGGGCATATAATGTTTTTATTGAAATCTTTGTCGTAGAAACTTGAAAAAGGACTCATTCGATTGGAAATTCAAAGGGCTAGTGCCCTTTTTAATAGTCAAAAGTGATTTGAGGGCAACTAACCCCCCTCTCACGCCCATCTTTTCTCCAAACACAACCAATCAATATTTTAGATAGCCATCTTATTCAACATAGTTCAAAGTTTCGAAAATTAGGTCTTTAAGGATGACAACCCTCCCCCCCACAGGCCTCAGGGCAAGGTTTGTAAGTTATGCCCTGGGGGCATATAGGTTTTTTATTGAAAACGTAGAAACTTTCAAAGGGCTCATTCAATTGGGCATTGAAAGGGCTATTGCCTTTTTAATAGTTGAAAGTGATTGGAGAGCGACTAAAGCCCCTCTCACGACCACCGTTTTCCCAAACACACCCAAACAAAATATTGAGATATCCATTTTGTTCAACGTAGTTGAAAGTTCTGGAAATTAGGTCTTTTAGGATGAAAACCCTCTCAGAGCCCTCCGTGCAAGGGTTATAAGCTATGCTCTGGGGGCATATCAAGTTTATATAGAAAGTTGTTATAGAAATTTCAAAAAGGGCTCATTTGATTGAAAATTGAAATTGCCCTTTTTAATAGTCGAAAGTGAGTGGAGAGTAATTAGCACCCCTCTTACGCCCATCATTTCCCCAAAAACATTCAATCAAAGTTTAGAGATAGCCATTTTGTTCAACGTAGTTGAAAATTCTGGAAATTATGTATTTAACGATGACAAACCCCCCAGATTCAAAGGGCGAAGATTGTAAGTTCTGCCCTGGGGGCATATAAGGTTTTTATAGATAGAGCTGTCGTAAAACTTCAAAAGGGGCTCATTCAATTGGATATTGAGAGGGCTAGTGCCCTTTATAATAGTCAAAAGTGATTGGAGGATAACTAACCCCCCTCTCACGCCCACCATTCCTCCAAACACATCCAATCAACATTTTCAGATAGCCATTTTGTTCAACGTAGTAGAAAGTTCTGGAAATTAGGTCTTTGAGAATGATACCCCACCCAGGACTCAGGGCAAGGGTTTTAAGTTATGTCTGGGGGCATATAAGATTTTTATTGAAAGTTTTGTCGTAGAAACTTCAAAAGGGCTCATTTGATTGAAAATTGAAAGGGCTAGGGCCATTTTTAATAGTTGAAAGCGATTGGAGAGCGACTACCGCCCCTCTCACACCCACCATTTCCCCAAACACATCCAATCAAAATTTTGAGATAGCCATTTTGTTTAACATAGTTGAAAGTTCTGGAAATTCGGTCTTAGAGGATGACAACCACCCTAACAGACCTTAGGGTAAGGGTTGTAATTTATGCCTTGGGGGCATATAAGGTTCTTATAGAAAGCGTTGTCGTTTCCAAAAGGGCTCATTCGATTGGAAATCGAAAGGCGTAGTGCCCTTTTTAATAGTCGAAAGTGATTGGAAGGCTTGACTTTTTTATAGTAAAGATCGATGTGGGTATAATGTATTATTTTTCGTTGTTGTTGTTGTTTAGACCAGGGCACTTCGTATCGAAGGAGTTGTCGTGGGAACTTCGAAAAGGGCTCATTCGATTGAAAATAGAAAGGGCTGATACCCTTATTAATAGTCGAAAGTGACTGGATGGCAACTAATCCCCCTTCCACTCCCACCCTCCCACGCCCACCCTCCCATTTGCCCATTACGTTTAAACTAAATGTTGCCTTAAGATTAAATCAAAATGCACTGTGATACTGCTAATTCCCACTAAGGCATCTCAGCAGTATCCCAAGAACAACTGAGGGTATTATGTTCAAACTTTGGGGCTACTTCTGCTCTTAAAATTTAACCAAATCAAAGTAGCTTAGTGTATCCAAGCAATCAAAGAAAGTAAACAGTTTTCCATTTCAGGTCAACTAGAGAAGGTATGATTAAAATTTGCACTTTACTGAAAAAATACAAATGAATGTGCATTGTCAGTTTAATATACATATACTGATATTTAGTAATCAAAATGTTAATATTATTTGATTTATTAAAGTTATAAAAGTAAAAACATTTATATTTTTTCAGTAAAGTGCAAATTTTGTTCTGGCCTTGGGAAGGCATAGGGGTTTTGCGCCCAACTTATGTTAATTTCTGCTCGTTTTGAGTTTGACTCGGTTATTTATTGTAATTTCTGCTCGTTTTGGGTTTGATTTATTTATCGATGCGGATTTGTGGTAGTTTCACGCTTGGTAGATTATTTGATTTTATTTTTGCTCATTTTTTGTTTAATGGAGTTCTTTACTTTTCTTTGAAAAACTTATTTTGTGGAAAAAAGTTTTTTTTAATTAATATTGAGTAAAAAATTATGCTGAAAAAGAACATTAAGTTTACATATTATTATTATTCAATATCATCGAAATTTCTGAGCCTAAAAATTTTCTTGCAATTGAAACACAAAATGTTAGATTCTCACGGGGGGGGGGGGGGATGATTGCTTGTAACGCAAAACATATGTGAAAGCTTGTTACATACGGTCCAAGATTAAAATTTTGACAAATGGTTTCATTTTAACAATTTTGTCATTATTTGCTGTAAAGTGTAAAATTTGTTCGCAAGTTGGATTATTAATGATGGCGAGGAAAGGGGGGGGGGGAATCATCCAAATTAATCCACGAGTTAGGTGGTGGACTTTAAAGACAAAAACTATCACTTATTATGTGACGTATAAATTTTGGAATATAAGAAACGCTCTGTAGTTTGAATGTACCGTATGAGATTTATCTTTATTTCCTGCAGGGTGGCAGGGAAAAAAAGCGGCACCAGGACAAACTCATATAAACATCATGGTTGAATATTGATGTTACAAAAAATGCCCTATTAATCACTTGGGCCATTACATATACACACTTTAATAGACATAAAGAATATAAATTGTTTATTCTTCATGTCTAGGAGGGTAATCAATTTGAATATTTGCAATAAATGCCATGTCCATACAGTCTTCTAAATTGTTTTGAGATGAAATTCACTTCATGTTACTCTCAGCCATGGTAGCTATTTGGGTTTATGGGTATATTTACATTCGCTTTAGATGCTCCATTTCTGCAGTGTCTTCAAATTATATCTCTATAAAAATGAATTAAACTCTAATCAAAGTAGAGTGTTACATTAAATCTTAAAATATGACATTTTATTTAACTAGATCTGAACGGGGGTTGTCGACCTTCTAAACCTGTCACAAGCAGTGTTTAAAGTGATTGTGCCTTACTGAAAAAATTAATTTTGGATTTTCAAACAGTTCATGGTAACTAACTGTAAGTAAGGAGCGACCCGGCTCAATAGTAACCGATACTCTAAAAAACGGAATTTTGATACCAATAGATAGACCAAAAGAATCAAACTTTTATGGTGATTAATTTAGAAAAACTTTCCGAAAAATAAGTTTTTCAAAATAACTTAAGCTCAACAGATACAAATACCTGTCAAATGAATTAGGCGTTGCGAACGCTTTTGCGGAATTAGCTGATTCTCCTGATAAGCATCTTGAGATTAGTGGTTCGAGTTTACCAGATACATCGGTGAATTCAGTAAATTCTGCTCTATCGGACTTGGAGACACTAAAATCCAATATCCGGAATGATATTGAAAAAGAATTTCGCAAGAAAGTTGGAACGTCAAATAGTGCGGATATGGTTGACTCTATCGTTTCTCAGATTTACGGCTCTATAATCGTTCAGTATTCGACCAAGATTGATGAGATTGAAAACAAATTACGGGCGCTCCAAAACGCGAACCTAGCCCTAGAAAATGGGGTTGAATAGCTTGAAACACGTCTTGATGATATAGAGCAGGAAAAACGACTGAATCATCTCGTATTTCATGGTGTTGACCAAAGTGGGGTTCTTCCCATCTCTGAGTGTGTATTGAATGTGATTACGGATAACATGCAATTTTTGGATTTTTCTTCGACCGCAATGGTTTCTGTATTTCAATTTCGAGCAAATTATACTGATTCGGACACTATTGTAAATGCAAAAAGCGTCCTGTGCCTGTGTTGGTTGCGTTCAAGTCTGCTGAAACTGCAAAAAAAGTGTTTGCATGTAAGTTAAAGCTTGCTCGGTCGCACTGTATATATAACTAATTATATATACAGTGCCGAGTACCTAATATAAAAAAAGAAGCAGATTCTTGACTTGGCTAAGAGTAAGCTCGGAAACAGAAATGTTTGGTCGAACAACGGGACGATTTTTGGAAAAGACTCAGTGGGAAAGATCCGTAAAATTTGAACTATGGCTGAAGTGGTCCGTTTGCCGAATCCGACATTATAATTTTGCGTTGTGTAAATTGTGTTGTTGCATTACTTGTATGCTTGTTTTCCCTTTTGTATTTTATAGTCAAAATTTCAGTTCCTTACGCGTTTTTTCTCTTTTTCTTTCCTTCTTCTTTCTGCCTATCCGTTTTTTTTTTTTTTTTTTTTTTTTTTTTTTTTTTTTTTTTTTTTTTTTTTTTTTTTTTTTTTTAGTCGTAAAAATTGTCACCCTCTTCAATGACCCTTTGAATGAATATGAAAAAACACGGTTTATTCTTGGAAGCCAAGCTCGTGACACACTTGCGGGGGATGATGAAGGCATCGATAATTTTTCGTTGTTTTGTCGCTCAAGTAATTATGCGAATCCGAATAATCTTTATGGATATTCACAGCCTGCGAGTGCAGAAAGAGCGATCGTTTTCTGGAATTGTCAAGGTCTAAGAAAGGCATATTCTTCTTTATGTGAGATTTTAAGTTCGCTACATAAGAAACCGTGCATTGTAGGCCTTTGTGAGACATTTGTTTCTAGCAAGTCATTGCCCTGGGATTTTTCTTATCCAGGATATGTTTGCGAGCGACACGACAACCATGGACAACCATGGACCGTGGCGGTCTTGGCCTTTTGATTAATGGAGATACCCAATATTGGGTTAGGGATGACCTTTCCCTGTGGCTTGAAGGTAGGATCGAAACACTTTCCATTTAGATAAAAAATTAAGGGGAAATAAATTTGATTTTGGAATTGATTTACAAAAATCCGTCATGCGAAATTAGTTTTTTTCTTGATGAATTTGAACTATTGTTAGATAAATTTAATAATGAATATAAAAACAAATTTATGATGGGATATTTTAATACAGATTTACTAAAAAGATCGAATAGCTCAGATTTTGTTAATATGATGCTGTCACATGATAGTTTTTCTCTTGTAACTATTCCAACTCGGATTTCGCATCTCTCGGCATCTTTAATTGATAACTTTTTTGTTAATGGTGGATTGCTTGAATGATCCCAAGCAGATGTGATTGTGTCCGACGGCTCGGATCACCTTCTTTTAATAAGTAAAATAAAGCTGAATCCGTCAAAGGAAAATAAACGAAATGAAAGGGCTTCGTTTTACCGTGAAACGAATAATAAAAACCTAAAGAGTTTTGCAAATATGATGGATGAAACAAATTTCACACGTGTAATAGAGGAATAGTGTCCAAATACAGCATATAATCTCTTCAGTGAGATAGTGACGAATGCAATGAATGAAACATGTCCCTTGCGAAGAATAAACCCCAATAGAAATTTTCCTAAGAAACCATGGATAGCAAAAGCTATTCTAGTTTCAATAAAGCAGAAAAAACAAACTTTATGTGAATTATTTAAAGGATCATTCAGATACTAATTTTATAACAATTAAAAAGATTTGGGAATATCTTAAATTCAGTAAAACGGAATGCTCAGAAACTTTATTTCAAAAATGAATTTCATGAAAATCAGGGAACATGAAAAATACATGGGAAAAAATAAATAAACTTTTGGGTAAATTTCATAGTAAGGAGGAAGTGAGAGCCATGGAGACGACAGGAGACGATGAGCCATGGAGACGACAGGAGACGATGGAGCCATGGAGACGACAGGAGACGACAGGATGTCGTCTCCATGTCGTCTCCAATCAGTAAGACGACAGGATGTCGTCTTACTGATTCTCAACACATAGCTGAATTTCTGTGTGGTTATTTTGCAAATGAAGGAAAAAGACTTTACGATCAAGCGTGGGCTAAACTACGCACATCTGCGAGTTTTGGATCTGTCTTTGGAAGACAGCCTGCAAGTGAGAATTCCTTTGAGTTTGCAAGATGTTTGGAACAGGAAGTGGCACGATTCCTGGCTACGATGAAGTCAAGCTCTTACGGGATGGATGAGTTTTCGCTGAAACTCATAAAAGCCGCAAAACAAGTGTCTTACCTGTCTTGACGCACCTCATCAACCTTTCTCTGGATCTTGGAGTCTTCCCGGAAGCACTAAAGATTGCAAGAGTGGTTCCTCTTCATAAAGGAGGGAAAAAAGATGACCCATCGAATCGAAGACCTATATATATCCGCTCATTTTTCTCTAAGTTATAAGAGAAAGTGGTACATGCCCAGTTAAGCTATTTGATTGAAAAGAATAAAATTATAATGGAAAATCAAGTTGGGTTCAAAAATGGGCTATCTACGGATATGGCAGTTCTGAAATTGGTTGATTGGATTAGTGATGCATTTCAAGCTGGTCTCATAACCGCAGCTGTGTTTTTGGATATAAAAAAAACGTTCGATACGGTGGACCACTCAGAGCTTATTCAAGCTCTTGACTCGATTGGGGTGAAGGGTTCAAGCCTGAAGTGGTTTTCATCGCATCTACGCAATCGGTATCAGATAGTTCAGAATGGATCAGTTTTATCTTCAAAAAAGAAAATAGAATGCGGGGTCCCACAAGGGTCAATCCTGGGACCCCTACTTTTCATCATTTTCATTGTTCGAGTGAAAAATTATCTGTCAGAGGCTGGTGTCATCCTGTTTGCAGATGACACTTTGCTCTTTCTGGCATCACCTTCACTTGATGTTTTGTATAATAAAATTCATAATGCAGTTTCTGAATTTCTAACTTTTTCTAAACAAAATATGTTAACCCTAAACTTTTCTAAAGCTTTTTTCATGATATTTTCTAGACTTTCGTCAAGTGCTGGAAATGATCATATCACGGTTCAAGGAAATGTGATAAAGAGAGTAGCAACAACGAAGTATTTGGGGGTTTTAATTGATGAAAACCTGTCATGGAAAACCATTCAAGTGTGATAGCTGAAAAATTAAGCAGAGGCCTTGGGGTGATGCGAAGAATTAAAAACCTAGTCCCAAAAAAGATCCTAAAATTGATTTATTTTTCTATATTTTGTCCATATATTAGCTATGGATGCTCTATATGGGCAAGTAATTTTGTAACATGTTTCAAAAGAGTACAAAAACTTCAGAATAGAGCTGTAAAATTATTATCGGAATTTGATGATTCTGATAAGGTTCCTGCTCATGAGCATTTTAAAAAGAATAAGTTAATGGATGTATCCCAAAATCGAGATTACCAAGTCACGATTTTCTCGTATAAATATTTGAATCAGCTGTTCACCCCTGCTTTTGAAAATCTTTTTACTTTTAATAGAGATCGTCATGATCATAATACAAGAAAAGCTGATAACTTAACTCGTGAGTTTAGGAGCACCACTCGGGCATCTTTTGTGATTCGCCATTATGGTCCCTATGTTTGGAATATATTGCCCGAGTGTGTGAAAAATTCGCCTAGTCTTCCGGCTTTCAAGTCACGGGCAAAGAAGTTTCTTTTATCTCGTGAGAGAATTTGATGTCAAGCCCATTCCAGGTTGTCATTATATTTAAGTTATTTCCTCGATTTTCTTTGCTGTTATTTTTTTCTATCTTCTTCTTGTAATTTTCTCTTTCTCTTTTTTCCTTTATTCCTTCATCAGTTGAGTTTCTTGTGAGTTGAGTAGCTCGGTATGAATGTGGTTTTAATTAGCTGAGAGTGATAACCTCGCTTGCCTGGCTATCTCAAATTTTGTAGCGGATGGGTTTGGGGAAAAAAGGGGGTGGGGGGGGGATAGTTGCCCTTAAATCTCTTGAATCTTAAAAAGTGAACTAGAACTTACAATTTCCAGTCCAATGAGCCCTCTATGAAGTTTATACGAGCATTCCTTTCATAAGAACCATATATACCTTTAGGGCATAACTTAGAACGCCTTCCCCCAGGCCCTGGGGGGGGTGTATTGACACCGAAGTTTTTCTTATCTGACCTTTGAACTATTTAAAAAAAATATCTATCTCAAAATTTTCATCAGATGGGTTTGGAAAAAGAAGGCGTGGGGGGGGGGATAGTCGCCCTCAAATCTCCTTTTGACTATTAAAAAGTCAAATGAGCCCTGTCTAAAGTTTATACGAGCATCCCTTTCATAAGAAACATATATGCCCCAGGGCATAACTTACAACTCCTGCCCCCGATCCCTGGGGGATTGTGTCGACACCTGAGTTTTTGTTATCCGACTTTTGAACAATTTTCAACTTAATGGCTATCTCAAAAATTTTATCGGATGCATTTGGGGAAAAATGGGCGCGGGGGAGAGGTTGCTAATTGCCCTCCAATCTCTTTTGACTCTCAAAAACTGAACTAGAGCTTTCAATTTCCAATCAAATGAGCCCTCTCTGAAGTGTTTACGAGCATCCCTTCCATAAGAACTATATATTCCCCCAGGGCATAACTTTCAACACCTGTCCTCGGGCCTTGGGGGGCTGTGTCGACCCTGGAGTTTTCGTTGTATGAACTTAGAACTATTAAAAAAAAATGGATATCTCAAGGTTATTATCGGATGGGTTTGAGGGAAAAAGGCATGAAAGGGGGGGGGGGCTGGATGCCCTCCAATCTCTTTTGACTCTTAAAAAGTGAACTAGAACTTTCAATTTCCAATCAAATGAGCACTCTTTGAAGTTTATACGAGCATCCCTTCCATAAGAACCATATATGCCCCCAGGGCACAACTTACAACGCCTGGCCCCGGGCCCTGGGGGTTTTGTCGACACTGGAGTTTTTTTTTATATGATCTTTGAAGTATTTTTAACAAAATAGCTATCTCAGAATTTTTATCAGATGCATTTGGGAAAAAATGGCATAGGGGGGAGGGGGGCTGGTTACCCTCCGAAATTTTTTGACGCTTAAAAAGTGAACTAGAACTTTCAATTTCCAATCAAATGAGCACTCTCTGAAGTTTATACGAGCATTCCTTCCGTAAGAACTACATATGCCTCCAGGGCATAGCTTATAACCCTTGGCCTGAAGACTGTGGGGGGAGTGTCCTGCTCAAAGATATAATTTCCAGAACTTTCAACTACGTTGAACAAAATGGCTATCTCAAAATTTTGATTAGATCTATTTGGAGAAATGATGGGCGTGGAAGGGGTGTTAGTTGCCTTCTAATCACTTTCGTCTATTATAAAGGGCACTAGCCATTTAAATTTCCAATCGAATGAGACCTTTTTGAAGTTTCTACGACAACTCTTTCTGTAAAAACCTTATATTCCCCCAGGGCATAACTTACAACCCTTACCTTGAGGGCTGTGGGGGGGGGGGGGTTGTCATCCTCGAAGACCTAATTTAGAATTTTCAACTACGTTGAAAAAAATGGCTATCTCAAAATTGTGATTGGATGTGTTTGGGGAAAAGGTGGGCGTGAGAGGTGGGTTAGTTGCCCTCCAATCACTTTTGACTATTAAAAAGGGCACTAGCCGTTTGAATTTCCAATCGAATGAGCCCTTTTTTAAGTTTCTACGACAAAGATTTCTATAAATAGTTTATATGCCCCCAGGGCATAAGCTACAACCCTTGCCCTGAGGGCTGTGGGGGGAGTGTTCTCCTCAAAAACATAATTTCTACCTGGAAATCAACTACGTAGAACAAAATGGTTGTCTCAAAATTTTGATTTGATGTGTTTGGGGAAATGGTGGGCGTGGAAGGGGTGTTAGTTGCCTTCCAATCACTTTTGACATTTAAAAAGGGCTCTAGAACTCACGCTTTCCAATCAAATGAGGCCCCTCTGACGTTTATGCGACGACCCCTTTTATACGAAGTGACGCTGGGGAAAAAAAAATAATTAGAGGCAACGCTTTAGCGTTGCCTATAGTTAAGGCCATACGGCTCCAATGTTTATTATTTATTTATTTATTTTTTCCCCAGAGGCACTTCATATGGAAGGGGTGGTTCTAAAAACTTCAAAGCGCTAATGACAAAGCGCAAAGCGCTTGATGTATAATTGAGGTCTAGGACTCCCCGTTATATTGTGGCAGTAGGAAATTTGTATTGATGGGAAGGATGTCAAATGAAGTGTAATTTTTCTTTAGTATGTCTTTTTGTATATGGCTTTAGTTGGCTTTTAAATACAGATTATTATTATTATTATTAATGATATTTGTTGTTGAAAGATCCATCAGTTCAAGAATTTATTTCATTCCGATTTCATTTTTATTTTCAATGCTGTAAGAACTGGAAAGAATATATTTGTAATATCATTCGTTTTCAGTGAAACGCCAATGACGCAGTAGGGTTTTGGTTTTCATTTACAGTTAAGGAAGGGGGCAGTATCCAAACTTTTGTTTGCAGTGAAACTATATTCGTCTTGAACAATTTTAAAAAGAGGTAATAAATTAAGCTGAATATTTGATGTATAATGATATTAATCGCAGAAGACTCATCAGTTCAACATTTTACTATAATTTTAATGTTTATTTTCAATAATAAGTACAAAAGAAAATATTTGTAATAAAATTGGTTTTTAGTAAAGCGCCAAAGACGCAGTACGTTTTAGACTTTTAAAGTGAGAGAAGGAGGCGATACCCAAACTCTTGTTTGTAGTGATTTTTGTTCGCTAAGGCTTGATTTGGATATTCAATTTATGTTTCACTCGTTTTAAGATTTATTTATTAATTTACATTAATATCTATTTTATGTTTGTTTGCATTGATTGTTTATTTAATTTCTGTTCGTTTTAAGTTTCTTTTATACTTCAATAGCAAAATATCTTTTTTCGTTTTAAGCTTGATTTTCATATTCAATCTAAGCATTACTCGCTTTAAGATCTATTTACTCATTTATAATATTCATTGTTGTATGTTTTTTCCTATGATTGTTTATTTAATTTCTGTTCGTTTTGGGTTTCATTTATTCTTTAATAGTAATTTTTGGTCGTTTCGAGTTTGAATTTTAACAGGTATTTGTATCTGCTGAGCTTAAGTTTAAAATGCCTTTACTTATTTTTGAAAAACTATTTTTCGAAAAGATTTTTTTAATTAATATTAATAAATAATAGAACATTAGAGCCGTATGGCCTTTACTATAGGCAAAGCTATAGAGTTGCCTCTGATTTAAAATATGTAAGTTCCATCAAGTTTAGTACTACCCATCAAAAGCCTGAGAAAATTTACCTGATTTTCAAAAAAAAGGAGGTAACACCCCCTAAGAATCATAGAACCTTAATGAAAATCACACCATCAGATTCAGCATATCAGAGAACTCTACTGTAGAGGTTTCAAGCTCCTATTTGGAAAAATGTGGAATTTTGTATTTTTTTTGCCAGAAGGAAGATCATGTTTATTTGTTTTTTTTTTTTTTTTTTCCCAAGGGTGCTCTTATCGACCCAAGTGTCCTAGAATATCGCGGGAGGCCTCATTCAAATGAAAATTAAAAGTTCTAGTGCTATTTTTAAGTGACCAAAAAATGGACGGCAACTAGGCCCCCTCCCACGCTCTTGTTTTTCCTTAAGTCGCCCGATCAAAATTCTGAGATAGCCATTTTGTTCAACATGGTCGAAAATATAATAACTTTGTCTTTGAGTATGACTTAATCCCCCACAGTCCCTGGAGGAAGGGCTGCAAGTTATGAACTTTGCCCAATGTTTACATATATTATTGGTTATTGGGAACTACACGGACGTTTTCAGGGGGGATTTTTTCTTGTAGTGGAGGGGGGTCAGGGGTTACGTGGGAGGATCTTTCCATGGAGGAAGTTTTTATGGAGGAAGGGACATTGTTACAAAGGGGGCACCGGATTTCCCAACTTTATTTAAAAAAAAGATCAGAAATTAAATAAAAAACAAGTTTTTCTACTGAAAGTAAGCAGCAACATCAAAACTTAAACGAACAGAAATTATTACGAATATGAGCGGGTTCGCCCCCTAGTCAGTACCTCGCTCTTTCGGTAAAGTTTTTTTTAATACTTTCATAAGAGCTATTTATTCTAATTAACGGCCTTTGTGATTAAGGGGTCATTTTTAAAGAATTAGAACAAAATTTGAACTTTAGCGTAAAGAGCGAGGTATTGAATTGGGGGTGAACCCCCTAATATACGTATTAAAACTATATGAATATAGAAGTTCGTTACGTAAGTTAATTAGTAAGTTACGTATATTTATTTCTAATATTAATTAAAAAAACGTTTTCCACAAAATAAGTTTTTCAAAGAAAAGTAAAGAACTCCATTAAACAAAAAAATGAGCAAAAATAAAATCGAATAATCTACCAAGTGTGAAACTACCACAAATCCGCATCGATAAATAAATGAAACCCAAAACGAACAGAAATTACAATAAATAACCGAGTCGAACTCAAAACGAGCAGAAATTAACATAAGTTGGGTGCAAAACCCCTATGCCTTCCCAAGGCCAGAAAAAATTTTTCACTTTACTGAAAAAAATATAAATGTTTTTACTTTTTTAACTTTAATAAATCAAATAATATTAACATTTGATTGCTAAATATCAGTATATGTATATTAAACAGACATTGCACATTCATTTGTATTAAAAAGGGCACTAGTCACTCCAATTTGCAATCGGATGAGCCCTTTTCGAACTTTCTACGACAACTTCTTCGATACGAATTGCCCTGCTTTAAAGGAAATAATTAATAAATAATACATTGTGCCAACATCGTTCTTATATGCCCCCAGGGCATGACTTAAAACCCTTGCCCTGAGGACTGTGGGAGAGTGTCCTCCTCTTTACTCAGTCCCCGTTTCTTGTCTCGTTCTCGAGTGTCCCCGTTCTTTACTTAGGCAGCGCGATCGCGCTGCCTATGATTTATGCAACAACTTTCTATATAAACCTTAAATGCCCCCAGGGCATAACTTACAACCCTTGCACTGAGGGCTCTGAGGGGGTTATCATCCTAAAAGACCTAATTTCCAGAACTTACAACTACGTTGAACAAAATGGATATCTCAAAATTTTTAATTCGATGTGTTTAGGAAAATGGTGGGCGTGAGAGGGGCGTTAGTCGCTATCCAATCACTTTCAACTATTAAAAAAGGCACTAGCCCTTTCAATTTCCAATTGAATGAGCCCTTTTGAAGTTTCTACGACAACGCTTTCAATAAAAACTTTATATGTCCCCAGGGCATAACTTACAACCCTTAACCTGAGGGCTGTTGGGGGAGGGGTTGTCATCCTTAAAGACCTAATTTCCAAAACTTTCAACTGCGTAGAATAAAACGGCTATCTAAAAATTTTGATTGGATGTGTTTGGGGAAAAGGTGGGCGTGAGAGGGGGGTTAGCTGCCCTCAAATCACTTTCGACTATTAAAAAGGGTACTAGCCCTTTGAATTTCAAATCGAATGAGCCCTTTTTAAAGTTTCTACGACAAAGATCTCAATGAAAATCTTATATGCCCCCAGGGCATAACTTATAATCCTTGCCCTGGGGGTTTTGGGGGAGTGTAATCCTCAAAAATATGTTTTCTATCTGGAAATCAACTAAGCTGAACAAAAAGCTATCTCAAAATTTTTATTGGATGGGTGTAGGGGGGGGGGGCTAGTTGCCCTCCAATCACTGTCGACTATTAAAAAGGGCACTAGTCCTTTGAATTTCCAATCGAATGAGCCTTTTTTGAAGTTTCTACGACAACGCATTCTTTAAAAACCTTATATGCCCCCAGGGCATAACTTAAAATCCTTGCCCTGAGGGCTGTGGGGGAGTGTCCTCATCAAAAACATATTTTCTATCTGGAAATCAACTACGTTGAACAAAATGGCTATCTCAAATTTTGATTGGATTTGTTTGGGGAAATGATGGGCATGGGGGGGCTAGTTGCCCTCCAATCACTTTCGACTATAAAAAAAGGGCACTGGCTTTTTGAATTTCCAATCGAATGAGCCTGTTTTGAAGTTTCTACGACAATGCCTTCTATAATAACCTTATATGCCCCAAGGGCAAAACTTAAAACCCTTGCCCTAAGGGGTGTGGGAAGTGTCCTCCTCTAAAACATATTTTTTATCTGGAAATCAACTACACTGAACAAAATGGTTATCTCAAAATATTGATTGGATGTGTTTGGGGGAATGATGGGTGTGGGGGGGGGATAGTTCCCCTCCAATCACTTTTGACTATTAAAAAGGGCACTAGCCACTCCAATTTCCAATTGAATGAGACCTTTTCGAACTTTCTACGACAACTCCTTCGATACGAAGTGCCCGGGTATGGAGAAAAAAAAAAAAAACACACACATTTTCCCCTCATCGTTCTTTACTTAGGCAGCGCTAGCAAGCTGCCTATGAAAAAAGTTCGTAAATAAAATCAAACAACTTTCGAGAAAGCCATTTAACCAAAAAAAGTACAATTAATATGCAAATTTCGTTTTATTTATACATGTACGGTGAGCCAAAATCAAAACCTACATAAATTCAAAAATGTTCAGATATTGAATAAAAATTTTTTTTTTTACTGAAAGTATGGAGCGACATTAAAACTTAAAACGAACAGAAATTGTTCCGTATATGAAAGGGGCTGTCCCCTCCTCAACGCATCGCTCTTTACGCTAAAGTTTGAATCTTTCTCACAACTCCATTTTTTAAAACAGTAAAAAACTTTAGCGTAAAGAGCGATGCACTGAGGAGGGGACACCCCTTTCATATACGGAATAACTTCTGTTCGTTTTAAGCTTTAATGTCACTTTTTACTTTCAGTTAAAAAAACTCGTTTTTTTATTTAATTAGTTTTAAAACATAAAAACGTTTTTATTTTAATTCTATAAAACGTTCGTAGTTACCAATGGTCATTTTTTATATTGTAGTAGGTTTTCAATAAAGTGCCATCAGCGGCTTAAACGTTACAAACATTACACCCCCCCCCCAAAAAAAAAGCAAATGAATGTTGTCCTTAGCGGTAGATCATGTGGCAAATTATCCATTTTAATTTTTTCCGATGAGTTTTCTAATAGAAAAAAGCATTAATACATAACTTCCTGGCTGGAAAATACAAAAGTGTTCTAAGACAGTTTGTCTTGCCATACTTTTGCCGAAAAGCCATTTGTATAATTTTGTAATTTCAGAGGCCGTAAATCTGCACACTGGTGTCTCTTGACATCTCTAGAAATCTTATTCAATCTCTTGACCAATTAAGATCTTTTTTTTATTTTTCTTTAACAAGGGATTAATTTCCGTTCTGCATATATGATTTAAAAAGGGTTATAATATGGATCATTTTGAAACTTGTGTCCTTTGAAAAGAAATTTCATCTGAATTAATAGGAAATAGAAGAAGACATTTTGACTGATTTGGATATACTAAATGAGAATGCCAAAGTACGGTGGCGAATAACACAGGCTCCGCGGATTATGGGGCTTCCGTCAATTCCGATTGCCACTTCTGTACTGGGCCTGGCCACTTCAAGGTATAGGTTTTGAGCTGTTTCAAATCCTCAAAGCTTAAGATATTTCAAAATTTATGCAGTTTCAACTGTAGATGTCATGCTCAGATATCAATTTGCACTATTCTCCGGGATTGAATTATGTACATAGAGGTATTGTGAAAGGAATTGATGAGGAGATGATCAAGAACTTTGGCCCTGAATTTATTGACAGTGATGATATTGTCAAAGGTAGGAAATGGGTGGGATGCTAGCTGTATAAGAACGTTTTGTTTCAGGAACTGGCTGGGTCAAAATCAGAGTTGAGTAATCTAGGCGATGTAATAAGACGGCTCAAGGTAGGCGGTAGCCGGCATTTCTCCCCAGAAAAATCCTTACTGCAGAAAAATCCCTTCCCGCTTGTGGAAAATCCGCCACAGAAAATCCCCCCAGAAAATTCCCCCGTAGAAAACTCTCTCTAGGAAAATTCCCTACCATGGAAAATTTACCCACATGCAAAATTGAACAGCATCAGAGAAACTACAAATTAAGTACCTCAAAATATCCATTGAACGTCTTAAGGAGTATAAAAAAGGACCAGACATAAAAAAAACGGTTTTGGGACAGGGGCTGGATGGCCTCCATTCCCTTAAATATGCATTGATAGTTCCTACCTAATACCATCAGCCGTAACTTATATATTGCTGATATTCCCTTTTTACAACCAGCAAGGACGGACTGTGTTTGGCAGCCCTCTCCACATCTCCTTAAAGTTTCAGTGTAATATTCTAAGCTTTTTGGAGATCTTATCTTAATAAAAAAAACTTATATGTTAACTATGAAAAACTTACGAACAACATAATTCGCAGTCCTTTCCTGGGGCTATTGGGGACAAGGTATTGCTTAAGGCATAGCTGTTAGACCTTTTGACTAGTTTGAACAAAATGAGGAGAAGGGGCACATGAAAAGGCAAGGGGATGGGGGTTTAGATACCCCCAATCTCTTTTCAACTTCCCCTCAACATGCATTGAAAGTTCCTACCTAATACCACTAGCCGTTGTTTAGATATTCCTGATATTCCCTTTTTACAACCAGCAAGGACGGACTCTGTTTGACATCCCTCTCCATATCTCCTTAAAGTTTCAGTGTAATATTCTAAGCTTTTTGGAGATCTTATCTAATAAAAAAAAAACTTATGTTAACTATGAACAACTTGCCTAGCTTATAGCCCTTGTACCGGGGACTGTGGGAGGCGAGTGGGTCCCAAACCTGGAGGCATAGCTATTTGACCTTTGTACTATTTTGAATAAAATGGCTAGATAAAAGTTTTAATTGAATACATTCGGGGGAAAAGGGCGTGGGTTGCCCTTCGACCACTTTTAAATCTTAAAAAGCCACTGAAACGCTTGATTGCCAATCGTGTGAGCCCCATCCCAAGTTTATACGATCACCCTTCCCATAAACACATTATATCTTAACAATGGGCAGCTTGCATAACTTACAGCCCTTGCCCCGGGGGATGAAAGGAGGGTTGTCAGCCCCGAAGGCATGTTTATTTAACCTTTCGACTAGTTTTGAATAAAATGGCTATCTCAAAATTTGGATCAGATGCGTTTGGGGGAAAAGCGTTGTGGAGAGGGGGCTGGTTTCCCTCCAATCACTCTTGTTTATTAAAAAGGTACTAGAACTTATAATTTGCAATCGAATGAGCTCCTCCAAAGTTTATACAGCCGCCCCTTCCATATGAATTGCCCCTGGGAAAAAATAAATGAATACATAATATATAAACAAAAAAAAACCTTATGGCTGTTCACTGTAGGCAACGCTATAGCATTGTTTCTGATTTAAAAAGGTGAGTAGGGTTACAATTTACTTTTGCCTTTTATTTACTTTTTCAATTTACTTTTTCCGGGGAGGGGGGGGGGGGGTTCATGGGGGAATTTTTATTAGGGAGGAAATTTTAAGGAGAAATTTTCCGTGGGAGGAATATTCTGGGGAGAAATGTCTAGCACATCAAAGGGATTTTGATAACAAATAATTCATCAAAAGAATTGTCTTGTTTTGTTGATTCTCAATATTTTAAATTTTTAAACTTAACGTTACCCATCAAAAGATGTGATCCTGAGAAAATTTTAATGATTTTTAAAAATGGGTAATACACCCCCCCCCTACAAAAATCAAGCGATCTTATTAGAAATCACATTAAAGATACATACTGAAGAGTTTTTAAGTTCCAATCAACAAAAATGTAGAACTTGTTTTTTTTTTGTTTGTTTTTTTTTTGCCAGAAGAAAGATCACGGATGTCTTTTTATTTCTTTATTTTTGTATCGTTTTTTTCAAAAGTAATCTTATCGAACCAATGGTCCTAGAAGATCAGAAAAGGGCTCATTTGAACGGAAACTAAAGGTTCTAATGCCCTTTTTAAGAGACCGGAAAGTTTGGAGGTCAACTAGACCCTTTCCCATGCCCTTTTTTCCCTAAGCCCATCCAATCAAAATTTTGAAAACCCATTTGGTTCTGCCTAGTTGAAAAGTTCAATAACTGTGTCCCTGGGGATGAAAGGATCCCCCACAGCCTCTGGGCAAAGGGTTGTGTCATACAATTTGCCCATTGTTTACACATGTTATTTATCTTTGGGAAATGTATGGATTTTTTTGGAGGGGGAGGGAGGAGGGGATTTTCTGCAGTGGGTATTTTCCATGGGAAGAATTTTACGTACGGAGGACGTTTTCTGGGGGAAAGTTTTTCATTCAGGGGAAGGGAAACTTCTCGACATCATTTGAAAAACGATCAGAAATTAAATAAAACAAAAATGTTACTAAAAGTAGGGAGCAACATTAAAATTTATAACTAACAAAAATTATCTCGTATTTAAGGGGGTCTTCCCCCTTCTCAGTTCCTCACTCATTACGTTTAAGTTTTTTAGGGCTTTAAAAATAGCTGCTTGTTCCAATTCAACGGCCCTTGTGTTTCAGCAGTAGTTCTTAAAGAACTCTGACAAAAAGTCAAACTTTAGCGTAAAGAGTAAGGAGTTGAGAAAGGAGTAGCCCTCATGTATAGGATAATTTTTGCTCGTTATACGTTCTAATATTGCTTTTTACTTTCGGTTGAGAATACTTCTTTTCTTATTATATTTGTAAAGAAGATCGAAATCTCAAAACATTGGTCTGATACCGTGAGGAATTAATAAAGTGCCTCGGGCAAAGAACACGGGAAGGAGGCTAACTGCCCTTTAATGAGTTTCAGCACTTTTGAAAGGACACTAGATCGAATGAGCCCACTCTCAGCTTCTACGACAATAAGTTTCGTACAAAATGGCTAGGAAGAAAAAATACATGGAAGACACAAGTAGTGTGCTATTAATTACTTCAAAGACAGCCCACCCCCTTCGAATCCCGATCCGGACACTTTTTTTAATTTGTAACATAGGGAAATTAGCATGGTATTTCTGTGAGCCCTATAGGGGGTGTATATGTGAAGCTCCTAGCCCCTTGCACCTGTACAATGTGGACGGCTGTTTCTACCAGAGCCCTCTCACATCATCCGACACACCCCTTTGAATTTAAGGATATGCCCTCTCTTTTACTATAGGATTTCAAACGTAGCACTCTGACGTCACTACATTTATGGAAAATTCTCGCCTGGCAAGATTCTCTGATGCTATGACATAATTACTTCGAATATGGTCCGGATGATAGGGGATGTATATGTGAGCCTCCTAGCCCATCGCACCTGTGCAATGCGCTCGGTTGTTTCTACCGGAGCCCTCTGATATCATCCGACACACCCCTTTGTACTTAAGGACTATGGTCGCTATAATACACAAGTACACCCAAATATAAAATATTGCTGTGGTCAGTAAGTCACAAATTTACTATCACAGAAAACTCTTATTATTAAGAGCACAATTGAAGGATTTTGCATATCCAACAATGTTTTCGTAACACTGATATACAACTAAAAGTAGTTTACGGATCAACATGCAATTAACTGCTTCTACCCATGTAACGACCTATTGTACATATTAGACAGGTTAAGATTCTAAGCTGTGTCATAAAATTTCGTCTGTTTTCAATTTGAATGTTAGCGTTGTGTTAAAAATAATACTTAAATAAACGATCATGTTGAAACCACTTGATTGTTGTGTAACGTCACTCATACAAAGTGTAAAGCAAAAGGAGTTATGTATTATTTTCGAGAGGCTGTAACATTAGTCAATGTTTAAAACTGAACAAAGATTGGAGGGATGAGGATGGGGGCTCTATATGCTACTGGAAACGAATCGAATGTTTAGATATTTTTCGAGATGCTGTAAAATAAGTCAATTTTTGAAACTTAACAAAGATGGGGTGTTGGGGATGCTGGAAGTGAGTCTTTGTGGTACTGGAAACGGACCGGTTTTTTAAGTTGGCTTCAATAAATCTGATTTTGCATAGACTATTTGGAGGTTTATTTGACCAACTCCAATGAAACAATAAACCAAAAGATTATATTAGAATTATTTTAATGAAATCTAGAAAGATGTGCCTAAACAACTATTCTTTAGTCAAATCAACGAGCAGTATCATTTAGTTAATGTTTATAATGATATTATTTACTCTCATTCTTCTTCTTCTTGTCATTTTCCCATGCCTCGAGCTCCATAGCATTCATCTTCTGTCTCAATATCCTATGATAGTGACAGAAGAGCACTCATCCGCCATATTTCAATATAACCGTCGTTAGTTCTATAATGGAAATCGCTTATCCTCGGTTCCTTACCTGAAAAGAAAAAAAAATAAAGGGATTAAAATATGAAAAACAATTTAAATGAATTCTTTAAAAACACATTGCATTGAAGTTGAATCAATCCTTGCGTTTGAGCAGTCTTTCTTAAAGTTGTGTGACAGAATGTCCAACCTTAGTGTGCGCGTAGGACGTGCGAAGAGGGGGTTCCAGGACCCAGCCTCCCTAAAATCATAAATTTCTACGAATTCAAATTATAAAACAAATTTGTATCATTATTACCTTCCTGACAAAATATTTTCGTGGAAATTTAATTAGGAGGACCTCTATAGAAAATCAAAAGTATAAGCTTATTCGAAGAGAAAGTGGCTATTTTGGAAATAAGTCATAAAAATAGGCGAACCGTTCAAAAACTGCAATGCATTATTGAAAATCTCTAAAATCCTGGAATTTTGGGAAGCAACAAGGCCCCTTAATCCTCCTCCTAATGAACTATAAGTAAGGAGCAAAGCAGCACAATAGTAACCAAAACACGGATTTTTATCAATTTTATGTGCGATACAGATTGAACCTGAATACTTAAGTAAGACAAAGCCTGTGTCCGTCAAATTTGAACGTCATAGCATTTTCCAAAGTTCATTTTGATTCTATTTTTCAATTTTTTGTCCATTTTGTGTGCAACACAGATTGAACTTGAATATTTAAGTGAGATAAAGCGTTCGGCAAGTAAATTCGAGCGTTACAGCATTTTACAAAATTTATTTTGATATAATTTGATTTTTAACAATTGTACGCACTATACAGTCTCAACTGAGTATTGTAACTGGGAAAAAGTGTATATTAACCAATTTGAATGTCATAGCATTCCATAAAATTTATTTCGATTCCATTTTCAATTTTTTTTATCAATTTAGAATTTATAGAATAAGTTATATTCGAAAACTATCTCTTTACTACACCACACACACACACACACACACACACACACACACACACACACACACACACACACACACACACACACACACACACACACACACACACACACACACACACACACACACACACACAACACACACACACACACACACACACACACACACACACACACACCACACACACACACACACACACACACACACACACACACACACACACACACACACACACACACACACACACACACACCACACACACACACACACACACACACACCACACACACACACACACACACACACACACACACCACACACCACACACACACACACACACACACACACACACACCACACACACACACACACACACACACACACACACACACACACACACCACACACACCACACACACACACACACACACACACACACACACCACACACACACACACACACACACACACACACACACACACACACACACACACACACACACACACCACACACACACACACACAACACACACACACACACACACACACACACACACACACACACACACACACACACACACACACACACACACACACACACACCACACACACACACACACACACACACACACACACACACACACACACCACACACACACACACACACACACACACCACACACACACACACACACACACACACACACACACACACACACACACACACACACACACACACACACACACACACACACACACACACACACCACACACACACACACACACACACACACACACACACACACACACACACACACACACACCACACACACACACACACACACACACACACACACACACAACACACACACCACACACACACACACACACACACACACACACACACACACACACACACCACACACACACACACACACACACACACACACACACACACACACACACACACACACACACACACACACACACACACACACACCACACACACACACACACACACACACACACACACACACACACACACACACACACACACACACACACACACACACACACACACACACACAAACACACACACACAACACACACACACACACACACACACACACACACACACACACACACACACACACACACACACACACACACACACACACACACACACACACACACACACACAACACACACACACACACACACACACACACACACACACACACACACACACACACACACACACACACACACACAGACAACTACTTGGAGTATGTGACCACAATCCAATAAATTATGTCATAGCATCTGGGAATCTGGCCAGGCGAGAATTTTGCATTCATGCAGTGACTTCAGATGGCTGCCGTTGAAATTCTGGGAGGGCTTTCTTTGAATCAATGCTATTTTTTATGGCTGTCGTGATGTCATAGGGCATGTCTTTAAAATACTATGGGAAAAGGGAGAGCATGCGCTTGAAATACAATCCTAATTTCACTACTATCCTGACCACACTTCAAGTAATTATGTCATTGCATCTGAGAATCTTGCCAGGCGAGAATTTGCATAAATGCAGTGACGTCAGAGGACTGCGTTTGAAATCCTATGGAAATAGGGAGAGCATGTCGTAGAAACTGAGGGATAGCATATCCTTAACTACAAAGGGGTGTGTCGGACGATGGCAGAGGGCTTCGGTAGAAACAGCCGTCCGCATTGTGCAGGTGCAAGGGCTAGGAGCTTCACATATACATCCCCTATTATCCTGACCATTCTTCAAGTATTTATTTTGTGTCATAGCATCTGGGAATCTTGCCAGGCGAGAATTTTGCATAAATGCGGTGGCGTCAGAGGGCATGTCTTTAAAATACTATGTAGGGCATGTCATAGAAAAAGGGAGGGCATGTCCTTAAATACAATGGGGCATGTCGGATGACGTCAGAAGGCTCCGGTAGAAACAACCGAGCGCATTGTACACGTGCGATGGGCTGGGAGCTTCACATATACATCCCCTATTATCCTGACCCCACTCCAAATAATTATGTCATAGCATCTGAGAATCTTTCCAGGAGAGACTTTTGCGTAAATGCAGTTACGTCAGAGGGCTGCGTTTGTATCCTATAGTAAAAGGGAGGGTATATCCTTAAATTCAAAGGGGTGGGTCGGATGATGTCAGAGGGCTCAGGTAGAAGCAACCGTCCGCATTGTAAAGGTGCGAGGGGCTAATTATTGTACATTTTCAAGTAAGTTTCTGAAATGATAAAACTGAATTATTGTTATCAGCTTTTCCTGGACGCCGATTTGTATCTGATCTTTTCAAATATCCGAAATCACCATCAAAAATATAGATCATTTTTCAAACAGTTCGTGGTAACGAACTGAAAGTAAGGAGCGACTCGGCTCAATAGTAACCGAAACTCTAAAAAACGGAAATTTAATATTAATTAATACATCAAAAGAATAGACTTATTATCCTGATTCCTAACATATAAGATTTATCAAGTTTAGTGTTACCCATCAAAAGTCAGAGAGGAAAGAAAATAACAAAATGAAAAATAAAATAAGAAAAGCTGAAAAAACGAGGATTTTGTCAGCCAGTTGGGAACCATGAAGAAGAAGAAGAAGAAGAAGCAAATATTTCGACAAGGACCTCCGCCAAGTCGTCCTCAGTGCTAAACAAAATTAAAAGAAACAAAAAAAACTCCAGTATCTCTATTTATTGCTAAATTTTGGTTCATGTATTTTTTTTTATCGCAATTACCTCTTTAAAAGTTTGTGGTAGGCCATTTACAGTTGATATTAAGGTTGCCT
>CM051268.1:50604108-50961133 GCA_027921565.1 Artemia sinica
TAAGTAAAATAATGAAAAATGAACTTATAATAATAAGAAAAGTCCGAATATTTCGACTTCACGTCCGAAAGTCTTTATCAACGGACAAAAAATATTTAAAAAACGACTAGACTAAACATAAAATATGAAAAAAGGCCAAAAAAAAACTAAAGACAAAAAAACTCAGCCTATTATAAAAAAACTCACATATTTTTATTTTTCGTCTGTGTTTTTGGCTTTTATTTATATGTTCTGTTGGTTCAATTTATTCTTTTTCATACATTTTTTTGGCCTTTGATAAAATCTTCCGGACGTGAAGTTGAAAAATTTGGACCTTTCTTATTATTAAAAGTTTTTTCTACTGTCTCTATTAAAATGTTCTACCTGTTTTTTTTATCTTCATTTGTTTAAGATGTAAACGGAAAGGCAGCATGGTGTAAATTTTTCCTACTTACTAGTTCTGCTTGTATTTTCATAGTTTAACTTGGCAAGGCTGATGAAAATATTAAAAAAATGAAACAAAAAAAAATTTAAATATTAAAAAAATGAAACAACCCAAAGAAATATCTTAATTAATTGGTGTTTTTTTTTATGAATAGACCTAATATATGTTCAGGGGAGAAAAAGTTTAGACTGTTATGTCCTTGTAACTTCAAATATTTTTACGTTCAATCCCACATGTCAGGCATTCACATTCTTAGGCATCATCAACACTGTCTTCAGATTTTTCTTGAGTCAGCAGGTTATTAAGTTATCATGCAGTGTCTTGAGTATCAAGGCATGAATAGTTTAAAATAACAAATTGCCTTTCATGTTCGGCATTGCCACATAAGTGTCAAACAGTGACAAAAACTACTCTTGTTTGAGTGTTCTTGAAGTTAAAAATCGAACAAGGATAACATTAATTATCAGAAGACTAATAAATCTATTTTTTTCTTTTGCGGCTTAATGTGATGCCAATTCATGCTAATTTGCATATTCAATTGGACTCCACAAACATAATGAGCTCTTACGTGTTTATATGGTATTTTCCCAGGGTCTAGTAGAAGCATTATTTATTAGCACAATTTTTCTTCCCTTCCTTTTCTTGAAACTAAAATTCTTCCTCGGACAATTCACCTTTTTGCATTCCTTTTTTTTTCTTACACCAACTAAAAAAGAAAGAAGAAAAATCAATAGAACTAATAATAGAACTAATATTTAATTGAAAATACAGAACAGATATTCCAGATATGATTATGTCTCTGAAATAATAGCAAAGAGGAATCCTTGTTTTGTATTAAACAAACGACATTTCGTTCCTTTACCATTGGTCATAAATCTTCGAAATTTTCCTAACAAATTCAAATGTCACTACAACTAGACCCCGGCACCGCGCCGATGAGGGAAGACCAGCAGTGGCGGGGCCAAAATAGCGCGCCGCCGCCGCGCCACCGGTGAGATGTCGGCGGCGCGCCGCCGGCGCGATCAATCTTGACCGCAAATATTAATGTTTTCATAAGTCTTTCTCAAATCACAGCTTAAATTTACAACAGATTCGAGTCTATTCATGAGTTCAAGAATTCACAAGTCGCTGGCTGGAAACTGGTCTTCTTTGTCATTCATCAAGAGAAGTAGAAATCTGGTAGAAACGAAATGGCTGTGGCGTTTCAGAACCCTTGCATAATACGAGTAGTTGAAGGATCTATTAGCTATGTATTCTTAACGTAAATAATTATCAAAATTAGTAGTTTGTTTTTCATGGAGCATTACTGCATACACAACTCCAAATACCATATCACAAAATTCGTCAGATATCTGGGTAAAAGCTTTGTATATAACTTTGAACTTAGAAGCTCAATTTTTTCATAATGCCCTTTGCCTATATCTGTTTTGTCACCTTTAAAACAGTTAAAATGGGCGACTTTGATATTGATTTTTTTTTTTTCTTTTGGATTCCTAAAAAGCCTTCTTGTATTAAAAACTTGTTTTTAATAACAATTTAAAAAAATGCATTTAAAGTTTTTTTTGTCGCTTCTTTATAGAATATTTGTCATGTAGGCTGAGGCTGAACTACTGCTTTTTTATTACTTTTGGCTGCTCTTTTGGATATTATTCATTTTTTCTTT
This sequence comes from Artemia sinica, assembly GCA_027921565.1. NCBI lineage: Eukaryota > Metazoa > Arthropoda > Branchiopoda > Anostraca > Artemiidae > Artemia > Artemia sinica. The sequence goes on from CM051268.1 coordinate 50,606,196, forward strand.
TGGGGATTTATTCCAAATTATAAACTAAAAAATACCTAATATCAGTCAAATTATAAACTGCATCTAAAAGGAGTAAATTTATCAAATTGAAAAATACATGATGAACACTTCAAATGAGAACACTTCAATTACAATGAAAAAAAAAACACTTAATGGTTTATTCGGTATGAAGAAAAATGAAGTGCCAGCTATTTTCTCAGGTAAAAATTGAAACGCTCATCTGTTTTAAATGTAATTAAATGAAATGATATGCAGACTGAAGTAGCTCCAGGAAGATGTTGAGATTTTCTTCCTAGTTCGTCACTTTTAATCCAAGCAAAATATTAGGATACTTAGTATCAGTTATTGAGTTTAAGCTTTGATTTCCAAATGCTCACAAAAATTACCCAAATTTAAGAAAGTCGTAACAATAAGTCACTTGTGGTCAAAATACTCAAAGACTCCTCTTTGATCCCCACCCAGGCTCAAAGCTTCTGCTTTGGTCATATCCATGGGAATCTCCAAAGACTTTCTTTTTAAAATAGCTTTCAAGCGTAGTTAGGGGTATTTAGCCTTTTTTGCTTTCCTTCAAAGCTTTGAAAAAAGTGTTATAATATTCCAAATGTTACATTTGTGCATATTTTTGGTAATCATTTGTGGGGTGATCGAATTTTTTAAACCACTGTAGATACGTAAGAACGTTGCAACATCTAGTACCCTGAGGTCATAAGACTGTCAAAGACTCCTCCTTGAACCTCCCAAATTGAAAGCTTTTATTATGACCTGGCCTTTTAATGTAATTAATTAAAAAAAAAACTTTCCGAAAAATAAGTTTTTCAAAGAAAAGTAAAGGCCATTTTAAACTTAAGCTCAGGCGATACAAATACTTGTTAAAATTCAAACTCAAAACGACCAGAAATTACTATTAAAGAATAAATGAAACCCAAAACGAACAGAAATTAAATAAACAATCATAGCAAAAAACATACAACAAGTAATAATATAAATGAATAAATAGATCTTAAAGGGAGTAATGCTTAGATTGAATATGAAAATCAAGCTTAAAACGAAAACAAATATTTTGCTATTAAAGTATAAATGAAACTTAAAACGAACAGAAATTAAATAACAATCAATGCGAACAAACATACAATATATATTAATGTAAATGAATAAATAAATCTTAAAACGAGTGAAACTTAAATTGAATATACAAATCAAGTTTGAATCGAATAGAAATAACTACAAACAAGAGTTTGGGTATCGTCTCACTGCAGAAGCCTAAAACCTACTGCGTCATTGGAGCTTTACTGAAAACAATTCTTTGAAATATTTTCACTTTTGTAACTTTAAGAAATCAAAAATTAATTAAGAGTTTAGGGAATAAATATCAGATTATGTATATTAAATTGAAAATGCACATTTTTTTTCAGTAAACTCATTTGAATTTTTTTTCAATAAAGTACAAATTATATTCTGGCTTTTAGAAAGCATAGGGTTTTGAACCCTACTCACATTAATTTATGCTCGTTTTGAGTTTGACTCTAATATTTATTTTAATTTTTGTTCGTTTTGGGTTTCATTTGTTTATTGATACTGATTTGGGGTAGTTGTATGCTTGGTAGATTATATGATAGTCCAGACGCCAGGTGTTGAAAATGTGAACAATACCACGATGGAATGGGGCTGCTACGAGAATTAGCCTACCCTCCACCCCCTAAATTGACCATGCGGATTCAAAAATACCAATGGCACTTGCTTGCGAGTGGAGAAACACTCCAAAACTTGACATTTTTTTATATTTTGGTGTTTCATGCAAGAAAATGCATGTTCCACAAAGTTTGAGGCGCAGTTTTCCGCTCAAATAGAAATGCCTAGAAGCCATAGAATGTTTTCATAACAAACTAACACGATTAGTTACAAAAAATGGCAGAGTTAAAAAAATGGCAAAACTATATGAGTCTTGAACAGTCTTGGACAGTATAAACAAATTCAAATTGAATGTTAGATATATAATGATATTAATTGTTGACAGATCCATCAGTTCAAGATTTTTTTTCACTGTAATTTTTATTTTCATTTTCAATGCTGTAAGAACTGGAAAATAATAAATTTGTAATATACGAGAAATTCGTTTTCAGTGAAGCACCAATGACGCAGAAGGCTTTAGGTTTTTACAGTTAAAGAAGGGTGTTGATTTTGATGGGTGTGTTTGGGGAAATGATGGGCGTGGGGGGTGCTAGTTGCCCTCCAATCACTTTCGACTATTAAAAAGGGCACTAGCCCTTTGAATTTCCAATTGAATGTGCCTGTTTTGAAGTTTCTACGACAACGCCTTTTATAAAAACCTTATATGCCCCCAGGGCATAACTTGAAACTCTTGCCCTGAGGGTTGTGGGAGAGTGTCCTCCTCAAAAACATATTTTCTATTTGGAAATCAACTACACTGAAAAAAATGGCTATCTCAAAAGTTTGATTGGATGTGTTTGGAGAAATGATGGGCGTGCGGGGGGTCTAGTTGCCCTCCAATCACTTTCGACTATTAAAAAGGGCACTAGCCCTTTAATTTCCAATCGAATAAGCCTGTTTTGAAGTTTCTACGACAACGCCTGCAATAAAAACCCTATATGCCCCCAGTGCATAACTTAAAACCCTTGCCCTGAGGGTTGTGGGGGATTTTCCTCCTCAAAAATATATTTTCAATCTGGAAATCAACTAAGCTGAACAAAAATGGCTATCTCAAAATTTTGATTGGATGTATTTGGGGGAGTGATGGGCGTAGGGAGGGGGGCTAGTTGCCCTCCAATCACTTTTGACTATTAAAAAGGGCACTATCCCTTTGAATTTCCAATCGAATGAGCCTTTTTTGTAGTTTCTATGACAACGCCTGCAATAAAAACCCTATATGCCCCCAGTGCATAACTTAAAACCCTTGCCCTGAGGGTTGTGGGGGATTGTCCTCTTCATAAACATATTTTCTATCTGGAAATCAACTACGCTGAACAAAATGGCTATCTCAAAATTTTGATTGGATGTGTTTGGGGAAATGATGGGCGTGGGGGGGGGGGCTAGTTGCACTCCAATCACTTTCGACTATTAAAAAGGGACTAGCCCTTTAATTTCCAATCAAATGAACCTATTTTGAAGTTTCTACGACAACGCCTTCTATAAAAAACCTTATATGCCCCCAGGGCATAACTTAAAACCCTTGCCCTAAGGGTTGTGGGGGAAGTGTCCTCCTCAAAAATATATTTTCTATCTGGAAATCATCTACGCTGAACAAAATGGCTATCTGAAAATTTTGATTAGATGTGTTTGGGGAAATGATGGACGTGGGGGGGGGGAGGGGGCTAGTTACACTCCAATCACTTTCGACTATTAAAAAGGGCACTAGCCCTTTAATTTCCAATCGAATGAGCCTTTTTTGAAGTTTCTACGACAACGCCTTCTATAAAAACATTATATGCCCCCAGGGCATAACTTAAAACCCGTGCCCTAAGGGTTGTGGGGGAGTGTCCTCCTCAAAAATATATTTTCTATCTGGAAATTAACTACGCTGAACAAAATGGCTATCTGAAAATTTTCATTGGATGTGTTTGGGGAAATGATGGGGGTGGGGGGAGGGGGGCTAGTTACACTCCAATCACTTTAAACAATTAAAAAGGGCACTAGCTCTTTAATTTCCAATCGAATGAGCCTGTTTTGAAGTTTCTACGACAACGCCTTCTATAAAGACCTTAAATGCCCCCAGGGCATAACTTAAAACCCTTGCCCTGAGGGTTGTGGGGGAGTATACTCCTCAAAAATATATTTTCTATGTGGAAATCAACTACGCTGAACAAAATGGCTATCTCAAAATTTTGATTGGATGTGTTTGGGGAAATTATGGGTTTGGGGGGGGGGGCTAGTTGCACTCCAATCACTTTCGACTATTAAAAAGGGCACTATCCCTTTAATTTCCAATCGAATGAGCCTATTTTAAAATTTCTACGACAACGCCTTCTATAAAACCTTATATGCCCTCAGGGCATAACTTAAAACCCTTGCCCTGAGAGTTGTGGGGGATTTTCCTCCTCAAAATATATTTTCTATCCGGAAATCAACTACGCTGAACAAAATGGCTATCTCAAAATTTTGATTGGATGTGTTTGGGGGAACAGTGGGCTTAGGGGGGGGGGGCTAATTACCCTCCAATCCCTTTCGACTATTAAAAAGTGCACTATCTTTTTGAATTTCCAATCGAATGAGCCTTTTTTGAAGTTTCTACGACAACGTCTTCTATAAAAACCTTATATGCCCCCAGGGTATAACTTATTACCCTTGCCCTGAGGGTTGTGGGGGAGTGTCCTCATCAAAAATATATTTTCTATTTGGAAAACAACTACGCTGAACAAAATGGCTATCTCAAAATTTTGATTGGATGTGTTTGGGGAAATGATGGGCGTGGGGAGGGGGAGGGGGCTAGTTACACTCCAATCACTTTCGACTATTAAAAAGGGCACTAGCCCTTTAATTTCCAATCGAATGAGCCTTTTTGAAGTTTCTACGACAACGCCTTCTATAAAAACCTTATATGCCCCCATGGCATAACTTAAAACCCGTGCCCTGATGGTTGTGGGGGAGTGTCCTCCTCAAAAATATATTTTCTATCTGGAAATCAACTACGCTGAACAAAATGGCTATCTGAAAATTTTCATTGGATGTGTTTGGGGAAATGATAGGGGTGGGGGGGGGCTAGTTGCACTCCAATCACTTTCGACTATTAAAAAGGGCACTAGCCCTTTAATTTCCAATCGAATGAGCCTATTTTAAAGTTTCTACGACAACGCCTTCTATAAAAACCTTATATGCCCTCAGGGCATAACTTAAAACCCTTGCCCTGAGGGTGTGGGGGATTTTCCTCCTCAAAGTATATTTTCTATCTGGAAATCAACTACGCTGAACAAAATGGGTATCTCAAAATTTTGATTGGAAGTGTTTGGGAGAACAGTGGGCGTGGGGGGGGGCTAGTTGCCCTCAAATCACTTTCGACTATTAAAAAGGGCACTATCTTTTTGAATTTCCAATCGAATGAGCCTTTTTTAAGTTTCTACGACAACGCCTTCTATAAAAACCTTATATGCCACCAGGGTATAACTTATAACCCTTGCCCTGAGGGTTGTGGGGGAGTGTCCTCCTCAAAAATATATTTTCTATTTGGAAATCAACTACGCTGAGCAAAATGGCTATCTCAAAATTTTCATTGGATGTGTTTGGGAAAATGATGGGCGTGGGGGGGGGAGGGGCTAGTTACACTCCAATCACTTTCGACTATTAAAAAGGGCACTAGCCCTTTAATTTCCAATCGATTGAGCCTGTTTTGAAGTTTCTACGACAACGCCTTCTATAAAAACCTTATATGCCCCCAGGGCATAACTTAAAACCCTTGCCCTGAGGGTTGTGGGGGAGTGTCCTCCTCAAAAATATATTTTCTTTCTGGAAATCAACTACGCTAAACAAAATGGCTATCTCAAAATTTTGATTAGATGTGTTTGGGGGAATGGTGGGTGTGGGGGGGGGGCTAGTTGCCCTCCAATCATTTTCAACTATCAAAAAGGGCACTAGAACTCTCGATTTCCAATCAAATGATCCCCCTTTGAAGTTTCTACGACGACCCCTTCCATATGAAAAGCCTCTGGGAAAAAAATAAAATAAATAAATAATAATAAATAATAAACATTGGAGCCGTATGGCCTTTACTATAGGCAACGCTACAGCGTTGCCTCTGACTTGGGCACTGGACCAAGGGTGCCATTGTCACTCAAGCGCAACGATAGGTGGGGATGTTGATATCGCTTTCGTCACACCAATTCGTTTTAGTGTGAATCTGGTACTTATGAATGAATGTTTTCAAAGTAAACCCGTTTCATCAATAAGAAAAAAAAAAAACGGGTTGGACGCATATGTCCCTTTCCCTTTGGACGATAAAACTATACAAGTGCTGTATCAAGTATAACTCACGAAAATCTTGTTAATTTTTGTCAACTTTTCAACTTTTTGGCATCCTTGCTTTCAATAAAAAAAAATCGAGGTACTATTACTTTAATATAATAACTCCCTATGCCGCCCCCTCTCGATACCATCTTGATAGGATACCGTCTCTGCTTTAAATAAAAAAAAAAAAAATCAATTTATTGGTATCCCTGCTTTCAAAAACAAAATCGAGGTATTATCATTTAAATATAATAGCTCACTACCCTCCTCCCTCTGGATACCACCTTGATAGGAGACTGTCTCTGCTTTAAATTAAAAAAAATTAACTTTTTGGCATCCCTGCTTTCAGTTAAAAAGTTTTGAGAAATTATCATTTAAATGTAATACCTCCCTACCCCCTCCCCTTTGGATATCACCTTCATAGGATACCGTCATAGGATACTTCAAGGTGGAAACCAAAATAGGAAGTAAACGCATCTTGAACTTTTAGCTCACCCTCTACATTTTCGCCTTCCATCACAATACTTGAAGGAGGCAGAGAAGATGGCCTGATAACAGAATTGATTACTTGCCATGTCTTCCTAATGTCTTCACCACACGCAGAGAATTTTCTGTAATAAAATAACGATTTGGCCTTTCGACAAAGCGAATTGTAAACTCATCTATTAGCTTTGAAAAGTTGAAGTTGAGAATCACAAGAAGATGTCTTAGAGGACCTGTAAGCCTTCCAAAGATTATTTTTCTTCCTCCAACTTTTAAGGAGTCCCGGAGTCATCCAAGGATTCAAAGGGGTTGTTCTTTTCCATGCCGGATTCGATTGGGGTGCAACACATGTATCCAAGGTAACTTCTTTCAAAGAATCATAAAAAAAATTAAACAAAGAATCTAAATCAGATTCATTTTCAGAAATACTCCACAAACAACCCGCCAACCGTGACCTAAGAAGATGCAAACCCTAATCATTAAATTTTTAAGAGGAAAAACCAGCTCCTTGGTTCCTCCTTGGCAACGCATCGGAAAAATCATACGTAGAAAAACAGGAAAATGGTCTGAGATATCACTCGTCAACACAAAATTTTGCACCAAGGTCAACGATGAAAAAATATTATCAAGCAAAGAAGCAGTAGTGTTAGTAATGCGAGTTGGAATGCATGCAGAAAGTAATGTTCCACAAGCGAGCATTGTTGAAAGAAAATCCAAGGACGAGGATGACCTCCGGTCACACAAATTAAGGTTGAAGTCACCCATAACGACAAGTTCACATGATTGAAGTTGGATTGTTTCCAAAACCTCAACAAGAATCTGAAGGAAAGAGGGAAGAGACCCACTAGGAGACCAGTATATATTACCGACAATCAAAATTTTAGCTTTGGTTTTAATCTCAATAAATATAGATTCAAAAATTCCTTCTTCGTTTCTCGACAGGTCACGTCTAACACAGTACGGAAGACATTCCGAAACATAAACAGCAAGGCCACCTCTAGCCATCCTACTTAGATTTAAACATTCCATTTTGTACCCAGAGAGATGCAATAGAGATTCATTTTTCGAATCAAGGAAAGTCTCTCAAAGACCAATAAAATCAGGGTGGCCACTACTCACTATTTTTTTCAACTCATCAAATGAAGAACAAAGGCCATGTACATTAAGCTGAAGCACAGAGAAACTACCCCCTCGTTTGGATACTCGATCTAAATCAGATACATATTTACTACTAACTGAAAAATAGAGATTTGCTGGTGATTTATTAGACTGACCTTCTGAATTATTAATCAAGTTAAGAAAATCTATTGGATTATTTTCAAATTGAAGCAGTCGCTCACCCAAGGAGGAGATGTCACCCGAATTAGATTCAAACAAATTCAAATTCAAAGAAATAAACTAATAAAGCCAAAACAATTAAATCTGAAATAAGGAATAGTGGAGAGTAAAAAAAAAGAAAGAAAAATACAAACAAACACCAAAAATACATAAAAAAAGAAAAAAAAAATCAGGGACACAAAGGGACAAAAAAAATAAAATTAAGTAGAAACAGAAGAATAAAAGAAAAAGAAAAAAAGAAAAACGAAAACAAAAAACAAATAAACAAATCATAACTTCTAACACCAAATACAATCAGCAATGGACCTTATTTTCTTTATTGCTGACCCTACACTAGGCTTTGCCCATATCTGGCCCTGATCTGGCATTACGCTGACCGTACTTGTCTTTAGCCGCATTCAAAATGTCCCGGCGACGCTTTGTTAGGGACTCCGATATAAAAATACCAGTAGATGCAAGTCTAGCTTTTGCTTTAAACACTTTTCGGGCTACATCTTTGCTAGAAAATTTAACAATGATCGGAGCAACTCTAGTAGAACTTTCTTCAGTCTGTAGGGTCTGATTATTCAGGCGGAGACGGTATACATTGATCAGATCAGAAGGCGAGAGTTCAGTCAGAGACCTTTTGCTGTTCAGAATTTGAAGTATTGCCTTGCGGCTTTCCACATTGGGTAACTGTTTGGCCCCATGAAATCCAAGGCTGTCGAGCAGGGACTCCTGATCAAAATCATCCAGCTTTGTTTCAATTCGAATGATTTTGTCCTCGAGGTTCTCAATTTGAGTTCTCAGACCCTTTAAAGCCTGCTCAATTTTCGCAAACTTCGGATTAAACTCGAGTGTGATTGCATCATAAACCTGGCTGATTATTAGTTCAACAGGCTCTTTCGTTGACCTTGCATCATCAAACTTTTCAGTCACTTTCTGCGTTATATTTTCAAGCAAATCACTTTTTGTCTTCTCTAGCTGGGCTTCAGTAGCAACTAATTGCTTATAAATTGGGGTACCGCTGGAAGAAACCAAGGTGGACCCTACTTTACCTCTAGCTTTCAGTGCTAAAAATGTCTTCGAAGAGTCTGATAAATTTCAGGAGTATTTGCAAGCTCGGCAAATGCTTTTTTAACAGCAGGCGTGGATGAATCAGTCGTTTTAGGGTCGTATTTTTGAAGATTCGCATCAATGAGCCTGAATTCATCGGGACTTCCGTAGCAAAAAACGAGGTATGTAGGCTTCCCTTTTGAGTCCTTTCCAGGCTGAATAACTCTTACTGGCCAAAGGGGATAGTTCTTGAATTTAGCCAGCGCAACATCGAACTTCTCGAAACGCTGCATAATAATTAAAAATCTGATCAGAATGAGCCGATAAACAAGACAAAAAGACTTATCTTTAAGTGAGGGCCGAGCCTCACTAATGCATCCGAGTGGATTTCAAATCCAACCTGTGTGAAGTCAGCCCACCTGCCTTTCCTGCACGGCACTGAACAGTGTACGTTAACGCACAGGCCCTAAAACTGCCAATTTTACACTAAAACTGTCCTTCGAAGTAAGATTATCCAATCAAATTCAGTCAATAATAATCCAAAAATCCAAGTTATCAGCTATCTATACAATAAACAGCTTATCCAAATGATTTATCGTGATGCATTCAATCGCAATTGCACAATATAACAAAGCATAAAAGTTAATCCCATTGGCTTCAAAAACTAGTTCTTTCCAGTTCAGGGACTGGATGTATATATATATACGCCTATATATAGATATATATATATATATATATATCTAGATAAGATATATATACATATATCATCATATATATACATATGAGATATACTATATATATATATATATATATATATATATATAATATATATATATATATATATATATATATATATATATATAGATATATATATATATATAATATATATATATATATATATATATATATATATATATATATATATATATATATCTATATATATATATATATATATAGATATATATATATATATATATATATATATATATATATAATATATATATATATATATATATATATATATATATATATATTATATATATATATATATATATATATATATATATATATAATATATATATATATATATATATATATATATATATATATATATATATATATATATATATTATATATATATATATATATATATATATATATATATATATATATATATATATTATATATATATATATATATATATTATATATATATATATATATATATATATATAAGTATGTATAAATTTGCCTGATTTTTAAAAAAGGTGAATATCACCCCTAAAAGTAAAGGAATATTAATGAATCACACCATCAGATTCAGTGTATCCGCAAACCCTATTGTAAAAATTTCAGGCTCTTATCTGTAAAAATGTGGAATTTTGCATTTTTATACCAGAAGGAAGGTCAATGATGCGTGTTTATTTGTTTTTTTTTGTCTTTGTTTGTTTTCCCCAGAGGTGATATCACTGAACCAATGGTCCTAGTATATCAAGACTGGGATCATTCAAACGGAAATTAAAAGTTCTAATGCCATTCCTAAGTGGACATAAATATTGAATGGCAGCTAGCCCCTCCCACGCCTCCTTTTACCTCAAAGTTGCCCGATCAAAATTTGGAGATAGTCATTTTGATCACCTTAGTCAAAAAATCTCATAACTATGTCTTTGAGGATGATTTGACCCCCATAAGTCCCCGGGGGAAGGGCTGCAAGCTAAGAACGTCCCCTATTGTTTACATAGAGTATTGGTTATTGGAAGTACACATACATTTTTCGGGGGGAGGGGGGTGTTGGCGGGAGGGTGGGAGTACGTGGGAGGACCTTTCCTTGAAAGAGTTTTAGTGGGGCAAGAGAAGTTTTTGGAGGGGAGCCGGATTTCCAAGCATTATTTGCCGGAAGCCGGGACTTCCCAGCAAAAACGGTCGGAAATTAAATAAAACAAACAAGTTTTTTCAGTTGAAAGTAAGGAACAACATTACAACTTAATACGAAAGTAAAATATGAGGGGTATTCCTCCCTGCTCAATACCTCGCTCTTACGCTAAAGTTTTTTTTTTAGAACTTTTAAAACAGCTTATAATTCTAGTTAAACTGGCCTTCTGTTTCAGGAGTCATTCTTAAATGATTGGAACAAAAAGTCAAGGTTTAGCGTAAAGAGCAAGGTATTGAGGATGGAGTAAACCCCCTCATATACGTGATAATTCCTCTTTTTTTAAGTTGCAATGTTGCTCCTTACTCTCAGTTGAAAAAATATTTTTGTTTTTAATGTCAGGAATCATAGCAGTTTCACCGCAGCTCTGCAAATTGACCCCAGTCTCACCGAAGTAGACTTCAACCCCTCCAGTTAGGTAAATCAGTTGATTCTCCTTCCCTTTCTTTAATGTTTTGGCTTATGAAGCTCATTTACCTCCCGATTTTCATCGTTACCTCCCATTTAAAAAAAGACAGCACTAGGGCCTTGAAGAGGAAAACTAACTGTTTCTCACTATGTAACAACAAATTACCTGATGTTTGTGTCACAGATGTGTTTTCCATCTGTCAAACACGAGGTTTTTCTCAGAGCAGTTATGTTTTAATGTTACTTTTTTTGTTATTGTTCGTTCTTTCATATTTTTACTTCATTCATTATCATCGTAATAGTGTTGATATAAAAACAAAGCTAAAAAGAAATCTAAAAACTCGGTAATTAACAACTAATAACAAAAGGTCTTTTTTTTACAAAACGCTCCTTTCAATTGTCTAAGAGTAATAAAGAATGTTAGTAATTGTTCCGCTCTATGGAATTATGTGAATGTAATTTCTTTCAAGGATATGTCATTTAAGCAGCAACTTATATAGTGTAAACCCCATGAACAATACGTTATCTAAATTAATATTTCCTGCAACAGAAGCACTCACTCACAATCGTAAACTAAAATTAATCTGATGCTTTTGAGAATGCACCATTTTTTAAGTAATAATACTAAGCAACTCTTTTAAGTAATAATGAACTAATTTGAGCTAATGTAGTTTTATATCAAAAACAAAGAAAGATGCCAAAGAATTTTTCTTTTTGAATATTCCGAGAATTTTTATATGTAATTCATGTGGCTTGCCAACTTAAACCTATTTAGTAAAAGATCAAGACTATGGACTATATCAGTAAGAGTGAAGCTTCTTTCATACTGACGCGTCGAATAATGCACCATGTCTGTGCTGAGGTTGAATTGCGCTTGCGTTAAGTACAAGTCTTCTAAATCTACGCAAGAAGCTCTCACACTGGACTAGTTACACATACTTCTTTTTATGCTTCTTTTGAAACTAAACATACTTTCATCCGTTTAACTACACGATTTTTGATCAAGTTCATTTCTAATTTCTGTGATAAGTTACGACAGGGGTTAAATCATAAATATGTGGTGGGGAATTTTTGAAAGTCTAGGGTGAGCCATTTCCTTTTTTTCCAATGAAAATAAAAAAGAGGTATTTTTAAATGAAAACATGTAAAGCAATGCATTTTCAAAGTCTAGGGTGATATTTGACCACTGTCATCACTGTAGCTTCTAATATTCTAATTTTGGTTTGCAGACTTATCTTCCTATTCTTCTAAACTTTTTTCAACTGTAAAAAAACACCCTGAGCCTTGGCTATTCTACTTTTAACATTTTCACTGCTCCCACCATCTTTACTAATAATGCTACGAAGGTAAAAGAAGCTGTCCACCTTATCAATCTTTTCATTACCAAACGTCACCTTTTCATCTTCACTTATTCTTAGCCTTAGTGACTTAGTCTTCGTAACATTAATTTTCTAACCTATTCTAGCACCCTGAACTCGCAAAACCTTAAAAAGTTCATTCATTTTGCTCACACTTTCGTCTAGGATGCTTAAATCATCAGCATAATCTAAGTCCAGGAGACTTTTTCCTCCCCATTTGATTCCGAGGTCTCCCATTGCCTTTCCTGTACTCCTTAAGACAAAGTCCATCAAAATAATCCATATAAAGGGGGATAGAACACAACCATGCTTAATTTCTGATTTAATACAAAACCAGCTGCTAACCTCATTTCCTACCTTAACCGCAGCAGTGTTATTCTTGTACATAGCACTAATCACTTTAATGCATTTGTCTGGTATACCATACGAGGATAAAACCTTTACTAAAGCTCGTCTATCAACAGAATCGAACGCTTGCTCATAATCTACAAAACTGAGGACCAAAGGTGTTTGACAACTCAGGCACTTCTTAATTATTAACCTAAGAGTAAAAATTTGGTCGACACATCCTCTACCTTTTCTAGAACTGCACTGTTCTTCTCCAAAACTTTGTCTACGGCATCTCTCAGTCTAAAAAGTATCATATTACTAATTAATTTGCTACCTACAGATACCAGACTAATGCCTCGATAATTACCACACTCACTTTTATCATCTTTCTTATAAAGTGGCTTAATTAAAGTTTTCCTAAAATCGTCAGGTACTTCATCTTTTTCAAAACTCGTATTCATAATCTTCAGTAACTTATTTCTAACCTCAGAGCCACCATATTTAAGAAGCTCATTTACCACCCTATCAGCACTTGGAGCCTTATTTTTTTTGTTATCCTTTTAGTACTGTCGCTAATCCTTCCTCACAAAACAATTCTTCCTTCACACCCAAGGTATCACAAACTTATCATTTTCCTTTATATCTTTTCCTGCAACTCTATCTTGGTTTAGCAAATTCTGAAAATGCTCTGCCCATCTCTCTTTAATTCTTTCCTTATCGCTAATTGTGGCCCAATTCCTATCTTTACCTGGGCCGTGTCCGGATTGACTACTCCCTCTCAATTTATTAACATGCCAGTACAATATTTTACTATTATGCCGTTTCTAAGACATCATGAAAATTGTATTTTATATAAGGGAGACTGCCACCCACCCCCAGTCTTTACATCATCTTAGTTTGCAAAAAAAAAAAATGTTACAAGTTGCAAAATATTTGAAAACATTTGATTCCAAAACTTTATTCCAAAACATTTGAAACTAAAAGTTTATTATCAAAAGCAAATGCGAACACATAATTCCGTCTTAGACCAATCATTTGTATAAGTTGAGGTGGTTTTCCAGAAGTACCCTAAAATTTCGAGAAGCAACCTAAAATGCTCTTTACCAAAAAAATTGGGAGATGAACTATATATAACAGCAGGCGAATTTTTCTCAGAATGTTTAAGTTTTGAATGCTTCTATACATAACGAGCATTTCTTCACACCTTTAGACACACAAGAACTGCATGGGGCGTGCTGGCTTCGGACACAATTTTGAGGACGTTTTAGTCTTTCAGTGAGAATGGCAACCTTAAAACTAAACATTAGAGTATATTTAGCTACAATGGGCTCCAGAGGTATAACAAAAACACATGTTGAAATAAAGACCAACGAGTATTAACACGTGACTTGAAATTCAAAAGTAGAATAGCCAAGGCTCAAGGTGTTTTTTCACAGTTAAAAAAAGTTTGGAAGAATAGGAAGATAAGTCTGCAAACCAAGATTAGAATATTAGAAGCTACAGTGATGACAGTGGTCAAATATGACTCTGAAGCATGGGCGCTCCGAAAAGCGGATGAAGATCTGCTAGATGTTTTCCAGAGAAATTGCTTAAGGATTGTTCTGGGTATCCTTGGAGAGATCTTACAGCTATAGGTCTAAATACAGCTAACGACGAGCACAAAGTTTCTTTTTTGCCCTTTCCAGGCCCTTGTCGGCCCAACAAAATGGAGAATTTAACGCACCAATTCCAATAGGGTCCCGAGTATGTAAAAATAGGACAAAATGTAATATTCCACTTATTGAACCCTGTGAGAACAATTCTTAATTCGTTGATTACCTCCCCGCATATTTTTGGTTTTCTATTCTTATTCCACAAGTACCTCAGTGGTAGAGGACTTGGTTGCCATAATAACTTGGTATTATAATGACCTGGTTGCAGTGTAAGCTTTAAGAGTCGGTGGTCTGTTGTATTTTTGTTGTTTATCTCTTTGTGAATAAAAAATCCATAATAATTTGTTGGCTACATGTCCCACTATACTAAAGTTCTTTTTTTCAATGTAAGTGATTATCATTCTTAGTAAATTATATATCATATGTATCTGCCTGCATTGGGAAGGACCCTCCTCCCTTTCCTCTTTAAGGAAGAGGACTTTGTTCCCCAATAAAGTCCTCTCTCACGCCTTTTCCAAGATACCTATCTCCCGCCATAAAGGTCTGACCTGTATGTACCTATGCATATACAAATACAAGTTGGCTTCACTAATTATGTCAATGATGTCTGATATTTAAACAGAATTCAAATAATAAATTACAGAACATAACCAAAGGTACCATCTTGGTGACATAAGGTGATCTTACAAGTATTAACAGTATTGTATTGATAGTATTGATTCAAGTATTGGTATTATTGGCTCAAGTTCTGGTAGAAATAAATACAAAACGATTTTATCAGCTCTGTCAACCGCAGGGTGGCTATGTGGCCACCAGCCACCAATGTTCTACGCAGGAACATATGTTCCACGGGAACATATCAATGTTCCATGCAGCGTGGAACATTGATAGATTGTAGTCATATGTTCAGCACTATTTATCCAAATTTCTATCTTTAAAATTTCTAAAATTCTATAAAAGAAATTTTATCCAGAAACGATATGAACATACCAGCAAAATTAGCAATGCCATAAAAAGGGTCGAAATCCTATCGCAAATGTCCTTCTACTGATTCTACTATTTATGTCTATTTTCCTTATCAACGTCAAATATGGGAAAAGCCCTCCTACCCCCCTAAAAAAAAAATAATAAATAAAACGCCAAGGCAAATGGCGTGAGTATATCTTGGAGTAGCCAGAATTTAGATGGCACTTTAGAATAAATAGTTAAGAGTATGTATAAGGTACCAATGTCATGTGGTTTTCTACACAAGAGCACACGCATTTACTTGGGAGTTTCTCACGCCACATCTCTGAAGAGGCTATATACAAAGAATTTTACATTTGGAAGCATGTAATATAAATTCGTTTAAAATTATCCATTTTTAATATAAATTGTAAATAAAAGGACCTGGCTTAAATCAGAGGCAACGCCGTAGCGTTCCTTATAGTAAAGGCCATACGGCTCCGATGTTTTATTATTATTATTATTTATTAATTATTTTTTCCCAGAGAAACTTCATATGGAAGGCGTCGTCGTAAGAACTTTAAAGGAGGCTCATTCGATTGGAAATCGAGAGTTCTAGTGCCCTTTTTAATAGTCTAAACTAATAAGAGGGCAACTAGCCTCCCCCCCCCCAACGCTCATCATTCCCCCAAACACATCCAATCAAAATTTTGAGATAGTCATTTCGTTCAGCGTAGTTGATTTCCAGATAGAAAATATATTTTGAGGAGGACACTCCCCCACAACCCTCAGGGCAAGGGTTTTAAGTTATGCCCTGGGGGCATATAACGTTTTTATAGAAGGCGTTGTCAGTAGAAAGCTATCTTATACTCCGAACCCCACACCATATATGGGCATAGAGTCCCTAGGGAGATGGTTTTCTCACTGAGAATGAAAAAACAGGATTTTTCTCACTTTTATGGATGTTTCTTGGACGGTTATGTGTGTTGGTCAATTTATTTGATGTTTTTCATGGATGTCAACATCAATTTATGTCTGTTTTATGGTTTTTGTCAGTGAGAATGAAAAAACAGGATTTTTCTCACTTTGATGGATGTTTTCTGGATTATTGAGTCTAACGGGGACAGGGTCAATGACACTTCGTTCAAGATCAATTGATTTGTTGTTGTTGTTTTGGTCAAGTGCATGCTCGGGGCGAATGTTAAGATCCAGGAATAGGAAACAGGATCACGTGTTCCCTTCTCAGCCAATCAGAGGGCTGGTTACATATTAGCGGCGGAGGATTGCAGAGAATATGAGGAAAGGATTTTTGCTATAGTTTCTATTAGTCTGTGAATAGAATTCAAAGGAGTGAGAACAGTTTGACTTTACTCATTTGAATATATATTTGTGTGTTGATGATAGCGAGTGGAATGTTTACCCTCTTAGAAGTTGATAGTGGAGTTGATGGCAATAATACAAGAGCACCAAACATTGCGGTGGAAATCACGAGAGGATCACGGCTTTGTCTGGAATGGGATGAAGTATATGCAAGATATGTGATATCCTTGAGCAAATTTAAAATGGAGGATCAATTATGTTTCGCTGCAAAAGTTGATATAGCACATGTGAATTGACTTCAATGTGCTTTAAGTGCATTAGTGAAACATATCGAAGACAATAAACTCTATCGCTAATTGTACATGCTTAGTATTATTATTGTTGGTGTAATTATTCAATAAAATTGTTTCGAAATCGAAAATGTTCCCTTTCTTTTCTGGTTAGGTTAGGTTAGGGCTAACGAATCAGGGTCAGTCTAGAGTCAGCAGTCAGAGTGAAAGGTTTGAAAAATGAATAAATTTGAGAAAGAGAGAATTAGATCAAATCTTGTGTTTATGGAAAAACATTTGATTTTGGATGACGATTTTCTCGAGTTATCACTTCAACGCAGGATATTCTCTCGTCAGGGAACACTTGACAATATAATGAGGACTGATTCTCCCCCATTGGAAAATTGTATGAAACTTTTAAAATGTGACTCAAATGCTTATAGTCAATTTATTGATATATTAATTGGAACAAAGCAGAATAATATCGTGGATATACTTTTGAAAACATTGCCAATGGATTCAGTGTAGATGGCTCCACCATTCGAAAGAGGTGACATCACAGAGCTACTCCTCTCCCCATTCCCCTCACTGAATTCATCGAACGAGGACGATCAGTTTCGTTTTAGCTGTGAGAGAGTTGACATTGGAAACCAAAAAATGTTCTATACATGTCCATTGTGCATGTACACTCTTGGCAGTTGGACTCAATGTGAGAATTGTACAATTATTGATGACTATAGTGAAAAGTGTAAATTATGTAATCCTTGTAAATTACATAGAGGCTATGCAGTACAAATTAAAGGATGTAATTCATGTCCTGAGGAGATCTGTGACTCTCACCCTAGAGGGCACCTGTGTTCCAATTGTCACTATGATAAATGTGATCAGTGGGAGAATACATACCCCGCTATGATTGGAAAGAATCCCAAACGTGATTTTAGTTTATATCTACGAGATTGGTATCGTCGTGGATTTAAATTATTCTGGGAAGAGGAATCTGGTCTACGATTCAACTGTTGGGGTAACAAGACAATTTGGTTTCTACGTCATCGTTGTGACGACACTGCCTATTATGACTATAAACCAAGTGATTTTTATTTGGCAGTTACCGAATGTGATTCACCATTTGAAAACACTGTATGTGATATTGCTTCAAATAGACAGATTGAAACTCGTGAATTTCATAATATGAATGCAAATAGCATCATTGACTATACAAAGAGATATGACAAGAGTGAAGTTACATTGTACTGTTGAAAATGTGACCCTGACTTTGCAGTCAATCAAGATCAATATACAGTGAATCCAAATGATTCACCAGCATTAGTGGTTCACGACAGTTGCCTATACATCAAAGAAGAAGAAGAAATCTAAAGTGAAGATTTAAAGACATTGTTGTACATATATGCATTTTATTAATAAACAAATTCACAAACATTTTTTAAGCACTTTACTCGTAGGGCACTGAAATCAATACTGTATAGGTCTGAGAGGATATTTTCCACTAGAAAGTCGTTCAGACGAGGATTGTCACCATAAATGTGGAGAAACTGCTTGTAAGTATAGCCGCGACATCGGAACACAAAATATAGTAGTGCATGGAAGCCACAGCTTTTAGTCGTTAGATCCTGCACCCTCTTCCGATTTTGAATAATAGTTTTCCCACTGCTCTCAATATAGTTGCTGATGTGGTGTGTGTAGAATGTATAGGGTAGACCAAGAGGATCAAAAAATTCAATCGTCTTCATTGTTTGAAAGATGCACAGCCAATGACCCGTCAGCACAGTCGACGGACTGCTATTAACAATAATGAAGCTATTGTTGCACTTTGAATTTTTCCAAGAAAGTCCGAGGGTAGACAATAGGATTTGTACTGGGACATGTAGGGGTCCATATTAAATACATTGATTATTTGACTGGTGTTCATGGCGCCAAGTCTAGTAGAACACTGCCTTCGGGAGTGATTTCCCAATAGGTTTCATATTGATTTAGTGAGATTTGTGCAATACTCTCAGCCAATGGGTCGGCAAATGTACACTCTAAACGTACACTCCCCGTACGTACTATACTCATATCCTGTGTGCCAGACAAATCCAGTACAATGATACCATGTGTTTTAGCAAACATTTCTTCGGTTATACCATTTTCAAATAGTTGAGAGTCATGATCTAGGGTTTGCATGGTCAACTCATACAATGTTCTATAGGATTTATCAAAAGATAGATTGTAGAGTGGGATACCGTTTACTTTGCACACAAGAGATGAAAGTCCAAACATCTCGAATTTATGTGGACATCCAGTCCACGATCCTATTGCACTGGCGCTTTTTACAAATGCCAAAGCGAGTTTTGACGGAATTTCGCCATTGATAAAGGATGAATCAGTGAAGGTGCGTGAGCCCATGGCAATATGACGTTGGTTTTGTGATTGTATGAGGAACAAGTAGTTTAATATTATTTCCATTGGCTCTCAGTTTTTCCACTGCCAAAGCAACAGAACTCATGACCTGTCGTTTGCGTATATTTAATATTGCCGAGGTGAGGGAGAGACTTACATCAGGATTGGCAGCAAGTTCTTTTCTCAATATGAAATTGGAGGGTGCACGCGTCAGTTTTATATCCACTTTAACATTGGGTGGCAGCCATTGGCGTATATTAAATATTTCATGATATATTTTTCCAACTAGATGTAATTCACTAGTTGTAGCATTTTTAAGTGCATCTGTACTATCAGTATTAGTAATATATTCATATCCATTGGAGGTGCCTCTCAATTCCTTGTATGACTTGGGTGTCATCAACATGAATTGTATATAGCTTGCATAGTTTGAGAGATTGTTGATTGTGCTCACCAGCGTGCCATTGATGTAGACACTGATTTGACGAAATAAATTATGTAATATACAATTTTCATAGGATATTCCATCGGCCCGAATTGGCATTGTATTATCGGATTTCCCGACTTTCATTTGTATATCTATAAATGTCGAAGAAATGTCCATAAAGTAGTCTTCATTGGAATAAATTTGAAAGTGGATATTATCAGAGAGGGGTTGTTGAGGATAAAATTGTTCATAGTATCCATGCTTGACACTCACATCTATATTTTCTGCATTGAATAGATTCAATGATGAGGTGATTGAAGGTTGAGAATCCTTATGTGGTAGGTAGGACATCTTAAGAGAAGAAATCTAATTTCCATCTAACAATTCTCTTCCTGGGGCTTCTTCTTCTGTTTACACTACGTGTCGGCTTTTTCCTTCTTTTCTTCGACAAGAGTGGTGATGTCTTTCGTTTCTGACCTGAGTGGAGAATGATGAGTGATGCAGTGTTTCTCGACCTTTTTAAACCTTTTCCATTTTGTTTTAATCTCTCGCCAAGGGTTCGCGCATTGGACCTGAGATTGTCCGAAGCACTTTTTTTAAAATCCTTGCCAGAGCCCCAATCGTATAGTGTAGAGGATGCAAAATCTGTCGCAGCCGGTACAAGATGTTTTCTAGCCAGAGGTAGTGCAGAGCGAAAGAGCTTAGCAAACCAACTGCCAAGACCGTAGCCAGACATTGACGAGCGACCTTTGTAATAGTCCATTCCATTGCCCTGTTGTCTTGGGCCAAGAGTATTAACATAGCAGTCAATATCAGGACAAGTGAATATCACTTTTCTATTAGACATCTTGTTGTTGAACGATGGGACGAAAATGGCATGTAATCACAGCCAAACCTTTTGAAATTGCTATGGGATCATCTAATTCAGTTCTTAGTGTTAACTGACAGAGTTCCAAATAGGAAGTGTTTACGGGAATATACTGAAGATGCTTTATATTGTAGTGGTGAATATGTTCTTGATTGGTTTTTCGTTCAAGAACTCGTAGGAGGGGAACATTTGAATTACCAACCCGAGATGTTTCCACAAATGAAGCGTAGAGAAATATACAAGTGTCCGTAGAGAAAGCAGGCGGGTAGTCAGCAAAAATGAAATTAGTGTTTCCGGCACTTTTACCATTGATTATATTGAGCTTAAAGCCAAGAACATCCTTTAGGTTATCATTGAGAATAACCTTTTCATCGGCAATAGGTGAACTAATATAGATCTTGCCCTCCTCCTTTGAATAGTTGAAATGAAAAGCTCCTTTTTTACGAGCGGAAATTCTTTTATTAATAGAACGACATAAATCATTCATACAGGTGAGTTCCTCGTAGGGTAATTCAATATATGGATAATTCATCCAATTGATTTTTTGAATTTGTTCTTGATTACCTGAAGGTGGTGGCGGCCAATCATAGGGTCTAATTTTTATATCATATTTACGATCTTTTCTCAGGATGTCGTAGGTATTTTTGAGAATACAGTCGACAAGAGCCACTTCATACTTTCCGTCGTCGAATTTGATGGTGGGGGAGAGTTTCGTCCAAAAATCACTTGTTCTATTCAAGTCATTGTAGAGAGGATCAGAAACATTGGACATGAAAGTCACATAGAAATCATTGGGCATTGTTAATGTCTTCAGCACTGACCTAAGAATCAAAATCTGAGTTGTATCCTAGCCAACGAACAAGCAACTGTCTCTTGCCCCTACGAGTACGACTCTTTAATATCTTTTCAATTTGATAAATTTCACTAGTGTTTCTAACTTTTTGCAGTTCATATTCATAAAAACCGCCGAGAATCTCATCATCTTTGGTGTCTCGCAGTCGATATGTCGTGGGTTCGGTGTCCAGGATTTTGGACACTTTAAAAAGTTCAGTGCTCCATAAATAATTCCCCTTTTCAAAAATATTGGTGGTTCTATTAATTCGAACAGTATCACCAACATTGAATTTCTTCTTCACATTTTTTTTTCTTTTTCACCATTGGAATATTGCTTTAGAAAGGCATCAAATGTATTTTCACTTTAATGAACTTCCCGAGGGCTTGAGTTGGACAGAGATCGATGAGGTCGATTGTTGTGTATCCGCATGATTTTATCTAAATCATGAATAAAAGCCGGTGTATTTTTCAGTGTACAATATCTTGAAATTAATAGACGAATCGTTCTTATTAATCGTTCAGCCAATGCAGCCTTTATCGGGCTGTGACTATGATAAAGTGCTGTATTATATTTCAGTAGAACCTTTTGCACATGGGGATTAACAAATTCACTGCCACGATCCGATTGAATTTTTCTATAGCAATCCTGTTCAAGAATACTTTCAATGGCCTGAGCAACTTCAACACCTCTCTTTGACCGTAATGGAATGGCATAGGCATAGCGACTAAAGACACTGATTGCCACCAGAATATATTTGTAGGGTGCATTGTGACGCCGTTGAATTGCGTCTAAATTTAAAAGATCCGTTTGCATTATATGCAGAGGGAAAAAGGCTTTAGTTTGTCGATATTGTTTGCTGCGAAGCCTGTGATTCCGGTGCAGTGTGTAACTCGGTTCATTCTCTAGATACTCTTTTGCTTTTTTTAATGTGCTGCCGGAGACAAATTTAGAAAGCGTTTTGGGAGAACTTAAACTTCCCGCTTCACCAATATTTTCATAGACACCTTTCAGAACTTCATCCATTTTGAACGCAAACACGTAGTGTAATGTCCAATCCCCTTTTGCACACTACATTCGGTTTTATGTAGTCATTTTATCTTTCAATCAAATAAAAAGGATGGAATGAATACATATAAGGGTAAATCAATCGGTCTTCGCTTTTGACTAGCAGCCACAGGTGTTATAAAATCATTGCTGCTGCTGCTGCTGCTAGTATTTTCAAATATTGAATCTTCTTCTTTTTTAAATGGTGGTGTTGGTGCTGGTGTTGTTGGAGGACTATATTCTCTTAGTTTCTTTAGAATTTGCTTATTGCCAATAAGACTTTTGGGAAAGTTTGATGCACTTAGAAAGGTGTATAGATTATTGTCAAATGATAAAAGTCCTTTACGATTCGTCACCATATCACAAATTAAATCAACTAGATTATAACTTTTTCCATGAATTATAATTCGTTTCCCTGTGCTATCGACTTGAACTTGATCACCATCAGTTGCCAACATGAGATATGATAATACTCTTTTACTCTGTTTTCGATAGGTCAGTGGCAATAGGTTTCCAATTTTCGATACAATCGAATTCAATTCCTTCTCCTTGAATTGCACTGCTGCTGCTGAATCTTGAGGAGATGTTTCCTGTTTAGAGGGATCGGTGGCGGCGGTGGGTCTCTCACGATAAGGTTTATGTTTGTCCACACGTCGCAATGCATCTTGAAGTAAAAGCAGTTTTTTGTCATCGGCAATATTCTCATCATTAATGAATTTGCTTAGATTGTCTTCAAAATGTTTGACGGGCGAGAGGACAAGTTCAAATGGTGTCAATTTATAGGGTTTTGCCATTCTCTAGAGAAAACTGTTTACAAGTCCTGCAATTATTGGCAGTAAAAGTGTGAAAAAGCTACCGCCCGCTTGAAGGAGACGTTTTCTTTTAAAATTTTTTCCCTTGTTTTTACAAGCCAAGGCGCGTACAGTGGAACGATGTTGCTTTGTCTGTTGTCTAACACCTTCTGGCAGTTGAACATTACCCTCGGTTAAATTTAAACAAAGTTCAGATATTAGATTAATTAAATCATTGTCAACACCATGTTTGAGTATGGCCTTCCTAAGCAAGGGTTTTGAAGTGCTTAAAACGGAAAATAAATGCCGTTGTTCGTGTAGTTTCTTCAGTGTCATAACGTCAACTAATAGCCTTTTCTACTGTTCACCGGAAGATATACTGTAATTTCATTGTTGAAAATGTCTGTGACTACACGTAGATCCTCGGGTGTGCTCTGATTAAGATCCAACAAAATGTAACCGTAGGGTTTATTAGTCGCCTGAGTGTACGCTGACAACAGAAATTTAGGGGCGCCGGGGTATATCTGTTTATTGAGAGTTATTAGTGAGCTAGAATCACGAACAACTCGATAGATAATATAGATGGTGCAATTCAAAGCAAGGGTTCGCATACATTTGCTCTGATGAAACAGATTGTGTAGAACTAGGGTTATGGAAATGTGTTCATGGTGGGAGCGAACGGTGAACAGTTGTAACATTTCCTGTGAGAACTGTTCAATGGATTCAGCCAAATCATCAATAATCAACCACGAGTTCGATTCAATACTATTGAAAACATCAAGCCCCCGTATGAGTTGTATTGGTATGGTTGTGACAATAGCTTTTATTTGATCATAGGACTCCTGCCAAATACTATAGCAATAGTAGATTTTTTTCGGCTTTTCCAAAAACATTTTATCGCAATTTTAATTATTTTAGCTAAAAGTGTTGTTTTCCCCGACACTGAGGGACCACACAGAAACGATCTGAAGGGTGTTTTAAATTGATACATGTTGCTGCTGCTGCTGTTGACAACAGTCGGACTATAACTAACTGTAAATCATACGTGTCCAATGAATAAGTAGTAGTAGTAGCAATAATTTTCCCATAGATCTATCTACGTTAACAAGAACAACAACAAAAAAACAATATTTCATGGTCATTTATTTGCAACATGAAAACTCTATTTGTTCAACAACAACAAGGATAAGAATAACACTTGTTCAACAAGAACCTGAAAAAATTTCATGGTCATCTATTTGCAATATGAAAACTCTATTTGTTCAACATGAACATGAACAATGATAAAAATGACACTTTATGTACAATATAAATAAAAACACTTTTTGTCCATCAACAAGAGCAAGAACAACACTTATTGTCTTTAAAAACACTTTTTGTCCAGCGCCAAGAACACTTTTCTGTACAACAACAGTAGCACACTTTTCTGTACAACAACAACAACAACACTTGAAAACAACACTTGAAAAAAAAACACTTGGAACATGAACTAGCACAGTTGAACATTATGAATTTAAAAAGGGGCCCCCCTCCCCCCCCCCCAGGATCGCGGGCCGAAGGCTGGCCACGGGCGGGACCCCCCAAACCCCCGGGGGCCGCAGGGCCGAAGGTAGGCTATGGACGGGCCCCCTTTTCCCCTACCCCCCGGGGCCGGCCGCGGGATGGGCCCCCCAACCCCCGGGAGCCACGGGGCGAAACAGTACAATAGTTGTCGTCACTGCTGCTACAGGTTAGGTTGGGTCAGTGGTGGTTAAGGTGGTGAGATTGGGTTAGTTAATTTATGAAAGGGTTGGAGCATTTAATTTATGAACGGGTTGGATGGTTAGGTTAGTTGGTTAGTGGGGCTGGTTAGTTGGTTAGGTTAATTTATCCAGACCAAGTTGATTGCGATAGTCTATGCATTCAACTCGGTCTGAAATACGGTAGTGGCCATGAGGCAGGACACTCACACCATTCTCGAGCACATAGACTTTGTCGGATATACACGACATTGCATTTTTTTCCACTCTCATAGTATAATTTCTATACTGTAGAGAGCGAATTGCAAGCACTTGTGCTCTCGGCACTAGGCTACTTTCTACACAGTCTCTGTACACGCTCATGTTGAAATTGCTCTTTACAAAATGTGTAGGCACCCCTTTACATGCCTTCTTTTCATCCCCATTATGAGTTTTAACGCAATAAACTTTAGGACCCGGGAACACCCCTCTGGATATCAAATCACTCCCCGTCTCTGATTTTAACATTAATAGTTGGTTGGGGGCTTGACGTTTCACCAACTCGGGGTAGAGGGACAGATTCCAGTTGGTGAAATCCATCCGCAAGCTGATGTGTTCCCCCTTTTCTAGATCACCCAATAAATCCTCGGTTTTTACCTTTAACAGCAGAGAATCTGTATCCCCATAGTAAACTTGAACCTCCCCCTTCCGTGGCCATTGCACCTTGCACACATTGTAAAAAAACGACAACATGAGCTTTTTGGAAATTCAACATAGAGTGACGTAATCGACTAGGACAGTTGAATTTCTGAGAAATTGATTACATAATCGGTAGAACCCTATCAGAAGGTCATGACGGGGGTCCATATATGGGCATAGAATGACGTAATCGACTAGGACAATTGGATTTCTGAGAAATTGATTACATAATCGGTAGAACCCTATCAGAAGGTCATGACGGAGGTCCATATATGGGCATAGAGTGACGTAATCGACTAGGACAGTTGAATTTCTGAGAAATTGATTACATAATCGGTAGAACCCTATCAGAAGGTCATGACGGGAGTCCATATATGGGCGTAGAATGACGTAATCGACTAGGACAGTTGGATTTCTGAGAAATTGATTACATAATCGGTAGAACCCTATCAGAAGGTCATGACGGAGGTCCATATATGGGCATAGAGTGACGTAATCGACTAGGACAGTTGAATTTCTGAGAAATTGATTACATAATCGGTAGAACCCTATCAGAAGGTCATGACGGGGGTCCATATATGGGCATAGAATGACGTAATCGACTAAGACAATTGGATTTCTGAGAAATTGATTACATAATCGGTAGAACCCTATCAGAAGGTCATGACGGGGGTCCATATATGGGCATAGAATGACGTATTCGACTAAGACAATTGGATTTCTGAGAAATTGATTGCATAATCGGTAGAACCCTATCAGGAGGTCCTGACGGGAACAAGTTCCTTTCTTAATGTCCATCCTAAACCCATTTTTCAACTTGAAGTACTTATCTTTTTCACCCACAACTATACTTTACAGCTTTTTGGATACCTCAACACCAAGAAATACTTTTCAAAGACCATTTCAGAGCAAGTTACTTTCTTAATGTCCCTCCTAAACCCATTTTCACACTTGAAGTACTTATCTTTTTCACCTACAACTATACTTTACAGCTTTTTGGTTACCTCAACACCAAGAAATACTTTTCAAAGACCATTTCAGAGCAAGTTACTTTCTTAATGTCCCTCCTAAACCCTTTTTTTTAACTTGAAGTACTTATCTTTTTCTTTCACAACTATACTTTACAGCATTTTGGATACCTCAACACCAAGAAATACTTTTCAATGACCATTTCAGAGCAAGTTACTTTCTTAATGTCCCTCCTAAACCCATTTTCCAACTTGAAGTACTTATCTTTTTCACCCACAACTATACTTTACAGCTTTTTGGTTACCTCAACACCAAGAAATACTTTTCAAAGACCATTTCAGAGCAAGTTACTTTCTTAATGTCCCTCCTTAACCCATTTTCCAACTTGAAGTACTTATCTTTTTCATCCACAACTATACTTTACAGCTTTTTGGATACCTCAACACCAAGAAATACTTTTCAAAGACCATTTCAGAGCAAGTTACTTTCTTAATTCCCTCCTAAACCCATTTTCCAACTTGAAGTACTTATCTTTTTCATCCACAACTATACTTTACAGCTTTTTGGATACCTCAACAAAATAAATACTTTTCAAAGACCATTTCAGAGCAAGTTACTTTCTTAATGTCCCTCCTAAACCCATTTTCCAATTTGAAGTACTTATCTTTTTCACCCACAACTATACTTTACAGCTTTTTGGATACCTCAACACCAAGAAATACGTTTCAAAGATCATTTCAGAGCAAGTTACTTTCTTAATGTCCCTCCTAAACCTATTTTACAAGTTGAAGTACTTATCTTTTTCACCCACAACTATACTTTACAGCTTTTTGGATACCTCAACACCAAGAAATACTTTTCAAAGACCATTTCAGAGCAAGTTACTTTCTTAACGTCCCTCCTAAACCCATTTTCCAACTTGAAGTACTTATCTTTTTCACCCACAACTATACTTTACAGCTTTTTGGTTACCTCAACACCAAGGAATACTTTTCAAAGACCATTTCAGAGCAAGTTACTTTCTTAATGTCCCTCCTAAACCCATTTTCCAACTTGAAGTACTTATCTTTTTCACCCACAACTATACTTTACAGCTTTTTGGATACCTCAACACCAAGAAATACTTTTTAAAGACCATTTCAGAGCAAGTTACTTTCTTAATGTCCCTCCTAAACCCATTTTCCAACTTGAAGTACTTATCTTTTTCATCCACAACTATACTTTACAGCTTTTTGGATATCTCAACACCAAGAAATACTTTTCAAAGACCATTTCAGAGAAAGTTACTTTCTTAATGTCCCTCCTAAACCCATTTTCCAATTTGAAGTACTTATCTTTTTCACCCACAACTCTACTTTACAGCTTTTTGGATACCTCAACACCAAGAAATACTTTTCAAAGATCATTTCAGAGCAAGTTACTTTCTTAATGTCCCTCCTAAACCTATTTTACAAGTTGAAGTACTTATCTTTTTCACCCACAACTATACTTTACAGCTTTTTGGATACCTCAACACCAAGAAATACTTTTCAAAGACCATTTCAGAGGTTGTTACTTTCTTAATGTCCCTCCTTAACCCATTTTCCAACTTGAAGTACTTATCTTTTTCACCCACAACTATACTTTACAACTTTTTGGTTACCTCAACACCAAGAAATACTTTTCAAAGACCATTTCAGAGCAAGTTACTTTCTTAATGTCCCTCCTAAACCCATTTTCCAACTTGAAGTACTTATCTTTTTCACCCACAACTATACTTTACAGCTTTTTGGATACCTCAACACCAAGAAATACTTTTCAAAGACCATTTCAGAGCAAGTTACTTTCTTAATGTCCCTCCTAAACCCATTTTCCAACTTGAAGTACTTATCTTTTTCATCCACAACTATACTTTACAGCTTTTTGGATACTTCAACACCAAGAAATACTTTTCAAGGACCATTTCAGAGCAATTTATTTTCTTAATGTCCCTCCTAAACCCATTTTCCAACTTGAAGTACTTATCTTTTTCATCCGAAACTATACTTTACAGCTTTTTGGATACCTCAACACCAAGAAATACTTTTCAAAGACCATTTCAGAGCAAGTTACTTTCTTAATGTCCCTCCTAAACCCATTTTCCAACATGAAGTACTTATCTTTTTCACCTACAACTATACTTTAAAGCTTTTTGGATACCTCAACGCCAAGAAATACTTTTCAAAGATCATTTCAGAGCAAGTTACTTTCTTAATGTCCCTCATAAACCTATTTTACAAGTTGAAGTACTTATCTTTTTCACCCACAACTATACTTTACAGCTTTTTGGATACCTCAACACCAAGAAATACTTTTCAAAGACCATTTCAGAGCAAGTTACTTTCTTAATGTCCCTCCTAAACCCATTTTCCAACTTGAAGTACTTATCTTTTTCACCCACAACTATACTTTACAGCTTTTTGGTTACCACAACACCAAGAAATACTTTTCAAAGACCATTTCAGAGCAAGTTACTTTCTTAATGTCCCTCCTAAACCCATTTTCCAACTTGAAGTACTTATCTTTTTCACCCACAACTATACTTTACAGCTTTTTGGATACCTCAACACCAAGAAATACTTTTCAAAGACCATTTCAGAGCGAGTTACTTTCTTAATGTCCCTCCTAAACCCATTTTCCAACTTGAAGTACTTATGTTTTTCATCCACAACTATACTTTACAGCTTTTTGGATACCTCAACACAAAGAAATACTTTTCAAAGACCATTTCAGAGCAAGTTACTTTCTTAATGTCCCTCCTAAACCCATTTTCCAACATGAAGTACTTATCTTTTTCACCCACAACTATACTTTACAGCTTTTTGGATACCCCAACACCAAGAAATACTTTTCAAAGACCATTTCAGAGCAAGTTACTTTCTTAATGTCCCTTCTAAACCCATTTTCCAACTTGAAGTACTTATCTTTTTCACCCACAACTATACTTTACAGCTTTTTTGATACCTCAACACCAAGAAATACTTTTCAAAGATCATTTCAGAGCAAGTTACTTTCTTAATGTCCCTCCTAAACCTATTTTACAAGTTGAAGTACTTATCTTTTTCACCCACAACTAAAATTTGCAGCTTTTTGGATACCTCAACACCAAGAAATACTTTTCAAAGACCATTTCAGAGCAAGTTACTTTCTTAATGTCCCTCCTAAACACATTTTCCAACATGAAGTACTTATCTTTTTCACCCACAACTATACTTTACAGCTTTTTGGATACCTGAACACCAAGAAATACTTTTCAAAGACCATTTCAGAGCAAGTTACTTTCTTAATGTCCCTTCTAAACCCATTTTCCATCTTGAAGTACTTATCTTTTTCACCCACAACTATACTTTACAGCTTTTTGGATACCTCAACACCAAGAAATACTTTTCAAAGATCATTTCAGAGCAAGTTACTTTCTTAATGTCCCTCCTAAACCTATTTTACAAGTTGAAATACTTATCTTTTTCACCCACAACTATACTTTACAGCTTTTTGGATACCTCAACACCAAGAAATACTTTTCAAAGACCATTTCAGAGCAAGTTACTTTCTTAATGTCCCTCCTAAAACCATTTTACAAATTGAAGTACCCATCCTTTTAGCTTAGAGTTTTAGTTTGGTTTAGTTTTAGTTAAGAGTTTAGAGTTTTTAGCTTAGAGTCTTAGCTTAGAGTTTTTGTCAGAGTTCTAGTTTAGTTTAATTTTAATTAAGAGTTTAGAGTTTTTAGCTTAGAGTCTTAGCTTAGAGTTTTATTTAGAGTTCTGGTTTAGTTTAGTTTAGTTACAGTTAAGAATTTAGAGTTTTAGCTTAGAGTCTTAGCTTAGAATTTTACTTAAAGCTATAGTTTGGTTAAGTTTTAGTTAAGAGTTTCGAGTTTTAGCTTAGAGTCTTAGCTTAGAGTTTTAGTTAGAGTTGAAGTTTAGTTTAGTTACTGTTAAGAGTTTTGAGTTTTAGCTTAGAGTCATACCTTAGAGTTTTACTTAAAGTTTTAGTTTGGCTAAGTTTTAGTTAAGAGTTTCGAGTTTTAGCTTAGAGTCTTAACTTAGACTTTTTTTTGTAAGAGTTCTAGTTTAGTTTAATTTTAGTTAAGAGTTTGATGTTTTACCTTTGAGTTTCAGTATAAGTTCTAGTTTAGTTTAGTTATAGTTAAGAGTTTGGTGTTTTACCTTAGAGTCTTAGCTTAGAGTTTTAGTTAGAGTTCTAGTTTAGTTTAGTTTTAGTTAAGAGTTTAGAATTTTAGCTTAGAGTCTTAGCATAGAGTTTTTGTTAGAGTTCTAGTTTATTTTAGTTTTAGTTAAGAGTTTAGAGTTTTTAGCTTAGAGTCTTAGCTTAGAGTTTTTGTTGAAGTTCTAGTTTAGTTTAGTTTTAGTTAATAGTTTAGAGTTTTAGCTTAGAGACTTAGCTTAGAGTTATAGTTTTAGTTTAGTTTTAGTTAAGAGTTTAGAGTTTTTTAGCTTAGAGTCTTAGCTTAGAGTTTTTGATAGAGGTCTAGTTCAGTGTAGTTTTAGTTAAGAGTTTGGTGTTTTACCTTAGAGTCATAGTTAGAGTTTTAGTTGGAGTTCTAGTTTAGTTTAGTTTTAGTTAAGAGTTTAGAATTTTAGCTTAGAGTCTTAGCTTAGAGTTTTTGTTAGAGTTCTAGTTTCTTTTAGTTTTAGTTAAGAGTTTAGAGTTTTTAGCTTAGAGTCTTAGCTTACAGTTTTTGTTGAAGTTCTAGTTTAGTTTTAGTTAAAAGTTTAGATTTTTTAGCTTAGAGTCTTAGCTTAGAGTTTTTGTTAGAGTTCTAGCTTAGTTTAGTCTTAACTTAGAGTTTTTTGATAGAGTTCTAGTTTAGTTTAATTTTAGTTCAGAGTTTGATGTTTTACCTTAGAGTTTCAGTTAGAGTTCTAGTTTAGTTTAGTTTTAGTTGAGAGTTTGGTGTTTTACCTTAGAGTCTTAGCTTAGAGTTTTAGTTAGAGTTCTAGTTTAGTTTAGTTTTAGTTAAGAGTTTAGAATTTTAGCTTAGAGTCTTAGCTTAGAATTTTTGTTAGAGTTCTAGTTTATTTTAGTTTTAGTTAAGAGTTTAGAGTTTTTAGCTTAGAGTCTTAGCTTAGAGTTTTTGTTGAAGTTCTAGTTTAGTTTAGTTTTATTTAATAGTTTTAGAGTTTTAGCTTATAGTCTTAGCTTAGAGTTTTGTTAAAGTTGAAGTTTAGTTTAGTAATAGTTAAGAGTTTAGAGTTTTAGCTTAGATTCTTAGCTTAGAGTTTTAGTTTAGTTTACTTTTAGTTAAGAATTTAGAGTTTTTTAGCTTAGAGTCTTATCTTAGAGTTTTTTTTAGAGTTCCAGTTTAGTTTAGTTTTAGTTAAGAGTTTAGAGTTTTTTGCTTAGAGTCTTAGCTTAGAGTTTTAGTTAGAGTTCTAGTTTAGTTTAGTTTTAGTTAAGAGTTTAGAGTTTTACCATAGAGTCTTAGCTTAGAGTTCTAGTTAGAGTTGAAGTTTAGTTTAGTTACAGTTAAGAATTTAGTGTTTTAGCTTAGAATCATAGCTTAAAGTTTTACTTAAAGTTGTAGTTTAGTTAAGTTTTAGTTAAGAGTTTCGAGTTTTAGCTTAGAGTCTTACCTTAGAGTTTTTGTTCGAGTTCTAGTTTAGTTTAGTTTTAGTTAAGAGTTTAGAGTTTTACCTTAGAGTCTTAGCTTAGAGTTTTAGTTAGAGTTCTAGTTTAGTTTAGTTATAGTTAAGAATTTAGAGTTTTAGCTTAGAGTTATAGCTTAGAGTTTTAGTTAAAGTTATAGTTTAGTAAAGTTATAGTTAAGAGTTTAGAGTTTTACCTTAGAGTCATAGCTTAGAGTTTTAGTTAGAGTTCTAGTTCAGTTTAGTTTTAGTTAAGAGTTTAGAGTTTTAGCTTATAGTTTGTGTTAGAGTTCTAGTTTAGTTTAGTTATAGTTAAGAGTCTCGAGTTTTTAGCTTAGAGTCTTAGCTTAGAGTTTTTGTTAGAGTTCTAGTTTAGTTTAGTTATAGTTAAGAGTTTAGAGTTTTAGCTTAGAGTCTTAGCTTAGAGTTTTTGTTAAAGTTCTAGTTTAGTTTAGTAATAGTTAGAGTTAAACATCTCTCCATGTTTAAGTTAGGTTAGGTTAGGTTAAGTTATGTTATTAGATTAAGTTATGTTAGGTTAGGTTAGCCTACGTACGGTTAGGTTACCTAACATTTCTAGGGTTAGCAGGTTAGGTTAGGTTAGGTTCGGTTAAGTGTGAGCCTAGATTAAGTTAGGTTAGGTTAGCCTACGTACGCGTGCGTACGTAGGCTAACCTAACCTAACTTAACTTAACCTGACCTAACTTAATCTAGGCTCACACTTAACCGAACCTAACCTAACCTAACCTGCTAACCCTAGAAATGTTAGGTAACCTAACCTTACGTAGGCTAACCTAACCTAACCTAACCTAACATAACTTAATCTAACCTGACCTAACCTAACCAAACTTAAACATGGAGAGATGTTTAACTCTTAACTATTACTAAACTAAACTACAACTCTAACACAAACTATAAGCTAAGACTCTAAGCTAAAACTCTAAACTCTTAACTAGAAGTAAACTAAAGTAGAACTCTAACAGAAACTCTAAGCTAAGACTCTAAGCTAAAAACTCGAGACTCTTAACTATAACTAAACTAACTAGAACTCTAACACAAACTATAAGCTAAGACTCTAAGCTAAAACTCTAAACTCTTAACTAGAACTAAACTGAACTAGAACTCTAACAAAAACTCTAAGCTATGACTCTAAGGTAAAACTCTAAACTCTTAACTATAACTTTAATAAACTATAACTTTAACTAAAACTCTAAGCTATAACTCTAAACTAAAACTCTAAATTCTTAACTATAACTAAACTAAACTAGAACTCTAACTAAAACTCTAAGCTAAGACTCTAAGCTAAAACTCGAAACTCATAACTAAAACTTAACTAAACTACAACTTTAAGTAAAACTCTAAACTATGACTCTAAGCTAAAACACTAAATTCTTAACTGTAACTAAACTAAACTTCAACTCTAACTAGAACTCTAAGCTAAGACTCTAAGCTAAAACTCTAAACTATTAACTAAAACTAAACTAGACTAGAACTTCAACAAAAACTCTAAGCTAAGACTCTAAGCTAAAAACTCCAACTCTTAACTAAAACTAAAATAAACTAGAACTCTAACAAAAACTCTAAGCTAAGACTCTAAGCTAAAATTCTAAACTCTTAACTAAAACTAAACTAAACTAGAACTCTAACTAAAACTCTAAGCTAAGACTCTAAGGTAAAACACCAAACTCTTAACTAAAACTAAACTAAACTAGAACTCTAACTGAAACTCAAAGGTAAAACATCAAACTCTTAACTAAAATTAAACTAAACTAGAACTCTATCAAGAAACTCTAAGTTAAGACTAAACTAAACTAGAACTCTAACGAAAACTCTAAGCTAAGACTCTAAGCTAAAATTCTAAACTCTTAACTAAAACTAAACTAAACTAGAACTCTAACTAAAACTCTAAGCTATGACTCTAAGGTAAAACACCAAACTCTTAACTAAAACTAAACTAAACTAGTACTCTATCGAAAACTCTAAGCTAAGACTCTAAGCTAAAAAACTCTAAACTCTTAACTAAAACTAAACTAAAACTATAACTCTAAGCTAAGTCTCTAAGCTAAAACTCTAAACTATTAACTAAAACTAAACTAAACTAGAACTTCAACAAAAACTCTAAGCTAAGACTCTAAGCTAAAAACTCTAAACTCTTAACTAAAACTAAAATAAACTAGAACTCTAACAAAAACTCTATGCTAAGACTCTAAGCTAAAATTCTAAAATCTTAACTAAAACTAAACTAAACTAGAACCCTAACTAAAACTCTAAGCTAAGACTCTAAGGTAAAACACCAAACTCTTAACTAAAACTAAACTAAACTAGAACTCTAACTGAAACTCAAAGGTAAAACATCAAACTCTTAACTAAAATTAAACTAAACTAGAACTCTAACAAAAAAAGTCTAAGTTAAGACTCTAAGCTAAAACTCGAAACTCTTAACTAAAACTTAGCCAAACTAAAACTTTAAGTAAAACTCTAAGGTATGACTCTAAGCTAAAACTCGAAACTCTTAACTGTAACTAAACTAAACTTCAACTCTAACTAAAACTCTAAGCTAAGACTCTAAGGTAAAACTCTAAACTCTTAACTAAAACTAAACTAAACTAGAACTCTAACAAAAACTCTAAGCTAAGACTCTAAGCTAAAACTCAAAACTCTTAACTAAAACTTAACCAAACTATAACTTTAAGTAAAATTCTAAGCTAAGACTCTAAGCTAAAACTCTAAATTCTTAACTGTAACTAAACTAAACTAAACTAGAACTCTAAATAAAACTCTAAGCTAAGACTCTAAGCTAAAAAATCTAAACTCTTAATTAAAACTAAACTAAACTAGAACTCTAACAAAAACTCTAAGCTAAGAACTCTAAATTTTTAACGAAAACTAAACCAAACTAAAACTCTAAGCTAAAAGGATGGGTACTTCAATTTGTAAAATGGGTTTAGGAGGGACGTTAAGAAAGTAACTTGCTCTGAAATGGTCTTTGAAAAGTATTTCTTGGTGTTGAGGTATCCAAAAAGCTGTAAAGTATAGTTGTGGGTGAAAAAGATAAGTACTTCAAGTTGGAAAATGGGTTTAGAAGGGACATTAAGAAAGTAACTTGCTCTGAAAAGTGTCTTTGAAAAGTATTTCTTGGTGTTGAGGTATCCAAAAACTGTAAAGTATAGTTGTGGATGAAAAAGATAAGTACTTCATGTTGGAAAATGTGTTTAGGAGGGACATTAAGAAAGTAACTTGCTCTGAAATGGTCTTTGAAAAGTATTTCTTGGTGTTGAGGTATCCAAAAAGCTGTAATGTATAGTTGTGGATGAAAAAGATAAGTACTTCAAGTCGGAAAATGGGTTTAGGAGGGACATTAAGAAAGTAACTTGCTCTGAAATGGCCTTTGAAAAGTATTTCTTGGTGTTGAGGTATCCAAAAAGCTGTAAAGTAGAGTTGTGGGTGAAAAAGATAAGTACTTCAAGTTGGAAAATGGGTTTAGGAGGGACATTAAGAAAGTAACTCGCTCTGAAATGGTGTTTGTAAAGTATTTCTTGGTGTTGAGGTATCCAAAAAGCTGTAAAGTATAGTTGTGGGTGAAAAAGATTAGTACTTCAAGTTGGAAAATGGGTTTAGGAGGGACATTAAGAAAGTAACTTGCTCTGAAATGGTCTTTGAAAAGTATTTCTTGGTGTTGAGGTATCCAAAAAGCTTTAAAGTATAGTTGTGGGTGAAAAAGATAAGTACTTCAACTTGTAAAATAGGTTTAGGAGGGACATTAAGAAAGTAACTTGCTCTGAAATGATCTTTGAAAAGTATTTCTTGGTGTTGAGGTATCCAAAAAGCTGTAAAGTATAGTTGTGGGTGAAAAAGATAAGTACTTCAAGTTGGAAAATGGGTTTAGAAGGGACATTAAGAAAGTAACTTGCTCTGAAATGGTCTTTGAAAAGTATTTCTTGGTGTTGAGGTAACCAAAAAGCTGTAAAGTATAGTTGTGGGTGAAAAAGATAAGTACTTCAAGTTGGAAAATTGGTTTAGGAGGGACATTCAGAAAGTAACTTGCTCTGAAATGGTCTTTGAAAAGTATTTCTTGGTGTTGAGGTAACCAAAAAGCTGTAAAGTATAGTTGTGGGTGAAAAAGATAAGTACTTCAAGTTGGAAAATGGGTTTAGGAGGGACATTAAGAAAGTAACTTGCTCTGAAATGGTCTTTGAAAAGTATTTCTTGGTGTTGAGGTATCTAAAAAGCTGTAAAGTATAGTTGTGGGTGAAAAAGATGAGTACTTCAACTTGTAAAATAGGTTTAGGAGGGACATTAAGAAAGTAACTTGCTCTGAAATGATCTTTGAAAAGTATTTCTTGGTGTTGAGGTATCCAAAAAGCTGTAAAGTATAGTTGTGGGTGAAAAAGATAAGTACTTCATGTTGGAAAATGGGTTTAGGAGGGACATTAAGAAAGTAACTTGCTCTGAAATGGTCTTTGAAAAGTATTTCTTGGTGTTGAGGTATCCAAAAAGCTGTAAAGTATAGTTTTGGGTGAAAAAGATAAGTACTTCAAGTTGGAAAATGGGTTTAGGAGGGACATTAAGAAAGTAACTTGCTCTGAAATGGTCTTTGAAAAGTATTTCTTGTGTTGAGGTAACCAAAAAGTTGTTAAGTATAGTTGTGGGTGAAAAAGATAAGTACTTCAAGTTGCAAAAAGGGTTTAGGAGGGACCTTAAGAAAGTAACTTGCTTTGAAATGGTCTTTGAAAAGTATTTCTTGGTGTTGAGGTAACCAAAAAGCTGTAAAATATAGTTGTAGGTGAAAAAGATAAGTACTTCAAGTTGGAAAATGGGTTTAGGAGGGACATTAAGAAAGTAACTTGCTCTGAAATGGTCTTTGAAAAGTATTTCTTGGTGTTGAGGTATCCAAAAAGCTGTAAAGTATAGTTGTGGGTTAAAAAGATAAGTACTTCAGGTTGAAAAATGGGTTTAGGATGGACATTAAGAAAGGAACTTGTTCCCGTCAGGACCTCCTGATAGGGTTCTACCGATTATGTAATCAATTTCTCAGAAATCCAATTGTCTTAGTCGATTACGTCATTCTATGCCCATATATGGACCCCCGTCATGACCTTCTGATAGGGTTCTACCGATTATGTAATCAATTTCTCAGAAATCCAACTGTCCTAGTCGATTACGTCATTCTATGCCCATATATGGACCTCCGTCATGACCTTCTGATAGGGTTCTACCGATTATGTAATCAATTTCTCAGAAATCAAACTGTCCTAGTCGATTACGTCATTCTATGCCCATATGTGGACTCCCGTCATGACCTTCTGATAGGGTTCTACCGATTATGTAATCAATTTCTCAGAAATCCAATTGTCTTAGTCGATTACGTCATTCTATGCCCATATATGGACCCCCTGCATGACCTTCTGATAGGGTTCTACCGATTATGTAATCAATTTCTCAGAAATCAAACTGTCCTAGTCGATTACGTCATTCTATGCCCATATATGGACCCCCGTCATGACCTTCTGATAGGGTTCTACCGATTATGTAATCAATTTCTCAGAAATCCAGTTGTCTTAGTCGATTACGTCATTCTATGCCCATATATGGACCCCCTGCATGACCTTCTGATAGGGTTCTACCGATTATGTAATCAATTTCTCAGAAATCCAACTGTCCTAGTCGATTACGTCATTCTATGCCCATATATGGACCTCCGTCATGACCTTCTGATAGGGTTCTACCGATTATGTAATCAATTTCTCAGAAATCAAACTGTCCTAGTCGATTACGTCATTCTATGCCCATATGTGGACTCCCGTCATGACCTTCTGATAGGGTTCTACCGATTATGTAATCAATTTCTCAGAAATCAAACTGTCCTAGTCGATTACGTCATTCTATGCCCATATGTGGACTCCCGTCATGACCTTCTGATAGGATTCTACCGATTATGTAATCAATTTCTCAGAAATCCATTTGTCCTAGTTGATTACGTCATTCTATGCACATAAATGGATTCCCGTCACGAGCTCCTGATAGGGTTCTACCGATTATGTAATCAATTTCTCGGGAATTCACTCCCTTCGATTACGCAATCAATATATCTCTTCCCCACCTTCCCCTTAGAAACAACAAATTAATTCTCCTTTCTTGAATCAATAATTCCCCTTAGAAACAACAAATTAATTCCCCTTTCGTGAATCAATAATTCCCCTTAGAAACAAAAAATTAATTCCCCTTTCTTGAATCAATAATTCCCCTTAGAAACAACAAATTAATTCCCCTTTCGTGTCAAATCAATCAACCATGACATCATCTGTCACGTGTGATCTAAACTTTGCCCCGGAAACAATTCTGGTCGAACTCCAAAGATATTAATAAACTTCCGGAAACAATTCTCCTTGGAAAAAGAGGTCATTGACCCCATTAACCACGTGTTCTCCCTAGGGACTCTATGCCCATATATGGACTCCCCCCTGGAGTCAATAAGGCCTTTCTACTCCAGGTGGCGATAGGGGAACGCCCTACAGATATGTAGGGTACCACCACAGGAGACACGGACCAAGGGGGGACCTTTTCCCTGGGGGTCTATAATAGGAACTGGGGCACCCTCACCCTGGGTCATAAATACAGGCGGAGGAGGAAGAAGGCCCCTCAAATGTACACTCAAAAGGGCCCACTGGTTTGTCCACAAGTCCCTGGAGTTACAAACCTTCTCCCAGTAATAGGTTAAATTGCATGGTGATGCAGAACACCATCGTGGGAGGATCCTCTATAGGAGGACAACTGCGACAGGGCGTAAGATCCAGGTCTATGGACAACGGCCTCTGCAAAGGGCTGCCTCGACCCTTTCGGGGATCCTGCAATACTGGTGACCATGCGGTCAACTCTATTCCTACTTGAGGAGTGGCGCCCCTCGAGGAAATTATAGCCTAGTAAACGACACAGCATTCACACGGGAATATGACTAATGGATAATTCTTCTGGGCTTGGTATGTTTTGGCGGGTGCTTTCTGGCTGAAAAACCTCTTCCTAGCTAATTTATCTATTATGGGCTTCCTCCCCATAGTAGCATAATATTTGTAGGAAAGAATATATAATGAGTCGGAGGTGATAGGCTTGAGATTGTCTGTAAAGGATTTTGACTCTTGTTGATATAAGAGCATTGCCAAGTGCTGAAAACCATGTTGTGACCAAGATGGGCCCAGGATTGCACATAGCCCCCATTCATGGAGGTCCCAGGGACTTCTTGCTGTCCGGTTCTAAGCCGGCTTAAGCATTTCGGTGTAGACTTGAGAAGATATGTGATCCCCGTCCTGCACTGGTATCCGGGATCATTGCTTTTCCTGAGGCGAAAATAATTTCAGTCATTTAAAGAACATGAAAATTGGAACTTGGAATGTTATGACGTTAAAAATTGACTATATTATCGACATTTTGACTGACGAATTCAGACGATTCGAACTGGATTTATTAGGAGTTTCAGAAACTCATATCCCGGGGGTTGGAAGTATGAAATTAGGTGATATAGAATTTGTTTACTCAGGCAGGAAGGATGGGGTACATAGACAGGGAGTAGGGCTCATGATGAATAAGGAAGCTGCTAAGGCTTGTTTAGGCTGGAAAGGTACTAATAATAGAATACTAATTGCTCATTTTATGACTAAAAAGTTCAGAGTATCAGTTATAGTAGTATATGCCCCTGTAGAACCGACTGACGGAGATACTAGTGACTCAGATGAATTTTACTTACAGTTACAGGAGCAAATAGACAGGGTCCCAGGTAGAAATATGATGTTTTTACTGGGTGATTTTAACGCCCAGGTTGGTAGAAATAGGGATAGGTGGTACCCTAGCCTAGGTAAATTTGGTGTAGGAAAAGAAAACAATAATGGATACAGACTTTTGCAATTTTGTAGGTATAACAAT
Source organism: Artemia sinica (assembly GCA_027921565.1). Taxonomy (NCBI): domain Eukaryota; kingdom Metazoa; phylum Arthropoda; class Branchiopoda; order Anostraca; family Artemiidae; genus Artemia; species Artemia sinica. Next base: position 50,646,501 of record CM051268.1, read on the forward strand.
CTAGTTATAACCAATACGGTGTTTGGTCATAAAATGGCTCATAAGTTAACATGATATCCACGTGATGGTAAGACAGCAAACCTTATTGATTATGTTATTGTAAACCGAAGACTGGCAGGATCAGTACAAGATACTAAGGTACATAGGAGTGCCGTTATTGATGTTAAGAGTAAAGATCACCATCTAGTAGTGTCAAGTGTTAATTTAAAGCTGAAATATCGGAAGGGTAACTAACTCCCGGGAAGTTATGATGTTGGTAGACTCCAGGTTAAGAATTTAAGAGAAACTTTCCAGGAACAGTTGAATGCTAAACTTGAGATTTTAAAATTTGATAATGTGGAAGATGGTTTGAATGATTTTAGTAAAATAATTTGTGAAGTTGCTGAAGGCGTATTAGGGAAGAAAGCTAGAACTGCAGCTAAGAATATTAGTGAAAAAGCTTTATGTTTGATAGAAAGGAGATAGGAATTGTACAAGAATTACCTTAGTGATAGATCATATGAAAACAAAACGAATGTAAAGAAAGTTGAGAAAGCATTAAAATATGAACTAAGGAGGTGTGAAGTAGAGGCCATGGATAAAATTGCCGAGGATCTGGAAGATGCAGTTAGACGGCATAATAGTAAAATATTGTACTGGCATGTTAACAAATTGAGAGGGAGTAGTCAATGCGGACTTGGCCCAGTTAAAGATAGGAATGGGTCGCAATTAGCGATAAGGAACAAACTAAAGAGAGATGGGCCGAACATTTTGAGAATTTGCTTAACCGAGATAGAGTTGAAGGAAGAGATATAGAGGAAAATGAAAAATTTTGTGATACCTTGGATGTGAAGCAAGATTTGTTTTGTGAGGAGGAATTAGCGACAGTACTAAAAGGACTAAAAAATAATAAGGCTCCAGGTGCTGATAGTGTGGTAAATGAGTTTCTTAAATATGGTGGCTCTGAGGTTAGAAATAAGTTACTGAAGATTATGAATATGATTTTCGAAAAAGGGGAAGTACCTAACGATTTTAGGAAAACCTTAATTAAGCCACTTTATAAGAAAGGTGATAAAAATGAGTGTGGTAATTATCGAGGGATTAGTCTGGTCTCTGTAGGTAGTAAATTACTTAGTAATATGATACTTTTTAGACTGAGAGATGCCGTAGACAAAGTTTTAACAGAAGAACAGTGCGGTTTTAGAAAAGGTAGAGGATGTGTCGACCAAATTTTCACTCTTAGGTTAATAATTGAGAAGTGCCTGAGTTTTCAAATACCTTTGGTCCTCAGTTTTATAGATTATGAGCAAGCGTTCGATTCTGTTGATAGAAGAGCTTTAGTAAAGGTTTTATCCTTGTATGGTATACCAGACAAATACATTAAAGTGATTATTGCTATATACGAGAATAACACTGCTGCGGTTAAGGTAGGAAATGAGGTTAGCAGCTGGTTTTGTATTAAATCAGGAGTTAAGCAGGGTTGTGTTCTATCATCCTTTATATGGATTATTTTGATGGACTTTGTCTTAAGGAGCACAGGAAAGGCAATGGGAGACCACGGAATCAAATGGGGATGAAAAAGTCTCCTGGACTTAGATTATACTGATGATTTAAGCATCCTAGATGAAATGTGAGCAAAATGAATGAAGTTTTATACGTTTTGCGAGTTCAGGGTGCTAGAATAGGTTTGAAAATTAATGTTAAAAAGACTAAGTCACTAAGGCTAGGAATAAGTGAAGATGAAAAGGTGAAGTTGGGTAATTAAAAGATTGATCAGGGGTACAGCTTCACTTTCCTTGGTAGTATTATTAGTAAAGATGGTTGGAGCAGTGAAGATGTCAAAAGTAGAATAGCCAAGGCTCAATGTGTTTTTTCACAGTTAAAAAAGTTTGGAAGAATTGGAAGATTAGTCTGCAATTTAAGATTAGAATATTAGAAGTTACAGTGATGACAGTGGTCAAATATGGCTCTGAAGCATGGGCGCTCCGAAAAGCGGATGAAGATTTGCTAGATGTTTTCCAGAGAAATTGCTTAAGGATTGTTCTGGGTACCCGGCTGACTGACCGTATTTCAAACAATAGGCTATACGAAAAATGTGGTTCAATACCGCTCTCTAGGGCTATAATGAAAGAAAGGATGAGGTGGCTAGGGCACGTTGTGCGAGTGAAGGATGACAGATTGCCGAAGATTGTTCTTTTCGGCCAACCGTCCAGGGCTAAACGGAAAGCAGGTTGTCTTCGTCTGGGGTGGGAGGACGTCATAAAGAAAAAATTTGAAGGAAATGGGAACTTCATGGGCGGGCGTAAAAAGGGACGCTTTAAATAGAGTGGGATGGAGGAGGAGCGTGCGTAGCTGTGTTGGCCTCAGGTGGCTAGGTGCTGCGGTGAGTTGTTGTTAGTTAGTTAGTTAGTTAGTTTAAACTTGAAGAATTTTACGCATTCGAAAACAGTAGAAGAAATGAAGATGCTTTTGATGTATATCATGCTCACAAAATTTAGTTTTTAGAGTTTTGGTCACTGCAGTAACACCTGTTTACTTACATGTCGTCACAATTAACTGTTCAAGCACTAATACAGGTAATCTAATTACTCCAAAAATTTTATGCAATGGTAAAATACAAGAATTTCTTAGTGATAGCAAAGCACCTTTTTAAAACAAACATAAATTAATGTAAATGCAACCCCCTTCTTTTTCCACAGCTAATGTTTAATTTACACTTTAAGGAAAACAAAATACCGTGTTCAAATTGACTCTTTAGTAACAGCAACACTTTGAATTCAATTTTTTTTTAAAGAACACAGAATAATAAATCATTAGTAGAGACAAACAGAATACGCCAGCAATCTGACGAGCTTTCAGTAAAGCGCGAGATAAACTTTAGCTTAAGGTGCTGAGAGGTAAATTTTTAGCTTAAATAGCTTAGAACTTCATTTTAAGCTGAGAAAGGAAAAATTTCGTTGTGATTTATCGGTTTTCTCAAGTTATGTCCACTTTTTATTTGTTTCATAGGCAGCACAATAGGGCTGCCTATGTTGGCACAATGTATTATTTATTTTTTTTTTTTTTTAAACCAGGATACTTCGTATCGAAGAAGTTGTCGTAGAAACTTCGAAAAGGGTTCATTCGATTGGAAATTGGAAGCGCTTATGCCCTTCATAATAGTCCAAAGCGATTGGAGGGCAACTAACACCCCTTCCTTGCCCACCATTTCGCCAAACACATACAATCAAAATGAATAGTTATTTTATTAAACGCAGTTGAAAAGTCCGGAAATTATATCTTTGAGGATGACCCTACCCCAGCGCTCAGGGAAAGGGTTGCAGGTTATGTCTTGGGGGCATTTAAGGTTTATATAGAAAGCGTTGTCGTAGAAACTTCAAAGAGGGCTCATTCGATTGGAAATTGAAAGGGCTATATTCTGGCTTTTAGAAAGCATAGGGGTTTTGAACACTACTCATATTAATTTCTGCTCGTTTTGAGTTTGACTCTGTTATCGATTTTAATTTCTGTTCGTGTTGGGTTTCATTTATTTATTGATAGTGATTTGTGGTAGATGTATGGTTGGTAGATTATTTGATTCTATTTTTGTTCAGTTTTGGTTTAATGGAGTTCTTTACTTTTTTTGAACAACTTAATTTGTGGAAAAAGATTGTTTTTAATAAAATATAATTACCGGACAATTACCCTCAACTATCCCACGCCTAGAATTGAGACGGAAAAGAGAAATAAACTATGGACTGCACACCAATGAGCTTACATCTGAAATGTACGGTGGCTTAGGTATGTCCTGCAGTATAGGCAAATATTACACAAATTCTGCTAGGTAACATTTAATAGAGACTTGTTGAAACATTTTTATCCCCAATCATATCAGCCTCCTTACCCATTTATCTATACCTAACTTATCATTAATTTATTAATGCAAAATTAACAAAATAGGATATTAGTAATTCTGGATGTTACCCGTCGTCTGGAAGCTGAGCCATTATTGGAGTACTACCAATCACCTTGTTCCATTGTGTCCCACGTACATTTTTTTTTTTTAAATTTACAAGGGTTTTTTAGCTAATTCGTTAAAGTCTGAGATTCTTGAGCTTATTGAAATACAACAGTTAGTAAACCTGAAGGAGGCATCTACTTCAAACTACCTTGTTTGTCTTCTTGACACCATTCTTAGAAACATTGAAAACCTTGATGCTTGGTTGAATCTCTTATGAGTTGTTTTCCAGAAAGCGTTCGACCTAATTGACCACAATATCCTTGTAAAAAACTGCTAACGGGGTTTCAAGTGAGTCCTTTTTTAGTTAAAATTGTTGTGTCTTTTTTAACAAATCGTTCTGAAGTGCTTAAATATAAAATTTTTTATTCTAGTCCCCTTCCCATCTTTTGTGGGGTTTCCCAGGGAACCCTAACGGGTCCCGTTTTATTCCTTATAATGATTAATTGCCACATGACTGACTACACAGATCGAGGGAAGAATGTGGACGACCTGTCTGAACTTGAGGTTTGTCGACAAAATATTGGAAGCCCAATTATGACATTACTTGATGATGTCAAACAGGAAGCTTCTTTGTCGAAGATGAAAGTTAACGCTAATAAATTGTCAGTTATGACAGTTATTTTTTTGAATCACCTCCTTCTTTTACAAACCCAATTTATCCCAAAATCTCTATTACATAAATTAAACTACTTGGGGTGAATATTACTGCTGACCTGAAGTCGGATGCCGATGTCCAAAATATCCTCAAACAAGCTTCTCCTTCAGTTTCCCTTCTAAAACTTTTCATAAAATTATCTTGCCCACCTAAGGATCTTCTACAACTTTATTGCTCTCTTATCCGGCCAATACTGGAGTTTGCCTGTCAAGTGTGACATTTCGTACTTTCTTCAGGGTATATTCATAAGATTAAAAATGTCCAAAAACGAGCACTTAAAGAAAAAAAAAAAAAAAAAAAAAAAAAAAAAAAAAAAAAAAAAAAAAAAAACCTCACTCGGAATCATAAATGGTGAAGGGAAGGCTCCATAGCATTGTCTACTAGGTTACCAAGACCCTGTCTGTTCCTTGATTACTCTCCGTCATCCCTGAACCCTACCTCCCCGCCCGCAACAGACCGTCCCGTATAAAGGCCACAAACTGACTCCGGTCTCTGCTAAACATGAAAGATAACACAAGAGTTTTGTTTCTGAGTTTTGTTGAATTGCATAATAGCCAAGAAAACTAGTCATCAATTCTATTTTTGTTTTTGATTTTTTTACTCAGTTTTGAGTCGTTTTATTTATGTTTTTTGCACTGAAATGAACACCAGCGATGACAAAATTTTTCAAGTTGGTATACATGTACTAGTGCGAACACGAAATTCAATTCGGCAACCATGCTGTGAAATTTTTTTTTAATTCTATTCTATTCTACCTTGTATAAAGCAAGCATGGCTCTTTAAACACAAGATGCAAATGTAAGTATAAATACAATACCCTGCCTAAATTACATGCTTTTACTAAGATAATTTAAAACATCAAGCATATAAAAATGACTGATATAATTTTATTCTTTTACTGAGTTGATCAATACCTTTTATTCATTTGTCGCCTCAAACTCCTCAGCCACACCTTGCGTTGCTCCAAAGGTACGATATGTCAAGACATCTTCATTTTTGATCCCCCCCCCTCCATGTAGACGACACTGGGGAGGACAAAAGAAAAATCTTTGACAAAAATTCAAAGACGACGCTGAACCATGGGGAGCCTTCTGGGGGCATGGTAGGAGATGGGACCGAGACTGGCTGAATATCACCGGGAAAGCTGCAGCCAACAAATCGAAATGGTCGTTATATGTTATATGTAATTCAAAAGTCCATTGATGCCGGGCAGGACAGTTCTTCCTGTGGTTCCCGCCAAAAGCAAGTAAGTAAGTAACTCATCTGTTGAAGCTTTGAATGAAGGAATTAACAGGTGGCCTTGCTGTAATCATCTCCTGAGGAAGAAAGCCAATCTACGGATAAAATACATCAAAATGTGCTGCCGATCAATGTCTTTTGCTATATCACCATAGGTTAGCGGTTAAGACAGCGGTCTGTTGTGTTATTTAGGATATGAGCTCAAGTTCTGCTGGAATCAGGATTTTCATACAATATTTACTATGCTTAACAACATTGATTCCCAGACATCATGGCCGGAGCAATAACTGCACCTTCAAAAGAAGCGAATGACAACCCGTAGCAACGGAAAACTCAAAAATTTGTTCTAGAATAAATTGTACAGGGAAAGAATCTCGTAAATGTAACTTATTCAGGAATGGTAAGTTTTATCCTGATCCAAATTATTAGTACTTAATAATCAGGAAAGTAAATTCACGAGTATTCTGAAAAGAAACCTCAAACGCCCAATTTATTAACATTGAAAAAACTTGCTTTCTGACTTGTTTGTCAGAATTTTTATTGCCAAAAACATATAGCCGGGGAATTGAAATTAGCCAAAATAAAAGAAAATCGAACAATTTGTTTTTCAGCATGCAAGCACCGAGGTCTATTTTGTACTTTTTTTCTTTTATAAGCACAAGTGACCAACTGGAGAGACGTAGGGCAGTGACTAGGGGATTCAGTCGACAGTTAAATTTCTAGAAAAGTTGCTGTTTTTGGTGCCATTATCGAAAGTGGGCAGGGTTATCATGATTACGGTATATGAGTAGCCTATTAAAGAACGAGTTCTAGCCCATAGAAACCGGAACCTTAAACACGCGTTTTGAAAAATAATAAACAACGAGTCCTGGCCTATAGAAACAAAAACTTTAAAAACCCCGTTTGAAAAAATAACACAGCAAACAACTGTCAAGCGAGGAAGAATGATCATTCAAGCTCATTCAGGAATGGTTCTTCGTTGAAGCTCAACTTCATGATAAAAATATGTTTAAGGACTCATTTGAAAGGAAATTGATTTATCAAGTGCCTTTTGGGAGTAAGAGAAAGATTAAATTAAAATTTAATTTGGCTTTAACAAACATTTTTATCTTCACATACAAGATGATAAAACACACGCATTTGGGAAAGTTCCTTCTTTGGTGTAGAATGTCAGATTTGATTGACTCCCCTTCCCAGTTCCCTATTAGATAAGTTCTGGCTAAGAAAAAGCCAAAGGTTTTTCCTTATGGGATATGCTTATTTATGAATATTTAGTTAACCTTTCAGGAGATGGTGAGGGAGTGCTGAACTAAATCAAACGGTACTATGTGCATCCAGGTTGTCAAATTTTGTAGTAAGAAATCGAATCAATTTCCAACAAATTATATTATAATCCTTTATGCTTTTATTAAAAACGATCTAAAACTTATTTGCTATATAAAAATGAGTCTTCTAAAAAGGGAGGAAAAGGTGTGTATTATACAAGACCAGAACTTCACAGATGCTTGGAAGCAAAGGTTTAGTTGCAAAGATGCACCCAGACAACCCAATAGTAAAATATTGTACTGACATGTCAGTAAATTGAGAGGGAATAATCAATCTGGACTTGTCCCAGTTAAAGATAGGAAAGGGGCCACAATTCGCGAGAAGGAAAGAGTTAAAGAGAAATGGGCAGAACATTTTGAGATTGTCCTAAACGGTTTTAGGGTTACAGGAAAAGATATAGAAAAGAATGGAAAAGTTTGTGACACTGGATCTGAAGTAAGATTTAGTTTGTGAGGATGAATCAATGACAGTACGAGCCAGAAATGGAAAGAGTTAAAGATAAATGGGCAGAACATTTTGAGAATGGTCAAAACCGTGAGAGGGTTCAGGAAAAAATGTAGAAAAGAATGAAAAAGTTTGTAAGACTTTGGATGTGAAGTAAGATTTAGGTTGTGAGGAAGAACCAGTGACAGTACTAAAAGGATTAAAAAATATTAAGGCCCAGGTGCTGATAGTGTGGTAAATGAGTTGTCTAAATATTGTGGTTGTGAGGTTAGAGATAAGTTACTGAAGACTATAAATCTGATTTTTTGAAAAGAGGAAATGCCTAGCTATATTAGGAAAACGGTAATCAAGCTCCTTCATAAGAAAGGTGATAAGTATAAGAGTGTTAAGTCTACGAACCAGGATTAGAATATTGGAAGCTGCATTGATGATAGGGGTCCAGTATGGTTCTGAAGCGCAGGCGCTCCGAAAAACGGAGTAGGTTTTGCTAGATGTTTTCCAGAGAAATTGCCTACGGATTGTTTTGCGTACTCGACTGACTGACCGTATCTCAAACAGTAAGCTGTACGAAAAATATGGATGAATCCTGCTTTCTAGGGCTATAATGAGAGAAAATATGAAATGGTAGGACACGTTCTGTGGATGATGGATGACAGATTGCGAAAAATTATCCTTGTCAACCAACCATCTAGGGTCGAACGCAAAGCAGGTCGTCCCCAAATGGGGTGGGAGGATATCGTAGGGAAATAATTAAGAGAATTGGGAACTTTTTGGAAGGGTGTAAAGAGGGAGACTTTGAATAGATTGGGATGGAGGAGGTAAATAATTTTTTAGACACACTCAGCTTGTTCCATTTACGAAAAATTAGAGAGAAAACGGGTTTAAAATTTAACTAAGCCCTGCTTATTAAATTAAGACCTGTTTTTCTTTCTTACTTTTTCGTAAATGAAGAGGAATGTGCGTAGCTGTGTTGGTCTCGGTGGTTTAGTGCTGCAATGATTGATAAGTGCAGTAGTAAGCATTTGTTTTTTATTAGTTTTTTTTGCTTTTTTTTAGAGTGGGTGTCCTTAGATTGTTTTAATACCTTAATTTTCAAATTTTTTTAGTAGCGTATCTATGCCCGAAGAACAAATCAAATTTCTTTTTTCATGGCTGTGACACCATTCATAAGGCCTCAAGGTGTGGTAAACGCATATTTAAGCCTAAAACCTTTCAATATTCCATGAAGAAACTAGACAGTTTTTTTTGAGAAATTTTGGATGTTTAATACATACCAAAACGGTTTGGTTTCCAAGTTTAAAGGGAATAATTGCCCCAACCCTCCAATGGCTGTCCCTCGTGTAACACATTCTTTTGTCCGTCCTACCATTCTTAATACCAAGATAATGTTAAACTCGCTAATAATATCCAAATTGTCCCACCAAAGACCTTTTTTTCAATAAGAATTTTATAATAAAACAAGTAGTAATTTTGCTCTCAATCTCTTAGTAAACTTTACTCCAATCTAAAAAATTTTCAAAGCTTATGAATAATAAAGACTTCATCCGCAGTTTGGAAAAAAATTGTTATTTATATTAGGTTCCTGACCTTTGAACAGTGGGTGCAAGGGAGTGAGAGGTTCTAAGAGGCATGCCCCAGATAGTGGAAAATACTCTTTTTTAGGATCATAAATTAGAAGAATTGGTTTCTTTAATGTATATAAAGCTATTCGTTTAATATTTTGTAAAATAACTTTCTTAAACTGATTTTCTTAGATCAGACAGTAAGAGCTTTTAGGATTAGCACTCATCATTCCTGAGTTACGCCCTTTTGACAACTAGTTATAGATAGTATGGATGGAATGTGTTGTGCTAAAAGCCATCGACCATGAAAACAACATCGGTAGCAGTCTTGTCTGAAGTGCCAGGTTCTGATCACCTTGCATACCTCATTCGCATGTTTCGTGACAATGCGTGACACAGATGTAGTTCAGGATCAAACAGTACATCGGTCACAAGCAAAGTTTTCGTCTGAGGATCAGGAATAAATTAACCGATCCACTTGCTTACTGCAGTAGCTTATACGATACAATTCTTGCACACATCCGGACTCCGTTTTACTTAGGATGCAACACAGTAAATGCAAATAAATAACGGTTTCTGGATGTATTTTAATTATTCGTAGCATTGATAAACTGGATTTTGCAATTTACTAAAAACCCACCATTAAAATAACCAGATATCTATAGTTTTAAACCAAATCATGCCCCCCACAAGTTGAAAGAGCTGTTGTTACATCTCTTGTCGATCGTGTGTCCTAAAAATTTGCTTGAAATCATCACGTCCACAGATGAACTCAAATTTTATTAGAGACATACTCTTTGGAAAACGTTTATCCTATAGTCTTCTTTAACAATACAATAAGCCGAGTATTGGCAAGACACTCCCGTTAAATCAAGTGTCTTTTACCATGAAAAGTTTCCCGCCAAGCCCTCAAATGTAACCTACCTTCCATATAGTCACTAACAAGTTTAAAAAAAGTTTTGCACACAAAAAAATTTTTATGTTATAATTTACACAATAATTCTTAAAAGCATGAAATCTCCTAAACTCTGGTAAAGATATAACCCCAACCCCAGTTACTTAGCCAAAGAGCGGGTTTATCAAATAACATGTGCGGTACTGTGCCATTTTTAATCGAACAGTTTCGTGGTTACGAACTGTAATAAGGAGCACCCGCCTCAACGGTAACTCGAAACTCTAAAAACGGAATTTTGATACCGATGGATACATCAAAAAGAATCAGTTTTAATGCTGATTTCAAAGATATAAGTTTCATCACAAGTTAGTATCAAACGTAACCACAAGAGATACGGGCCTGCGAACATTTGGCTGACCCCTAAAAAAGGTAAGTTAACCCTAAATGGTTAAAGAATTTCCTGAAATCACACTTTCAGATTCAGCATATCAGGGAACCCACTTTCAGGTTCAACATGTTGTAGAACCATAAATGCTCATCCCTAAAAAAGGTTAAGGTATACCCTAAATAGGTTTAAAGAAGCTCTGAAATCATCTCTTTCAGTATTACAGAATGTCCCACCAACACACTTTCAGTTGTTCAGGATAGTTGAGGAAACCCTAAATGTCAACTAAAAATAAGTTAACACCTAAATGTTAAAGAATTTTCTGAAATCACCTTCAGATTCAGCATGCAGGGAACACCTTTCAGGTTCAAATGTTGGAGAACCCTAAATGCTTCATCCCTAAAAAGGTAGTTAACCTAAAAGGTTAAAAATTTTTCTGAAATCACATGTTCAGATTCAGCATGTCAGGGAACACACTTCAGGTTCAACCTTGGGAACCCTATGCTCATCCCTAAAAAGGTAGTTAACCCTAAAAGGTTAAAGAATTTTTCTGAAATGACACTTTCAGATTCAGCATGTCAGGGAACGCACTTTCAGGTTCAACATGTAGGAGAAATCTAAATGCTCGTCCCTAAAAAGGTAGTTAACCCTAAATGGTTAAAGAATTTCTCTGAAATCACACTTTCAGATTCAGCATGTCAGGGAACACACTTTCAGGTTCAACATGTTGGAGAACCCTAAATGCTCATCCCTAAAAAAGGTAAGTTAACCCTAAATGGTTAAAGAATTTCTCTGAAATTACACTTTTAGATTCAGCATGCCAGAGAAGTCATACATTACTTTTCAACTTCTTTTATATCCCAACACCAAATTTTCGCAATGAAAAAGAAATATATTACAGATCAATTCTATTTTTTTTCTGAGAAAATAAAAAGGTTCCACTTCAGTTCCAATTTTTCTCAAAGAGATGAAAAATTTAAAGTCCTGTTCCAAATTTTTCATAGGAGATAGAAAAAAGTTTTACTTTGATCGTGAATATTCATCATGAAGATAAGGAGCTCCACTTTAATTCTGAGTTTTCTCGAAGAAGTGCAAAATGTTCAAAATCTCTTCTGAATTTTCTTAAAGAAGAGAAAAAGTTAGCTCTATTCTGAAATTTAACAGAGAAAATGAAAAAAGGCTTGCACTACAGTTCTTAATTTCTTAAAGACATAAAAAATTTAAAGTTCTGTTCTAAATTTTTCCATAGAAGATAGGAAAACTCATACTATGATTGTGAATATTTTTCATGATGATAAAAAGTTTCACTTTAATTCTAAATTTTCTTAAATTCAGTTCCGATTTTTCCCCAAAGACATAAATTTAAAGTTTTTATCCAAATTTTTTTGTAGAAGATATAAAAAGTTACACATTGATCGTGAACATTTCACTATGAAGATAAGGAGCTTCACTTTAATTCTGAGATTTTTCCCAAAGACATAAACAAATTTAAAGTAGTGTTCTAAATTTTAGTGCAGAAGATAGGAAAAGTTATACTATGAATGTGAATATTTTCCAGGAAGATAAAAAGCTTCATTTTATTTCTAATTTTCTCAACGAGGTGAACAAAAGTTCAAGTTCTCTTCTGAATTTTCTCAATGAAAAAGAAATAAGTTACAGATCAATTCTATTTTTTCCAGAGAAAATAAAAATTTTCCCCTACAGCTCAGATTTTCTCAAAGAGATGGAAAAATTTGAAGTACTGTTCCAAATTTTTCATAGAAGATAGAAAAAGTTATACTTTGATCATGAAAAGTTAACTCAATTCTGAATTTTATTAAAGAACTTACAATTAAATTCTAATTTCACCAGAGAAAAATAAAAATCTTACACATCAGTTTTTAAGTTCATCATGACATAATGAAATTTAAAGTTCTATTCGAAATTTTTCCGTAGAAGATAAAATTTAAAGTACTGTACAGAAGAAAATTTAAAGTACTGTTCCAAATTTTTCATAGAAGATAGAAAAAGTTATACTTTGATCATGAAAATTTAACTCAATTCTGAATTTTATTAAAGAACTTACAATTCAATTCTGTTGTATTCTGAAATTTACCAGAGAAAATGAAAAAAGGCTTCCACTACAGTTCTTAATTTCTCAAAGACATAAATAATTTAAAGTTCTGTTCTAAATTTTTCCATAGAAGATAGGAAAAGTCATACTATGATTGTGAATATTTTACATGACGATAAAAAGTTTCATTTTAATTCTAAATTTTCTTAAATTCAGTTCCGATTTTTCTCAAAGAGATGAAAAAATTTAAAGTTCTGTTCTAAATTTTTCATAGAAGATAGAAAAAAGTTATACTTTGATCGTGAATATTTTCAAAGAAGATAAAAAACTCCAGTGTGAATGTTTTCCCGAAAGACAAAAAGTTCTACTTCAATTTTAAATTTTCTCAACGAAGTGAAGAAAAGTTCAACTTCTCTTCTGAATTTTCTCAATAAAAAAAAGAAATTAGTTTTTGATCGATTCTATTTTTCCAAATAATATAAAAAAGTTCAACTTCAGTTCAGATTTTCCCCAAAGACATAAATTTAAAGTTTTCATCCAATTTTTTTTGTAGAAGATATAAAAAGTTACACATTGATCGTGAACATTTCACTATGAAGATAAGGAGCTCCACTTTAATTCTGAGATTTTTCCCAAAGACATAAACAAATTTAAAGTAATGTTTAAATTTTAGTGTAGAAGATAGAAAAAGTTATACTATGAATTTGAATATTTTCCAGGAAGATAAAAAGCTTCATTTTATTTCCAATTTTCTCAACGAGGTGAAGAAAAGTTCAAGTTCTCTTCTGAATTTTCTCAATGAAAAAAGAAATAAGTTACAGATCAATTCTATTTTTTCCAGAGAAAATAAAAATTTTCCAATACAGTTCAGATTTTCTCAAAGAGAGGGAAAAATTTAAAGTACTGTTCCAAATTTTTCATAGAAGATAGAAAAAGTTATACTTTAATCATGAAAAGTTAACTCAATTCTGAATTTTATTAAAGAACTTACAATTAAATTCTAATTTCACCAGAGAAAAATAAAATTTTACACATCAGTTTTTAAGTTCATCATGACATAATGAAATTTAAAGTTCTATTCTAAATTTTTCCGTAGAAGATATAAAAAGTTTTTATATCTTTTCAGAACAAGTTTTTTTCTTAATGTCCCCCCTAAACCAATTTTACAGCTTGAACTACTCATTCTTTTCACACACAACTCTACTTTATGGCTTTTTGAACACCCCAACACCAATCAATACTTTCAAAAAGCTTTTTTATATCCTTTCAGAACATGTTCTTTTCTTAATGCCCCCCTGAAACAATTTTACAACTTGAATCTTTATATCTTTTCTTAATGTCTCCCCCCCCCTAAACCAATTTTAAAACTTGAAGTACTCATTCTTTTCACCCGCATCTCTACTTTATGGCATTTTTAATACCCCAACACCAAGCAGAGTTTACACAACGAAGTGAAGAAAAAGTTCAAGTTCTCTTCTGAATTTTCTGAAAGAAAGGAAAAAAGTTATAGTCCATTTCTAATTTTTCTAAAGAAAATAAAAAATCTCCGACTTTTCTAATAAACATTCTAAGCGTTGACATGCTAACGTATCCTAAATAATAGAAATATGTTGTTATTTCAATTTTAATTTTTTTTAGCTGTTAAAAAAGTGATTCCCCCCATTTTCAGTAAAGCAAAAAGTAAAAATTTGCGAGAAATATACTAAACTCAGAAATCAAATGCTATTCAATTTACGCATAATAAAGTTATGTATTCTTTTTCTTAGAAATCCCGACCCCTTACTTTTCACGCGAAGAAACACTTTGTTTTCACTTTACAATGAAGGTGTTAGAAGCAAGGCATTGCAACCCTAAACCCCCCCCCATATAAACACTGAGTACTCAAAATGGGAAATGAATATTACATGAAACTGACATCCATACCCTCTTAACAATTCCCCCCTCTTTTACAGAAGAAAGTCCCTCCCCCTTTTCAGTAAAGCAAAAGTAAAATTTGCGATGAAGAAGCTATGATGTTAATTTGATCAAAAGTATCCTTTTTTCCAGTGAAACCTTTTGACTAAAGCGCTAACGTAATGATTGAGAAACCGGATGTACTTTAAAAGGGTGACAGTAATTATCAGCTATTTAAAACTCCACGGAAAAAAAATGCTTAAGTCAAACCAGAGTGGCTTAATATATTAAGGGATTGACAGAAAGTTGGCTCTCAAAAGGAGAGTTCAAAAACATAGTTATTTCTATTGGAAGAATTAAAGTTATAAACTGAGAGGGGGGAGAGGGGAGGTTTACGTGGTAAAAAAGAACATATTTTAAGCTTTCTAACGAGTAGAAACAATATATAGTGGAGTTTGTATTGTGCGGGGGGGGGGGGGTTTACCTGAATTTACTGGAGGGACTACTATGTAAAATGATTTTATTTGAAAATAAAGAATGAAAATTTACTAAACAGAACTCACATTGTTAATCATTGTAGATGAAGTTTCCTTGTCAATAATTTCAGATGCTCTATCCATTGTGTCTTGGAACTATATGATAATTTAATCACAAAGCAATATACGAAATCTCAAGGGCGAATTGCGATGTAATGGGAAACCATATGTAATCGACTCTCTGATTGGCTTAGAAGGAGATGTAACCGACTCTCTGATTGGCTTAGAAGGAGGCATGTACTTCCTGTTTCCCATTGGTGGATCAAAACGTTCTCCCCACTGATTATGTAAATCAATTTCTCAGAAAGTCATAGATCAATACATCTCTCCATCGTTAATGCGCATGTATAAACTTTGCCCGGAGACAATTTTCCTGGAAGAACACCAACAAATCAATTGACCTTGAAAGCACATTTGTAAACTTCGCCCGGAGACAATGCTCCTGGACGAACACCAACATGTAAACTTCGCCCGGAGACAATTCTCCTGGACGAACACCAACAAATCAATTGACCTTGAAAGCGCATGTGCAAACTTCGCCCGGAGACAATTCTCCTGGACAAACACCAGCAAATCAATTTCTCGAAAATTCTCTCCCCTTCGATTACGCAATCAATTTCTTGGAAATTCTCCCCCCTCGAGGGATTCTATGCCCATATATGGTGCCCCTTCACGAGCTCATGAGGTTAGGTTAGGTTACGCAATCAATTTCTCGGAAATCCTCCCCCTCGAGGGATTCTATGCCCATATATGGAGTCCCATCACGAGTTATAGATCAATACATTTCCCCCACCGTTAATGCGCATGTGCAAACTTCGTCTGGAGACAATTCTCCTGGACGAAAACCAACAAATCAATTTCTCGGAAATTCTCTCCCCTCGATTACGCAATCAATTTCTTGGAAACTGTCAGCATTAGACTCAATTGTAGATGGCAGCAGTGGTGTCGCGTGGGAGTTATAGGGTCATCCCTACTCAAGGATACGTTTTTATTTTTTTTTTTCAGGGGTGATAGTATTGACCCAGTGGTCCTAGAATATCGTGGAAGGGCTTATTGGAACGGAAACTAAAAGTTCTAGTATCCTGTTTAAGTGACCAAAAAAATGGAGGGCAACTAGGCTCGCTCCCACGCTCATTTTTTACCAAAGTAATCCGATCAAAACCTTGAGATAGCCATTTTGTTCAGCATGGTCGAAAATATGATAACTATGTCTTTCAGGATGACTTAATCCCCCGAAGTCCCCGGGGGGAGGGCTGAAAGCTATGAACTTTACCCAATGTTAACATATAGTATTGGTTATTGGGATGTATACAGACGCTTTCAGGGGGGATTTTTTCTGGTAGGTGAGGGGGGTGGCTGGGTCTTTTGTTATATAGGAGGATCTTTCCATGAAGGAAGTTTTCATGGGGGAAGGGACATTGCTATGAAGGGGGCGCCGGATTTCCCAGCATTATTAAAGAAAAAGATCAGAAATTAAATATAAAAAAAAGTTTTTCAACTGAAAGTAAGGAGCAACATAAAAACTTAAAACGAACAGAAAATATTACGTATATGATTGGGTTCACCCCCTAGTCAATACCTCGCTCTTTAAGCCAAAGATTTTTTAGTACTTTCATAAGAGCTATTTATTCTAATTAACGGCCTTTGTGATGAAGGGGTCATTTTTAAAGAATTGGAACAAAATTCGAACTTTAGCTTAAAGAGCAAGGTATTGACTAGGGGGCGGACCCCCTAATATACGTATTAAAAATCTATGAATATAGAAGTTCGTTACGTTAGTTAATTCGTAAGTTACGTATATTTAGTACTAATAAAAACATTCGTAAATAAAATTAAACAAGTTCCAAGTTCCGAGAAAGCCAATTAACCAAATAAAAGTTAAATTAATATGCACATTTTGTTTTAATTATTCATGTACTGTCAGCCAAAATCAAAACCTGCATTAATTCAAAAACGCTCAAACATTAAATAAAAAAAACAAGTTCTTTTTAACTGAAAGTAAGGAACGGCGTTAAAACTTAAAACGAACAGAAATTATTCCGTATATGAAAGGGGCTGTCCCCTCCTCAACGTCCCGCTCTTTACGCTAAAGTTTGACTTTCTCACAACTCTATTTTTTCGAAGTGTCCATGCTTCAGAGCCATATTTGACTACTGTCATCACTGTAGCTTCTAATATTCTAATCTTGGATTGCAGGCTTATCTTCCTATTCTTCCAAACTTTTTTTAATTGCGAAAAACACCCTAAACTTTGGCTATTCTACTTTTAACATCTTCACTGCTCCCACCATCTTTACTAATACTACTACCAAGGTAAGTGAAGCTGCCCACCTGATCAATCTTTTCATTACCCAAGGTCACCTTTTCATCTTCTCTTATTCCTAGCCCCCTGAAATGGCAAAACCTCTAAAAACCCTGAAATGGCAAAACCTCTAAAAGTTCATTTATTTTGCTCAAGCTTTCCTCTAGGATGCTTAAATCATCAGCGTAATCTAAGTCCAGGAGACTTTTCCTCCTCATTTGATTCCGTAATCTCCCATTGCCTTTCCTGTGCTCCTTTATACAAAGTCTATCAAAATAATCCATATAAAGGGGGATAGAACACTACCCTGCTTAACTCCTGATTTAATACAAAACCAGTTTCTAACCTCATTTCCTACCTTAACCGCAACAGTGTTATTCTCACACATAGCACTAATCACTTTAATGTATTTGTCTGGTATACCATACAAGGATAAAACCTTTGCTAAAGCTCTTCTATCAACATAATCAAACGCTTGCTCATAATCTATAAAACCAAGGACCAAAGGTGTTTGACAACTCAGGCACTTCTCAATTATTAACCTAAGAGTTGGTCGACGCATCCTCTACCTTTTCTAAAACCGCACTGTTCTTCTCTTAAAACTTTGTCTACGGCATCTCTCAGTCTAAAAAGTATCATATTACTAAGTAATTTGCTACCTACAGAGACCAGACTAATGCCTCGATAATTACCACACTTAAATTTATCTTTTAAACACCATATTGATTTGATTGAAATGAAGGTATGCAGAAACCTCGGTATTCTAAGAAAAATAAAACATATCTTTCCAGGGCCAATTCTAAGAATCCTATTTCATAGCTTAATTCATTCTTATGTTTCCTATTGTTCAGTCATATGGATGTCTACTTTCCCTTCTTTTCTCAAACCGCTTTCGAATACTTATGATAAAGCTATAAATCTTATCCAGGATGTAAATCGTTCGGCAACTAAACCGTTACTTGATATTAAAAAACTTTATACTCTTTCCTGTGCGTCTTTCGCTTTTCTTCAGCTCCATGGTGATATTCCTATGTCCCTTAGATTTACGTCTTCTTTTGTATCTGACCGGTCAAATTATCAACTCCGTAGTTCTCTAAATATCCAAATTCCCCATACACCAACAGTAAGATCTGATTTTAATCCTCTTGTTGCGTGTCATTTGACATGGAACACCCTTCCCGATTCGGCTCGAGAATGCCACTCGTTTGGCACCTTCAAAAGACTAGTAAAAAAATATTTCTTTTCATGTGATTAATTTTCTTTACTTTTGCCTGCTGCCAATAGTTTTTTTCATTTAATTCTTTTTTTTATTTTTTTTATTTTATTTTATTTTTTTTTTATATATAGATGTTGTGATTCACTGTAGTTTGATAAAGCTTATTTAGTGAACTCTCCTTTTTTTTTTTTTTTTTTTTTTTATTAAGCAAATGCTTTACATGTTAAAAGTTCAAATGCTTATGTTTATATGTTTAAATATTAATGTTATGTTTATATTGTTTAAATCTTAAGCGTTTAAATGTTTAATGTTTATTTGATCTTTTCATAATCCCCCTCCTACAGGCCATGGACTCTTTGTGGGGATTTATAGATTGTTATGTAATTATTTTACTGGTATATGGAAAATAAATCTATCTATCTATCTATTTTTATCACCTTTCTTATAAAGTGACTTAATTAAGGTTTTCCTAAAATCATTTGGTAATTCCCCTTTTTCAAAAATCATATTCATAATCTTCAGTAACTTATTTCTAACCTCAGAGCCACCATATTTAAGAAACTCATTTACTACCCTATCAGCACCTGGAGCCTTATTACTTTTTAATCCTTTTAGTACTTTCGTTAATTCTTCCTCGCTAAACAAATCTTCCTTCACATCCAAGGTATCACAAACTTTTTCGTTTTCCTCTTTATCTTTTCCTGCAACTCTGTCTCGGTTTAGCGAATTCTCAAAATGTTCTGCCCATCTCTCTTTAATTCTTTCCTTACCGCTAATTGTGGCCTCATTCCTATCTTTAACTGGGCCAAGTCCGGATTGACTACTCCCTCTCAATTTATTTACATGCCAGTACAATATTTTACTATTATGCCGTCTAGCTACATCTTCCAGATCCTCGGCAATTTTATCCATTGCCTCCACTTCACACCTCCTTAGTTCATATTTTAAACCTTTATGTCCATATTGTGTTTTAATTTAGTTCAACTTCCCCCTTAACATTTTCTGAAATTTTCACCTTAATATTCTTAGCCTTAGTATTAGTTACAATAAGAGTAGTAGTGGGAGTAATAGTAAAAGTAGTAGTAGTGGTAGTGGGATTGTATTAGCGTGCACATGTTACCTTTTGGTCAATTGATTTTCCCGCGAAGAACTTCTTGAAAGTTGTGACTTAATACCAAAGACAATTCTGATATACGCGCTTTTGACAACCTGCATGCCCATAGTTTGTTTTAATTTACTTCAACATTCCCCTTAATATTCTGTTAAATTTTCACCTTCATACCCCTAGCCTTAGTAGTGCTTGTATCATAACAGTAGTTAGTAGTAGTAGTAGTGTTGTTTTAGAAACGGTAGTAACAGTAGTAGCAGTAGCATGCACATACCGTTATTGCCTTTTGCTTAGCTGAACACCTCCCCCATGATCCCATGAAGTTTCAGATTGATAGGGTTAGCTGTCTGTAAGATATTGCTGATACACCCTTTTGACTACTTTAAATTAATTTCATTAAATTAATTTGCCTTTTAGAGCACATCAAAAACACTCCTTAAGTAGCTGCGCTTTAGACAACCTGTATGCACATAACGTGTTTTGATTTTGTTCAACACTCCCAAACATTTTTAAAAGCTTTACCTGAATGTCATAGCCCCTATTCAGTTGGGGCTGAGTTAATTTTACTAAATTAATTTGACTTTGAGAGCACATAAAATACTCCTTAATTAGCTAATTATTGGCATCTTTTGCAGCAATCGTTTATTCTTTGATCACGTCCAAACCTATTATTGAAATTATTTCTTTATTGCATAATTGTAATTTCGTTCCAATATACAGAAACGAAAGTCGATTTCTTGTAGAGTCTAATAATTTTCCTGGTGAATCTAGAGCTTAATATTACCCCAAAGCCGTTCACTCCATAATCCGTTGTAATTAATATATGGCCAACAAAAAATAATTTACAGTCATTAAAAGCCGCTGATTCAGGAAAAATCCACAAACGGATAGCAACACAGACTGGAGCATAAAAAAGTCCTTAGTAAATTAAGGATTTTGAAATGTGGCCATAAAACAGTTCTTTTTTGTCTTATTCCAATTCCCACTACAATGCCCCCGTAGGTTTATCTCCTCTGTTAAATTTCCCTTCATAATTTAGTTCTTTATTGTCAAAAGAATTTCCATCCCCCTATTTTGGCACAACTACGAGTTTCACTTTTAAAAAGGTTTCCAAGAGAGCGTGTATTCCAGCGGTATTTATAATATGAAGTGGTGTGTATAAACATCTTAAGTGCCACAATAAAATGGGACGGTGATTTCAATGTGCACAATAGACTGGAAACATTTCCTGTGACAAATTCTTTTGCGTCTTAATGTGGATTTTCTGGAAAAAAGTTTTGACTGCTAAGGCTGTAAGAATAGGTCAAGATGCATGCTAATATCAACCTCGAAAAAAATGAGTGGCGTGTCAGCCCTGATGAAACGGTTCAAGTATTAAACGCCAAAGAAAGGAAACTTCAGGTAATTTCCGAGCATTTGTACTCAGGATTGTATCCAAAGGGGGGGGATACTCGATTGCAACCCTCCCCCTCCTGAAATTTTTGCCGGACTCGTAAAAAAGTAAGAACAAAACATATAAACAGACTTTTGTAGCTTTTTTACAGTTCTTTTTTGTAACCCCCCCCCCGAACAAAAATGCTAGATAGGACCATGCTAACACTGCTAAATTGGATTAGTCATTGATACACCCTAGTTGGAATAAAGTATGCCGAATGGCCATAAGAGTGGCACGATGGTAAAAAAAGATATATAGATGTACTATATTTAGGTGTATGGTGATCAGGACTTTTTGACCCTTTTTGAGTGACCATAAAGATTGTGTCACAGGAAAATGGGGTTTTCTGCCACCAAACTACGATTTTGCCACAAGCAGGATCAAGTTGCAATCGATGGAAAATTCTGAGATTTAATAGTCTCAAAAAATATATTTTATGTTTCCCAGTTGCAGAGGAAGTCACACTGCATGGCGGCATTGTTGCACTAAACTAAGTATATTCATTTTATTTTTTAATAAATAATATTTAGTGATCATTAATTGCGCGTCAACTAATGATTCGTCATTTTGCAGGCGGGGGTGGGAGGCAGATGCCTAAAAAAACACATTTCAATGCCCAAACTGCTAACTCTCCAGAAAGGGATAGAAAAGTAATTGGACCTAATATATGAACTCTTTGCATTTAGATCTAACCTCAATAATTGTGCCACGGGTCATATATTCCTTTTTATTGCAGAAGAATGTTACTGACATTTATTTTAAAGCATTGCTTAAGTAAACTGATTGGCTTCCTCTTTCATGAAATTATATACATGTATTTGTAAGGGCACATCAGCTGCTATTATGAAGGAGGTATGGTGGTTCGTTTTGTAAGCGGGGTGAGGGGATGGATGCTTCCGAAACAGGATTTCAATGTCAAATAGCCTATCTTTCTCTAAGCCTCCGAATAAACATGGAATGAGTTCAGGGGAAGGGGACTTGAAACTGATATAACCCTCTAGATACCCAAGAATAGCTTGGTGCGACTTATTATTGGCACGGGGGAGGGGTGGCTATGTAATCGTGCCCCTCCCATTGCTGCAATCTTTGTCTATGTAGTATAGATAGTTTATCTATATGTCTATCGGTGAAAAAATGGAAAAGGTGAGTCGAGCCAAAATCAGTCGCATCAGGAAAATCCTGGAGGGGGGCAATTGCTACTAGGAACGTTTTCAGTAATTTTAGATGGTAATATTTCTCTTTTTCTATTCATATACAATGTTTTATGTGTTTAAACATGTGTATATAATGTATTTAAGCATTAGAAACCCTATTGTTGACATTGTGATAGCTGCAGATCAAAATTAAAATCAAGTAGTTTGATAATTAAAATCAAGTATTTGCGGGCATCAAGTAGCTAATTGTAGAAAAAAGTCAAGACAAATAGTCCGAGTGAGAGGCAAATCTTGCATAAGTCCTGTTTAGGATTGCATAAAAATGATGTTGTTTCACCTGTTAATTAATAAGTCTATCATCCATCCGTCCATACATCATTCCTGTGGCAGAACTAAGGTAGGTAGTAACAGGACTAAGGAATGAAAGATCGGATTGATTTGGGTTGACGCGTGACGGACAATGTCCACTGGACTTGTATGCAAAATAGGGGACTGAATTTTCTTGAACTTAGAGGCAAACAAGTGACATAAGCCTGATAGTCCTGGCTGCTTTTAGTCTGAGGTAGAATACCGTGTTATAGGATTGAAGCATGGTCAACAAGTCCCCTGGACTTGCGGGAGAACGGCGAGACCTATAGTTTTCCAAGTGTTTGGTTAAATGGCACGATGAAACGACGGGAGTAAGTATGACTCTGTTATTGGACATATACTTGTGCATTAGCTTTTGGAAAGGCGCGCTCGCCTAAAGTCTCAGGGAGGTTGACCAAGAATTCAAAATTGACACAGGGCCGCTAGATTGCCTGGAATGACAGGTAAACAAGGCATGCCCACCTATAGTCTCAGGCAGGTTGACCAAGAATTTAAAATTAACACAGGACCGTTAAGATGTCTGGAATGACACGCAAACCAGCGCCCAAAGCCTAATAGGGGGGCCAGCTACCTAGAGTTTCAGGCAAATGACCCAGTTCAAAAGCTCAGATAGTTCTGCTACCAAAAAACTATTTAAATATTGGTTCACCAACAAGTTGCCTGGAATAGGAAGTCAAACAAGCATCCAAGACCTAATTGAGTCCATCTGCATAGAGTGTCAGGCGAGTGACCCAATTTACAAACCAAGACAGTTGCACTTACAAAAACTTAATTCAATATTAGTTGTCCAACAAGTTGTCTGGAATTGCAAGGCAAAAATATTCGTCCAAGGCCTAAAAGGGCCTGTCTGCCTAGGCCTAGAGTTTTAAGCAAGTGAACCCATTCATAAGCTAAGACGGTTGCGCTACCAAAAATTGATTAAACATTGGTTGACCAATAAGTTGCCTGAATTTGTAAGGCAAAAACCATCCAATGCTCAATAGGGGGATCCGCCTTCCTAAAGTGTCAGGCGAATGACCCAATTCACAAGGTCAGACAGCTGTGCTAGCGAAGAAGATCAAAAGTTACCCAGAGTTTCCATCCATATGAGCAATAATACCCCTCTTCGTCTACGCTAGGTTCTGTAGTAAAAATTTATTATAGACTCACACAACCAAGCTACTGTTCATCGCAAATTTTGACAACATATTCAAATTCTGTCGCAAATTTTAATTGTAATCCAAAATTTTAGTTCTTAAGCAGAAAAACTGAAAAAGCAGGGTGGTACTTACCAATTGAAAGTTATGATATGTACAGTTTAACAGCAAGAAACAGGAGTTTAAGGGGATGATACCCTAAATTATATTTTGGTTAGGCCTGGCCAAGATTTGAAAAATAATCAGAAACTAAATGAAAAAGCAAAATAAGTCTTATCAACTGAAAGTAAGGGGCAACCTTAAAACTTAAAAAGAACATAAAATACTCCTTAAATGAAGGAAGTGGAGCTGTACCCTCTTCAACTCCTCGCTATCAAACAGTTCGTGGTAACGAACTGTAAGTAAGGAGCGACCCGGCTCAATGGTAACCGAAACTCTAGAAAACGGGTTTTTGATACCAATAGATATATCAAAAGAATCAGATTTCAATGCTGATTTCAAATATATAACTTTCATCAAGTTTAGTGCTACCCATCAAAAGTTACGCGCCTGAGAAAATTTGGCTGATTTTCAAAAAAAGGGGGAAAGACCCCCTAAAAGTTATAGAACCTTAATGAAAATCACACCATCATATTCAGCGTATCAGAGAACCCTACTGTAGAGGTTTCAAGCTCCTATCTACAAAAATGTGGAATTTTACATTTTTTGCCAGAAGAAAGATCACGGATGCGTGTTTATTTGTTTGTTTGTTTGTTTTTTTTTTTTTTTTTTCCAGGGGTGATCGTATCGACCCAGTGGTCCTAGAATATCGTGGGAGGGCTCATTGGAACGGAAATTAAAAGTTCTAGTGCCCTTTTTAAGTGACCAAAAAAAATGGAGGGCAACTAGGCCCCCTCCCACGCTTATTTTTTCCCAAAGTCACCCGATCAAAATTCTGAGATAGCCATTTTGTTCAGAATGGTCGAAAATATGATAAATATGTCTTTTAGGATGACTTAATCCCCCGAAGTTCCCAGAGGGAGGGCTAAAAGTTATGAACTTTACCCAATGTTAACATATAGTATTGGTTATTGGGAAGTATACAGAAGTTTTCAGGAGGTTTTTTTTCTGGTAGTGGGAGGGAAGGGTGGGTCGGTGGTTATGTTGGAGGATCTGTTCATGAAGGAAGTTTTCATGGGGGAATGGAAATTGCCATGAAGGGGGCGCCGGAGTTGCCAGCATTATTTATTGGTTATTGGGAAGTATACAACCATTTTCAGGAAGGATTTTTTCTGGAGGGGGGGGGGGGGCTAGACGAGGGGGTTAATCCGGAGAATATTTCCGTGGAGGATGTTTCTTTGGGGTAAGGGAAATTTCTATGAAGGGGGCGCCGGATTTCCAAGCATTATTTAAAAAACGATCAGAAATTAAATAAAAAAAAAAACAAGTTTTTTCAACTGAAATGTAAGAAGGAATATTAGAACTTAAAACGAACAGAAATTATAACGTATGTGAGGGGGTTCTCCCCCAAGTCAATACCTCGCTCTTTACGCTACAGTTTTTTTTTAGTGCTTTCAAAAGAGCTATCTATTCTAATTAAACGGCCTTTGTGATTCAGGGGTTTGTGAATCAAATTTTTTTTTAACTTTTAACGTAAAGAGCGTGGTATTGACTAAGGGGAGAACCCCCTCATATACGTAATAACATATACGTAATAAAAAAAACAATAAAAAAACAAGCGATACGGCTCAATAGTAATCGAAACTTTTAAAAACGGAATTTTGATGTCAATAAATGTATCAAAAGAATGTGTTTATAATGCTGATTCTAAATATATAAATTTTATTAAGTTTAGTATTACTCATCAAAGGCTACGAGCCTGAGAAAATTTACTCGATTTTTTAAAGAGGGGGGAAACATCCCCTGCATTAACTAAAAAACGATCAGAAATTAAATAAAAAAAACAAGTTTTTTAAACTGAAAGTAAGGAGCGACATTAAAACTTAAAACGAACAGAAATTATTCCGTATATGAAAGGGGCTGTCCCCTCCTCAACGCCTCGCTCTTTACGCTAAAGTTTTTTATTGTTTTAAAAAATAAAGTTGTGAGACAGAGTCAAACTTTAGCGTAAAGAGCGAGGCGTTGAGGAGGGGACAGCCCCTTTCATATACGGAATAATTTCTGTTCGTTTTAAGTTTTAATGTCGCTCCTTACTTTCAGTTTAAAAAACTTGTTTTTTTTATTTAATCTTCTCTAAAGCTTGACTTTTGTCAAAATTTCTTAAGAACATTTTCTGAGAACAGCAGCCATTGAATTGGTAGAAGAAGCTCTTTTTAAGCACTAAACACTTTAGCGTAATGAGCAAGGAGTTCGGAAGATGGCAGCTCCACTTATATATGGAATAATTTCAGTTTGTCTTAAGTTTAAAGCTGCTCCTTACTTTCAGTCTATTATTTTGTTTTAATTTAATTTAATTTAATTTCAGGAAACTATTCTTTTATAAACACGACACTTATTCAAACGCAGAAAAACTATCAAAGCTCTCTGTTTTTGATTGATAGCAAGGCATTGAAACGAATTTTTTTCGACAAATCATCCAAAAAACATGTCAAGCAAAGCAGGAGTATTCAAAAATGAAAAATTAAAATAGTAAAAAAAACTCACAAAACAATAGCCTACTTATGAAAAGTAAGATAGGAACTACTAGAATTCAGTTTTATTGAGGGATGCCGCATTGTTGGGGCATTATTTGACCAGTATCAATATTCTTGATTTTTTTATCGAACGCCGATATATTTAACACCTTCAGACCCTGTAATTATAATATGTAAAACATTTTCAAAGTAGATCGTTCAAAATAAAGCCTTGAAACCAAAATTAAGAAAATCAAATAAGAATTTATAGTGCTGGACCTTATTGAAAAAGGCTGTAAGCGTTGAATGGATATTTTTCCTTCAATTTTGAATACAAATATCAATATATTTGACGATTTTATACTTCATAATTATAAAAAAATTAAGCATTTTCAAAGTAATCTACTAGATTAATACAATCACTCATGGTAAATAATAATAATAGTACGACCCAAACACACGCATCCGTTCAGGAAAGCAACATTAAACATTTCTCTTTATAGGGGCTTCAGACGTCAGCAAAAGATTGCTCAGACATACATGTATTTGATGGCGTTTTTTTTTTTTTTGAAATTGCCCTCTTTTTAGGTTTATTTCCTTCTCTTTCCATAATTATGTGAGCTTTCTTTATGAACTTATGTGAGCTTTCTTATGCTACTATCCGCGTAGTAGCATAATATTTGTACACATGAATATATAATGAGTCGGAGGTAATAGGCTTGAGATTGTCTGTGCAGGAGTTCGACTCTTGTTGATAGAAGAGCATCGCCAAGTACTGAAAACCATGTTGTGACCAAGGTGGGCCCAGGATTGCACAAAGCCTCCATTCATGGGGGTCCCAGGGACTTCTTGCTGTCCGGTTCTAAGCCGGCTTAAGCACTTTGATGTAGACTTGAGAAGATATGTGATCCCCCTCCTGCACTGGTATCCGGGATCATTGCTTTTCCTGAGGCGAAAATAATTTCAATGATTTAAAGAACATGAAAATTGGAACTTGGAATGTTAAGGCGTTAAAAAATGACTATTGTATCGACATTTCGAATAACGAATTCAGACGATTTGAACTGGATTTATTAGGAGTTTCAGAAACTCATATCCCAGGGGTAGGAAGCATGAAATTAGGTGATATAGAATTTGTTTACTCAGGCAGGAAGGATGGGGTACATAGACAGGGAGTAGGGCTCATGATGAATAAGGAAGCTGCTAAGTCTTGTTTTGGCTGGGAAGGTATTATTAATAGAATACCAATTGCTCATTTTATTACTAAAAAGTCCAGGGTATCAGTTATAGTAGTATACGCCCCTGTAGAATCAACTGACGGAGATACTAGTAACTCAGATGAATTTTACTTATAGTTACAGGAGCAAATAGACAAGGTCCCAGGTAGAAATATGATGTTATTACTGGGATATTTTAACGCCCAGGTTGGTAGAAATAGGGATATATGGTATCGTAGCCTAGGTAAATTTGGTGTAGGAAAAAAAAATTAGTAATGGATACAGTCTTTTGCAATTTCGTAGGTATAACAATCTAGTTATAACCAATGCGGTGTTTGGTCATAAAATGGCTCATAAGTTAAAATAGTATTCACGTGATGGTAAGACAGTAAACCTTATTGATTATGTTATAGTAAACCGAAGACTGGCAGGATCAATACAAGATACTAGGGTATATAGGAGTACCGTTATTGATGTTAAAAGTAAAGATCACCATCTAGTAGTGTCAAGGGTTAATTTAAAGCTGACATATCGGAAGGGTAACTACCTCCCGGGAAGTTATGATGTTGGTAGACTCCAGGATGAGAATTTGACAGACACTTTCCAGGAACAGTTGAATACTAAACTTGAGAGTTTAAAATTTGATAATGTGGAAGGTGGCTGGAATAATTTTAGAAAAATAATTTGTGAAGTTGCTGAAGGTGTATTAGGGAAGAAAGCTAGAGCTGCAGCTAGGAATATTAGTGAAAAAGCTTAATGTTTAATAGAAAGGAGAAAGGACTTGTACAAGAATTATCTTACTGATAGATCATATGAAAACAAAAGGAATGTAAAGAAAGTGGAGAAAACATTAAAATATGAACTAAGGAGGTGTGAAGTGGAGGCTATGGATAAAATTGCCGAGGATCTGGAAGATGCAGCTAGACGGCATGATAGTAAAATATTGTACTGGCATGTTAACAAATTGAGAGGGAGTTGTCAATCAGGACTTGGCCCAGTTAAAGATAGGAATGGGGCCGTAATTAGCGATAAGGAAAAAACTAAAGAGAGATGGGCCAAACATTTTGAGAATTTGCTTAACCGAGATAAAGTTGCAGGAAAAGATATAGAGGAAAATGAAAAAGTTTGTGATACCTTGGATGTGAAGGATTATTTGTTTTGTGAGGAGGAATTAGCAACAGTACTAAAAGGATAAAAAAAATAATAAGGCTCCATGTGCTGATAGGGTGGTAAATGAGTTTCTTAAATATGGTGGCTCTGAGGTTAGAAATAAGTTACTGAAGATTATTAATATGATTTTCGAAAAAGGGGAAGTACCTAACGATTTTAGGAAAACCCTAATTAAGCCACTTTATAAGAAAGGTGATAGGGGTGAGTGTGGTAATTATCGAGGCATTAGTCTGGTCTCTTTAGGTAGTAAATTAATTAGTAATATGATACTTTTTAGACTGAGAGATGCCACAGAAAAAGTTTTAAGAGAAGAACAGTGCGGTTTTAGAAAAAGGTAGAGGATGTGTTGACCAAATTTTCGCTCTTAGGCTAATAATTGAGAAGTGCCTGAGTTTTCAAACACCTTTGGTCCTCAGTTTTATAGATTAAGAGCAAGCGTTCGATTCTGTTGATAGAAGAGCTTTAGTAAAGGTTTTATCCTTGTATGGTATACCAGACAAATACATTAAAGTTGTTAGGGCTATGTAGGAGAATAACTCTGCTGCGGTTAAGGTAGGAAATGAGGTTAGCAGCTGGTTTTGTATTAAATCAGGAGTTAAGTAGGGTTGTGTTCTATCCCCCTTTATATGGATTATTTTGATGGACTTTGTGTTAAGGAGCAGAGGAAAGGCAATGGGAGACCATGGAATCAAATGGGGAGGAAAACGTCTCCTGGACTTGGATTATGCTGATAATTTAAGCATCCTAGATGAAAGTGTGAGCAAAATGAAGGACGTTTTAGAGGTCTTGCGAGTTTAGGGTGCTAGAATTGGTTTGAAAATTAATGTTAGGAAGACTAAGTCACTAAGGCTAGGAATAAGTGAAGATGAAAAGGTGACGTTTGGTAATGAAAAGATTGATCAGGTGGGCAGCTTCACTTACCTTGGCATTATTATTAGTAAAGATGGTGGGAGCAGTGAAGATGTTAAAAGTAGAATAGCCAAGGCTCAGGGTGTTTTTTGAAAGTTAAAAAAAGTTTGGAAGAATAGGAAGATAAGTCTGCAAACCAAGATTAGAATATTAGAAGCTACAGTGATGACAGTGGTCAAATATGGCTCTGAAGCATGGACGCTCCGAAAAGCGGATGAAGATTTGCTAGATGTTTTCCAGAGAAATTGCTTAAGGATTGTTCTGGGTACCCGGCTGACTGACCGTATTTCAAACAATAGTCCATACGAAAAATATGGCTCAATACCGCTCTCTAGGGCTATAATGAAAGAAAGGTTGAGGTGGCTAGGGTACGTTGTGCGGATGAAGGATGAAAGATTGCCGAAGATTGTTTTTTTCTGCCAACCGTCTAGGGCTAAACGGAAAGCAGGTCGTCCCCGTCTGGGGAGGGAGGACGTCATAAAGAAAGATTTAAAGGAAATAGGAACTTCGTGGGCGGGTGTAAAAAGGGAGGCTTTGAGTAGATTGGGGTGGAGGAGGAGCGTGCGTAGCTGTGTTGGCCTCAGGCGGCTTGGTGCTGCGGTGAGTTGTTAGTAGTAGTAGTAGTTTATGAACTAATAACTTCTGATGTTCTGGAAATTTCAATTTAATATCCTTAGCTATTACTGAGATTTTGCAGAGACACCATTTTGATATCTTGGATACACATAGCCTCTTTGTATTTAATCGAACATCTACCTCAACGTTCCCTGAAAATTTCAATTGAGTACCCAATGCTGTTCCTGAGATATTGCAGCTATGCTCTTTTGACCACCTGGATGCAGATAGTGTCTTTTGATTTAGTTCAACACCCCATCAATGAGTATTTTTGTTACGCTTTTACGAGACGGGCAAAAGTTTAGGGGGGAGAAGGAGAAAACTACATAATTCCGCCTGGACACGACCTCACTGGGATGTAAATCATGATTTCAAGCCTGGGAATGGGAAAACCAATTAAAATAAAAGAGATTAAAATTCATAGCTATTTTCTGCCAAATATTGTCAATTTACCAATATTACCAAAGATGATTTTATAGCTTTTATCTTGTGTTTTATTTCTTTAGTTTCTATGTGTTTATCTTTTGGAACCCATTTTATGATCGACTTGCTAATTTACTTAATTTGCCAAAGAGTCACTTTGTGTGGCACCGCGTTCCAGAGAATCGGTTTCCAATTATGGTAATCTTAGGTAAAATGTAGGTGGCCATGAGCATTAAACAAGTAAGTACCATACTAGAGCAAGAGAACAATGAAATCGATAGATTAAGCAATGCATTTTAACAAGGCGAAAATTTCAGTTCAAAGATAACTCCTATAGCGATTGTGATATCATTTTCAGAATTAAACTGTTATATAGTTTATTTCATATGTTACCATCCTTGGCAAAAAATACGTTCTTCTAAGACTAAAAGGCATATTCCCTTATAGCTAACATCTGTCTAGAATCATTTTCCTGTCTTGAATCTGCGTGTTTCCTTTCTCCAATTGCCTTAACTAACAAAAGCAAGTCTATATGCTCTTATATACTATATAAAATATCTGCATCCAGGTCGTCAAAAGAGCACAGCTGCAACATCTCAGGAACAGCTTTGGGTTTTAAATTGAAACTTTCTGGGAATCCTGAGGTAGATGTTCGACTAAGTCCAAAGAGGCTATGTGCGTCTGAGTTATCAAAATGGTGTACCTACAAAATCTTAGGAATAGCTAAGTGTATTAAGTTGAAACTTCTAGAACATCAGAAGTTATTAGTTTATAAGAAAGCTCATATAATGATGGCTTTTTCAAATAGTAATCCATGTCTAAGAAAATTCTAAAGCCCAGAACTAGATCTGCTTACACCGTAAATAGCCAACAACTATCTGGAGGAGATTTTTATCATAGGTGGCTTTCATGTATTTTCCCTCCTAGGGTCTTAGCATAGAAGAAGGTGTCGTAGAAACGTCGGGAAAGGAGGGGGGGCTCATTCGATTGAAAGTTGGAATTTATAGTGCCCTTTTTAACAGTGAAAGTGATTGGAGGGCCCAATTAGAAATTATTATTGGGAAAAGGGGGCAAGTTTGATCCTGGGTCCTCAAAACGGCTAAGAGTATGAAGGTGAAAACTTCAGTAAACGTTGAGCGGGATGTTGGCAAAATAAAAACACTAAGTGTATTCAGGATGTCAAAAAGGTGCATCTACGATATCCCAGGAACGGCAGCGGGTATTAGGTTGAAATTATTGCTGAGTGTTTAAGAGGAATTAGAACTAAATTAAAAGACGATATCTGCGTCCAGGTTGATAATCAGGCGTATTTGCAATATCTCAAAAATAGTAAGTATGTTATGTTGAAACTTTCAGGACGTGCTGAGGGAGATAGTGAAATAAAAAAAAAAAATAAAAAAACATTATGTGTATTCTTGCTGTCAAACCGGCTTTTCTACAATATGACAGAACGCTTACGGCTTTTCATTGAAAACTTTCAGGGAATGTTGAAAGGGATTTCGGTATAAATTAAAAGACACAATGTGTATCCAGGGTGTCAAATGGACGTATCTGCAATATATATCAATGACGCCTAAGGGTATTAAGTTGCAACTTCTAAGTTATGTTGAGGAAGGTGGTGAGTTCAATCAGAATGCACTATCTTTGTCCAAATTGTCAAAAGAGTGCATCAACAATATCTCAGGAAGAGCTAAGCTTATAAATTGGCACTTTCAGAGAATGTTTGAGGGGTTTTGAACTAAATCAATAGGCACTATCTGAATCCGGGTGGTCAAAAGAGCAATAGTACAATATCTCAGGAACAGCTTTGGGTATTAAATTGAAATTTTCAGGGAATATTGACGGGGATGTTTGACTAAATCCAAAGAGGCTATGTGCATCCAAAATATCAAAATGGCGTATCTGCAAAATCTCAAGAATAGCCAAGGGTATTAAGTTGAAACTTCCAGAACATCAGAAGTTATTAGTTAATAAGAAAGCTCACATAATTATGGAAAGAGAAGGAAATAAACCTAAAAAGAGGGCAATCTCCATAAAAAAAACGCCATCAATTGTTTTCTTTAAATTATTTTTTGGACACTTCGATCCTGAACCCCCCCCCCCCCACCACGATCAAAAGTCTTGGATGTGCCCTTACAACCCAGGAAATTGTTTTTTAACAAATTTAAGAAGCTTATCCCGGTTTTGGAGATTAGGAACAGAATTGGAAGGATATATTCATACAAAAAAAATTGGATATGCTAAATTACTGATTAAACACCCCCTAGGAATATTACATCTTCGGTGTTGCGCAATCAAAAAATATTTTTCGGGGAAGTTTTCAAGCAAAACCTAATAGTTAAAATTTAAATTAAAAAGTTAGCTTAAATTTAAAACTTGATCAAACAGTTCGTGGTGACGAACTATAAGTAAGGAGCGACCCGGCTCAATAGTAATCGAAACTCTAAAAAACAAAATTTTGATATCAATAGATATATCAAAAGTACTGGAATCCCCTCCTCAACGCCTCGCTATTTACGCTAAAGTTTTTATTAAAAAAATAGAGTTGTCAGAAAGTCAAACTTTAGCGTAAAGAGCGAGGCGTTGAGGAGGGGACAGCCCCTTTCATATACGGAATAATTTCTGTTCGTTTTAAGTTTTAACGTCGTTCCTTACTTTCAGTTAAAAAACCTTTTTTTTTAACTTTATTTTTGAACGTTTTTGAATTAATGCAGGATTTGATTTTGGATCACCGTACATGAATAATCAAAACAAAATTTGCATATTAATTTTACTTTTATTTAATTAAATGGCTTTCTCGAAACTTGTTTAATTTTATTTACGAACGTTTTTATTAGTAATAAATACACGTAACTTACGAATTAACTTACGTAACGAACTTCTATATTCATATATTTTTAATACGTATATTAGGGGGTTCAGCCCCTAGTCAATACCTTGCTCTTTAAGCTAAAGTTCGAATTTTGTTCCAATTCTTTAAAAATGACCGCTTAATCACAAAGGCCGTTAATTAGAATAAATAGCTCTTATGAAAGTACTAAAAAATCTTTGGCTTAAAGAGCGAGGTATTGACTAGGGGGTGAACCCAATCATATACTTAATATTTTCTGTTCGTTTTAAGTTTTAATTTTGCTGCTTACTTTCAGTTGAAAAACTTGTTTTTTTATATTTAATTTCTGATCTTTTTTTAAATAATGCTGGGAAATCCGGCGTCCCCTTCATAGCAATGTTCCTTCCCCCATGAAAACTTCCTTACTGGAAAGATCCTCCCATATAACCCCCGACCCACCCACCCACCCCCTACCCGCACAGCCAGAAAAAATCCCCCCTGAAAACGTCTGTATACTTCCCAGTAACCAATACTATATGTTAACATTGGGTAAAGTTCATAACTTTCAGCCCTCCCTCCGAGGACTTGGGGGGATTAAGTCATCCTAAAAGACATAGTTATCATATTTTCGACCATGATGAACAAAATGGCTATCTCAAAATTTTGATCGTGGTACTTTGGGAAAAAATGAGCGTGGGAGGGGGCCTAGTTGCCCTCAATTTTTTTGATCACTTGAAAAGGGCACTAGAACTTTTAATTTCCGTTCTAATGAGCCCTCCCACGATATTCTAGGACCATTGGGTCGATACGATGGCCCCTGGGAAAAAAAACAACAACAAATAAACACGCATCCGTGATCGTTCTTCTGGCAAAAAATGCAAAGTTCCACATTTTTGTAGATAGGAGCTTGAAACCTCTACAGTAGGGTTCTCTGATACGCTGAATATGATGGTGTGATTTTCATTAAGGTTCTATAACCCTTAAGGGGTCTTTCCCCCTTTTTTCAAAAATCAGCCAAATTTTCTCAGGCGCGTAACTTTTGATGGGTAGAACTAAACTTGATGAAACTTATATAGTTGAAATCAAAATTAAAATCTGATTCTTTTGATGTATCTATTGATATCAAGTTCCCGTTTTCTAGAGTCTCGGTTACCATTGAGCCGGGTCGCTCCTTACTTACAGTTCGTTACCACGAACTGTTTGAAAATGTGGAATTTTGTATTTTTTGCCAGAAGAAAGATTACGGATACGTTTTTTTTTGTTCCCCAGGGGTGATTGTATCGACCCAATGGCCCTAGAATATCACGGGAGGGCTCATTCGAACGAAAATTAGAAGTTTTAGTGCCCTTTTTAAGTGACCAAAAAAATGGACGGCAACTAGGCCCCCTCCCACGCTCATTTTTTCCCAAAGTCACCCGATTAAAATTTTGAGATAGCCGTGTTCAACATGGTCGAAAAATACAATAACTATGTCTCTGAGGACGACTTAATCCCCCACAGTCCTTAGGGGCAGGGTTACAAGTTATCAACTTTACCCAATGTTTACATAGAGTATTGGTTATTGGGAAGTATAAGTAGAAAGCTATCTTATAGTCGTGACAGTACACCATATATGGGCATAGAGTCCCTAGGGAGATGGTTTTTGTCACTGAGAATGAAAAAACAGGATTTTTCTCACTTTGAAGGATGTTTTCTGGATTATTGAGTCTAACGGGGACAGGCTCAATGACACTTCGTTCAAGATCAATTGATTGTTGTTGTTGTTTTGGTCAAGTGTGTGTTGGTCAATTTATTTGATGTTTTTCATGGATGTCAACATCAATTTATGTCTGTTTTATGGTTTTTGTCAGTGAGATTGAAAAAACAGGATTTTCCTCACTTTGATGGATGTTTTCTGGATTATTGAGTCTAACGGGGGAACAGGGTCAATGACACTTCGTTCAAGATCAATTGTTTTGTTGTTATTTTGGCCAAGTGCACGCTAGGGGCGAATGTTAATAATTCTCCTTAGAAACAACAAATTAATTCCCCTTTCTTGACAAATCAATCAACCATGACATCATCTGTCAGACATTAAAAAACTTCGCCCGGAAACAATTCACATTGACATCACCTGTCAGATATTAATAAACTTTGCCCCGGAAACAATTCTGGTCGAACTCCAAAGATATTAATAAACTTCGCCCCGGAAACAATTCTCCAAGAAACTCCGGCGAATGTTTTGATCTTAGAGATGAAGATATTAACGTGGGAAAGGCTTTCTTAGTAATTTGAAATGTGACAGCGCAGGGATGCCAAAAACAAAAGGAACACGCCGAAATTACGTTTAGGGATTATTTGAGCGAAACCGTTTTAGACATTTTATGGAATTATTTCGGCGAAACAGTTAGAGACATTTTAAAAGATGATTTTAGAAGATGTTTTAGAAGAGGTTTTGAGTGTGGTCGTTATAATAAACAAGTTCTATTTGAACAGTGTTGTGAGGTCCTCTACCCCAACCCAAAGGGCTCCGATCACCATACCCCAACCCCAAAGGAACCCCCCGGCCCCCAAAGGTTCCCCGGGCTCCCAAAGGACCACCCGGCCCCCAAGGGCCCCCCAGAACCACAAAGGCCCTCCCCGGGCCCCCAAAGAGTCCCCTCACCATTTTTTAATACTTTTTTAAGGCTTTATTATATCTTTTCAGAACAAGTTCCTTTCTTAATGTCATTCCTTAACCCATTTTCCAACTTGAAATACCCATCCTTTTCACCCACAACTATACTTTACAGCTTTTTGGATACCTCAACACCAAGAAATACTTTTCAAAAGACATTTCAGAGCAAGTTATTTTCTTAATGTCCCTTCTAAACCCATTTTAAAAGTTGAAGTTCCCATCCTTTTCACCCACAACTTTACTTTTCAGCTTTTTGGATACCTCAACACCAAGAAATACCTTTCAAAAGGCATTTCAGAGCAAGTTCCTTTCTTAATGTCCCTCCTAAACCCATTTTCCAACTTGAAGTACCCTTCCTTTTCACCCACAAATTTACTTTATAGCTTTTTGGATACCTCAACACCAAGAAATACCTTTCAAAAGGCATTTCAGAGCAAGTTCCTTTCTTAATGTCCGTTCTAAACCCATTTTCCAACTTGAAGTACCCATCCTTTTCACCCACAACTATACTTTACAGTTTTTTGGATACCTCAACACTAAGAAATACCTTTCAAAAGCCATTTCAGAGCAAGTTCCTTTCTTAATGTCCCTTCTAAACCCATTTTACAAGTTGAAGTACCCATCCATTTCACCCACAACTTTACTTTACAACTTTTTGGATACCCCAGCACCAAGAAATACCTTTCAAAAGGCATTTCAGAGCAAGTTCCTTTCTTAATGTCAATCCTAAACCCATTTTACAAGTTGAAGTACCCATCCTTTTCACCCGCAACTCTACTTTACAGCTTTTTGGATACCTCAACACCAAGAAATACCTTTCAAAAGGCATTTCAGAGCAATTTCCTTTCTTAATGTCCCTTCTAAACCCATTTTCTAACTTGAAGTACCCATTCATTTCACCCATAACTTTACCTTACAGCTTTTTGAATGCCTCATCACCATTAAATACCTTTCAAAAGGCATTTCAGAGCAATTTCCTTTCTTAATGTCCCTTCTAAACCCATTTTCCAACTTGAAGCATCCATCCTTTTCACCCACAACTTTACTTTACAGCTTTTTGAATACCTCAACACCAAGCAATACTTTTCAAAGGCTTTTCGCCTTCCTAAACCAATTTTACAAGTTGAAGTAGTCATCTTTTCCCCCACAAGTTTACTATAAGGCTTTTCGAACACCCCAACATCAAGCAATACCTTTCAAAAGGCTTTATTATATCTTTTCAGAACAAGTTCTTCATGTAATTTTCTTTCTAAACCCATTTTACAAGTTGAAGTACTTATCTTTTTCCCCACAACTCTACTTTACGACTTTTTTGCACACCCAAACATCAAGCAATACTTTCCAAAAGGCTTTATTATATCTTTTCAGAACAAGTTTTTTTCTTAATGTCCTTCTTAAACCATTTTTACAAGTTGAAGTAGTTATCTTCTTCACCACAACTTTACTTTACGACTTTTTGAACACCCCAAGATCAAGAAATACTTTTCAAAAGGGTTTATTATATCTTTTCAGAACAAGTTCCTTTCTTAATATCCTTCTTAAACCAATTTTAAAAATTCTAAATTTTTTCTTAGGAATATTTCAGTAGTGTTTTGTTATGGTTTACCTTGTCACAGTTACATTCTCTTGATTTTTCAAAGTTCATTTTGGTTTTCTTTCGTCGAAATGTAAGAGTTGGAATATTTCAGTAGTGTTTTGTTGTGGTTTACCTTGTCACAGTTACATTCTCTTGATCTTTCAAAGTTCATTTTGGATTTCTTTCATTGAAATGCAAGAGTTGGAATATTTCAGGAGTGTTTTGTTGTGTTTTACATTGTCACAGTTACATTCTCTTAATTTTTCAAAGTTCATTTTGAATTTCTTTCGTTGAAATGCAAGAGTTGGCATATTTCAGTAGTGTTTTGTCGTGTTTTACCTTGTCACAGTTACATTCTCTTAATTTTTCAAAGTTCATTTTGGTTTTCATTCGTTGAAGTGCATGAGTTGGAATATTTCAGTAATGTTTTGTTGTGGTTTACCTCGTCACAGTTACATTTTCTTGATTTTTCAAAGTACATTTTGGATTTCTTTCGATTAAATGCAAGAGTTGGAATATTTCAATAGTGTTTTGTCGTGGTTTATCTTATCAAAGTTACATTCTCTTAATTTTTCAAAGTCAATTTTGAATTTTTTTCATTGAAATGCAAGAGTTGGAATATTTCAGTAGTGTTTTGTTGTGGTTTACCTTATCACAGTTACATTCTCTTGATTTTTCAAAGTTCATTTTGGATTTCTTTCATTGAAATGCAAGAGTTGGAATATTTCAGTAGTGTTTTGTTGTGTTTTACATTATCACAGTTACATTCTCTTGATTTTTCAAAGTTCATTTTGGTTTTCTTTCATTGAAATGCAAGAGTTGGAATATTTCAGTAGTGTTTTGTTGTGTTTTACATTGTCACAGTTACATTCTATTGATTTTTCAAAGTTCATTTGAATTTCTTTCATTGAAATGCAAGAGTTGTAATATTTCAGTAGTGTTTTGTTGTGTTTTACATTGTCACAGTTACATTCTCTTAATTTTTCAAAGTTCATTTTGGATTTCTTTCGTTGAAATGCAAGAGTTGTAATATTTCAGTAGTGTTTTGTTATGGTTTACCTTGGCACAGTTACATTCTCTTAATTTTTCAAAGTTCATTTTGAATTTCTTTCGTTGAAATGCAAGAGTTGTAATATTTCAGTAGTGTTTTGTTGTGGTTTACCTTGTCACAGTTACATTCTCTTAATTTTTCTAAGTTCATTTTGAATTTCTTTCGTTGAAATGCAAGAGTTGGAATATTTCAGTAGTGTTTTGTCGTGGTTTACCTTGTCACAGTTACATTCTCTTAATTTTTCAAAGTTCATTTTGGTTTTCATTCGTTGAAATGCATGAGTTGGAATATTTCAGTAGTGTTTTGTTGTGGTTTACCTCGTCACAGTTATATTTTCTTGATTTTTCAAAGTACATTTTGGATTTCTTTCGATGAAATGCAAGAGTTGGAATATTTCAATAGTGTTTTGTCGTGGTTTACCTTATCGACGTTATATTCTCTTAATTTTTCAAAGTCTATTTTGAATTTCTTTCATTGAAATGCAAGAGTTGGAATATTTCAGTAGTGTTTTGTCGTGGTTTACCTTATCACAGTTACATTTTCTTGATTTTTCAAAGTTCATTTTGGTTTTCATTCGTTGAAATGTAAGAGTTGGATTATCACAGGTGTGAAATGATTGGTTTACCTTGTCACACTTACATTCTCTTAATTTTTCAAAGTTCATTTTGGATTTCTTTCGATGAAATGCAAGAGTTGGAATATTTCAATAGTGTTTTGTCGTGGTTTACCTAATCATAGTTACATTCTCTTAATTTTTCAAAGCTCATTTTGGATTTCTTTCGTTGAAATGCATGAGTTGGAATATTTCAGTAGTGTTTTGTTGTGGTTTACCTTATCACAGTTACATTCTCTTGATTTTTCAAAGTTCATTTTGAATTTCTTTCGTTGAAATGCAAGAGTTGGAATATTTCAGTAGTGTCTTGTCGTGCTTTACCTTGTCACAGTTACATTCTCTTAATTTTTCAAAGTTCATTTTGGTTTTCTTTCGTTAAAATGCAAGAGATGGAATATTTCAGTAGTGTTTTGTTGTAGTTTACCTTGTCATAGTTACATTCTCTTAATTTTTCAAAGTTCATTTTGGATTTCTTTTGATGAAATGCAAAAGTTGGAATATTTCAATAGTGTTTTGTCGTGGTTTACCTAGTCACAGTTACATTCTCTAGATTTTTCAAAGTCCATTTTGAATTTCTTTCATTGAAATGCAAGAGTTGGAATATTTCAGTAGTGTTTTGTCGTGGTTTACCTTGTCACAGTTACATTCTCTAGATTTTTCAAAGTTCATTTTGGTTTTCTTTCGTTGAAATGTAAGAGTTGGAATATTTCAGTAGTGTTTTGTTGTGGTTTACCTTGTCACACTTACATTCTCTTAATTTTTCAAAGTTCATTTTGGATTTCATTCGTTGAAATGCAAGAGTTTAAATATTTCAGTAGTGTTTTGTCATGGCTTACCTTGTCACAGTAACATTCTCTTAATTTTTCAAAGTTCATTTTAATTTCTTTCATAGAAATGCAAGAGTTGGAATATTTCAGTAGTGTTTTGTCGTGGTTTACCTTGTCACAGTTACATTCTCTTGATTTTTCAAAGTTCATTTTAAATTTCTTTCATTGAAATGCAAGATTTGGAATATTTCAGTAGTGTTTTGATGTGGTTTACCTTGTCACAGTTACATTCTCTTGATTTTTCAAAGTTCATTTGGTTTTCTTTCGTTGAAATGCAAGAGTTGGAATATTTCAGTAGTGTTTTGTTCGTGGTTTACCTTGTCACAGTTACATTCTCTTAATTTTTCAAAGTTCATTTTGAATTTCTTTCGTTGAAATGCAAGAGTTGGAATATTTCAGTAGTGTTTTGTTGTGGTTTACCTTGTCACAGTTACATTCTCTTAATTTTTCAAAGTTCATTTTGAATTTCTTTCGTTGAAATGCAAGAGTTGGAATATTTCAGTAGTGTTTTGTCGTGGTTTACCTGTCACAGTTACATTCTCTTGATTTTTTCAAAGTTCATTTTGGATTTCTTTCGATGAAATGCAAGAGTTGGAATATTTCAATAGTGTTTTGTTGTGGTTTACCTTGTCACAGTTACATTCTCTTAATTTTTCAAAGTTCATTTTGAATTTCTTTCATTGAAATGCAAGAGTTGGAATATTTCAGTAGTGTTTTGTCTGGTTTACCTTATCACAGTTACATTTTCTTGATTTTTCAAAGTTCATTTGGAATTTCTTTCGTTGAAATGCAAGAGTTGGAATATTTCAGTAGTGTTTTGTTGGTTTACCTTGTCACAGTTACATTTCTTGATTTTCAAAGTTCATTTGGATTTCTTTCGTTGAAATGCAAGAGTTGGAATATTTCAGTAGTGTTTTGTCGTGGTTTACCTTGATCACAGTTACATTCTCTTGATTTTTCAAAGTTCATTTTGGATTTCTTTCGTTGAAATGCAAGAGTTGGAATATTTCAGTAGTGTTTTGTGTGGTTTACCTTATCACAGTTACATTCTCTTGATTTTTCAAAGTTCATTTTGAATTTCTTTCGTTGAAATGCAAGAGTTGGAATATTTCAGTAGTGTTTTGTGTGGTTTACCTTGTCACAGTTACATTTTCTTGATTTTTCAAAGTTCATTTTGGATTTCTTTCGTTGAAATGCAAGAGTTGGAATATTTCAGTAGTGTTTTGTCTGGTTTACCTTGTCACAGTTACATTCTCTTGATTTTTCAAAGTTCATTTTGGATTTCTTTCGTTGAAATGCAAGAGTTGGAATATTTCAGTAGTGTTTTGTCGTGGTTTACCTTGTCACAGTTACATTCTCTTGATTTTTCAAAGTTCATTTTGGAATTTCTTTCGTTGAAATGCAAGAGTTGGAATATTTCAGTAGTGTTTTGTTCGTGGTTTACCTTGTCACAGTTACATTCTCTTGATTTTTCAAAGTTCATTTTGGATTTCTTTCGTTGAAATGCAAGAGTTGGAATATTTCAGTAGTGTTTTGTTGTGGTTTACCTTGTCACAGTTACATTCTCTTAATTTTTCAAAGTTCATTTTGGATTTCTTTCATTGAAATGCAAGAGTTGGAATATTTCAGTAGTGTTTTGTATGGTTTACCTTGTCACAGTTACATTCTCTTGATTTTTCAAAGTTCATTTTGATTTCTTTCATTGAAATGTAAGAGTTGGAATATTTCAGTAGTGTTTTGTTGTGTTTTACATTGTCACAGTTACATTCTCTTGATTTTTCAAAGTTCATTTTGGATTTCTTTCATTGAAATGCAAGAGTTGGAATATTTCAGTAGTGTTTTGTTGTGTTTTACATTGTCACAGTTACATTCTATTGATTTTTCAAAGTTCATTTGAATTTCTTTCATTGAAATGCAAGAGTTGTAATATTTCAGTAGTGTTTTGTTGTGTTTTACATTGTCACAGTTACATTCTCTTAATTTTTCAAAGTTCATTTTGGTTTTCTTTAATTGAAATGCAAGAGTTGGCATATTTCAGTAGTGTTTTGTCGTGGTTTTACCTTGTCACAGTTACATTCTTTTAATTTTTCAAAGTTCATTTTGGTTTTCATTCGTTGAAATGCATGAGTTGGAATATTTCAGTAGTGTTTTGTTGTGGTTTACCTCGTCACAGTTACATTTTCTTGATTTTTCAAAGTACATTTTGGATTTCTTTCGATGAAATGCAAGAGTTGGAATATTTCAATAGTGTTTTGTCGTGGTTTACCTTATCAAGTTACATTCTCTTAATTTTTCAAAGTCAATTTTGAATTTTTTTCATTGAAATGCAAGAGTTGGAATATTTCAGTAGTGTTTTGTTATGGTTTACCTTATCACAGTTACATTCTCTTGATTTTTCAAAGTTCATTTTGGATTTCTTTCATTGAAATGCAAGAGTTGGAATATTTCAGTAGTGTTTTGTTGTGTTTTACATTATCACAGTTACATTCTCTTGATTTTTCAAAGTTCATTTTGGTTTTCTTTCATTGAAATGCAAGAGTTGGAATATTTCAGTAGTGTTTTGTTGTGTTTTACATTGTCACAGTTACATTCTATTGATTTTTCAAAGTTCATTTTGAATTTCTTTCGTTGAAATGCAAGAGTTGTAATATTTCAGTAGTGTTTTGTTGTGGTTTACCTTGTCACAGTTACATTCTCTTAATTTTTCAAAGTTCATTTTGGATTTCTTTCGTTGAAATGCAAGAGTTGGAATATTTCAGTAGTGTTTTGTTATGGTTTACCTTGTCACAGTTACATTCTCTTAATTTTTCAAAGTTCATTTTGAATTTCTTTCGTTGAAATGCAAGAGTTGTAATATTTCAGTAGTGTTTTGTTGTGGTTTACCTTGTCACAGTTACATTCTCTTAATTTTTCAAAGTTCATTTTGAATTTCTTTCGTTGAAATGCAAGAGTTGGAATATTTCAGTAGTGTTTTGTCGTGGTTTACCTTGTCACAGTTACATTCTCTTAATTTTTCAAAGTTCATTTTGGTTTTCTTTCGTTGAAATGCAAGAGTTGGAATATTTCAGTAGTGTTTTGTTGTGGTTTACCTCGTCACAGTTACATTCTCTTGATTTTTCAAAGTTCATTTTGGATTTCTTTCGATGAAATGCAAGAGTTGGAATATTTCAATAGTGTTCTGTTATGGTTTACCTTATCACGTTACATTCTCTTAATTTTTCAAAGTCCATTTTGAATTTCTTTCATTGAAATGCAAGAGTTGGAATATTTCAGTAGTGTTTTGTCGTGGTTTACCTTATCACAGTTACATTTTCTTGATTTTTCAAAGTTCATTTTGGTTTTCATTCGTTGAAATGTAAGAGTTGGATTATCACAGGTGTGAAATGATTGGTTTACCTTGTCACACTTACATTCTCTTAATTTTTCAAAGTTCATTTTGGATTTCTTTCGATGAAATGCAAGAGTTGGAATATTTCAATAGTGTTTTGTCGTGGTTTACCTAATCATAGTTACATTCTCTTAATTTTTCAAAGCTCATTTTGGATTTCTTTCGTTGAAATGCATGAGTTGGAATATTTCAGTAGTGTTTTGTTGTGGTTTACCTTATCACAGTTACATTCTCTTGATTTTTCAAAGTCCATTTTGAATTTCTTTCATTGAAATGCAAGAGTTGGAATATTTCAGTAGTGTTTTGTCGTGGTTTACCTTGTCACAGTTACATTCTCTTAATTTTTCAAAGTTCATTTTGGTTTTCTTTCGTTGAAATGCAAGAGTTGGAATATTTCAGTAGTGTTTTGTTGTAGTTTACCTTGTCATAGTTACATTCTCTTAATTTTTCAAAGTTCATTTTGGATTTCTTTTGATGAAATGCAAAAGTTGGAATATTTCAATAGTGTTTTGTCGTGGTTTACCTAGTCACAGTTACATTCTCTAGATTTTTCAAAGTCCATTTTGAATTTCTTTCATTGAAATGCAAGAGTTGGAATATTTCAGTAGTGTTTTGTCGTGGTTTACCTTGTCACAGTTACATTCTCTTAGATTTTTCAAAGTTCATTTGGATTTCTTTCCTTGAAATGCAAGAGTTGGAATATTTCAGGAGTGTTTTGCTGTGGTTTACCTTGTCACAGTTACATTCTCTTAATTTTTCAAAGTTCATTTTAATTTCTTTCATAGAAATGCAAGAGTTGGAATATTTCAGTAGTGTTTTGTCGTGGTTTACCTTGTCACAGTTACATTCTCTTGATTTTTCAAAGTTCATTTTGAATTTCTTTCATTGGAATGCAAGATTTGGAATATTTCAGTAGTGTTTTGATGTGGTTTACCTTGTCACAGTTACATTCTCTTGATTTTTCAAAGTTCATTTTGGTTTTCTTTCGTTGAAATGCAAGAGTTGGAATATTTCAGTAGTGTTTTGTCGTGGTTTACCTTGTCACAGTTACATTCTCTTAATTTTTCAAAGTTC
Source organism: Artemia sinica (assembly GCA_027921565.1). Classification (NCBI taxonomy): domain Eukaryota; kingdom Metazoa; phylum Arthropoda; class Branchiopoda; order Anostraca; family Artemiidae; genus Artemia; species Artemia sinica. Next base: position 50,691,148 of record CM051268.1, read on the forward strand.
ATTTTGAATTTCTTTCGTTGAAATGCAAGAGTTGGAATATTTCAGTAGTGTTTTGTTGTGGTTTACCTTGTCACAGTTACATTCTCTTGATTTTTTCAAAGTTCATTTTGAATTTCTTTCGTTGAAATGCAAGAGTTGGAATATTTCAATAGTGTTTTGTCTGTGGTTTACCTTGTCACAGTTACATTCTCTTGATTTTTCAAAGTTCATTTTGAATTTCTTTCGTTGAAATGCAAGAGTTGGAATATTTCAGTAGTGTTTTGTGTGGTTTACCTTGTCACAGTTACATTCTCTTGATTTTTCAAAGTTCATTTTGAATTTCTTTCGTTGAAATGCAAGAGTTGGAATATTTCAGTAGTGTTTTGTTGTGGTTTACCTTGTCACAGTTACATTTTCTTGATTTTTCAAAGTTCATTTGGATTTCTTTCGTTGAAATGCAAGAGTTGGAATATTTCAGTAGTGTTTTGTTGTGGTTTACCTTGTCACAGTTACATTCTCTTGATTTTTCAAAGTTCATTTTGATTTCTTTCGTTGAAATGCAAGAGTTGGAATATTTCAGTAGTGTTCTGTTGGGGTTTACCTTATCACAGTTACATTTTCTTGATTTTTCAAAGTTCATTTTGAATTTCTTTCGTTGAAATGCAAGAGTTGGAATATTTCAGTAGTGTTTTGTCATGGTTTACCTTGACACAGTTACATTTTCTTGATTTTTCAAAGTTCATTTGGATTTCTTTCCTTGAAATGCAAGAGTTGGAATATTTCAGTAGTGTTTTGCTGTGGTTTACCTTGTCACAGTTACATTCTCTTGATTTTTCAAAGTTCATTTTGGATTTCTTTCGTTGAAATGCTAGAGTTGGAATATTTCAGTAGGGTTTTGTTGTGGTTTACCTTGTCACAGTTACATTCTCTTGATTTTTCAAAGTTCTTTTGGAATTTCTTTCGTTGAAATGCAAGAGTTGGAATATTTCAATAGTGTTTTGTCGTGGTTTACCTTATCAAAGTTACATTCTCTTAATATTTCAAAGTCAATTTTGAATTTCTTTCATTGAAATGCAAGAGTTGGAATATTTCAGTAGTGTTTTGTTATGGTTTACCTTGTCACAGTTACATTCTCTTGATTTTTCAAAGTTCATTTTGGATTTCTTTCATTGAAATGCAAGAGTTGGAATATTTCAGTAGTGTTTTGTTGTGTTTTACATTATCACAGTTACATTCTCTTGATTTTTCAAAGTTCATTTTGGTTTTCTTTCATTGAAATGCAAGAGTTGGAATATTTCAGTAGTGTTTTGTTGTGTTTTACATTGTCACAGTTACATTCTATTGATTTTCAAAGTTCATTTGAATTTCTGTCATTGAAATGCAAGAGTTGTAATATTTCAGTAGTGTTTTGTTGTGTTTTACATTGTCACAGTTACATTCTCTTAATTTTTCAAAGTTCATTTTGGATTTCTTTCGTTGAAATGCAAGAGTTTTAATATTTCAGTAGTGTTTTGTTATGGTTTACCTTGTCACAGTTACAGTCTCTTAATTTTTCAAAGTTCATTTTGAATTTCTTTCGTTGAAATGCAAGAGTTGTAATATTTCAGTAGTGTTTTGTTGTGGTTTACCTTGTCACAGTTACATTCTCTTAATTTTTCAAAGTTCATTTTGAATTTCTTTCGTTGAAATGCAAGAGTTGGAATATTTCAGTAGTGTTTTGTCGTGGTTTACCTTGTCACAGTTACATTCTCTTAATTTTTCAAAGTTCATTTTGGTTCTCATTCGTTGAAATGCATGAGTTGGAATATTTCAGTAGTGTTTTGTTGTGGTTTACCTCGTCACAGTTACATTTTCTTGATTTTTCAAAGTACATTTTGGATTTCTTTCGATGAAATGCAAGAGTTGGAATATTTCAATAGTGTTTTGTCGTGGTTTACCTTATCAAAGTTACATTCTCTTAATTTTTCAAAGTCCATTTTGAATTTCTTTCATTGAAATGCAAGAGTTGGAATATTTCAGTAGTGTTTTGTCGTGGTTTACCTTATCACAGTTACATTTTCTTGATTTTTCAAAGTTCATTTTGGTTTTCATTCGTTGAAGTGTAAGAGTTGGATTATCACAGGTGTGAAATGATTCGTTTACCTTGTCACACTTACATTCTCTTAATTTTTCAAAGTTCGTTTTGGATTTCTTTCGATGAAATATCAAGAGTTGGAATATTTCAATAGTGTTTTGTCGTGGTTTACCTAATCATAGTTACATTCTCTTAATTTTTCAAAGCTCATTTTGGATTTCTTTCGTTGAAATGCATGAGTTGGAATATTTCAGTAGTGTTTTGTTGTGGTTTACCTTATCACAGTTACATTCTCTTAATTTTTCAAAGTTCATTTTGATTTCTTCGTTGAAATGCAAGAGTTGGAATATTTCAGTAGTGTCTTGTCGTGCTTTACCTTGTCACAGTTACATTCTCTAGATTTTTCAAAGTTCATTTTGGTTTTCTTTCGTTGAAATGTAAGAGTTGGAATATTTCAGTAGTGTTTTGTTGTAGTTTACCTTGTCATAGTTACATTCTCTTAATTTTTCAAAGTTCATTTTGGATTTCTTTTGATGAAATGCAAAAGTTGGAATATTTCAATAGTGTTTTGTCGTGGTTTACCTAGTCACAGTTACATTCTCTAGATTTTTCAAAGTCCATTTTGAATTTCTTTCATTGAAATGCAAGAGTTGGAATATTTCAGTAGTGTTTTGTCGTGGTTTACCTTGTCACAGTTACATTCTCTAGATTTTTCAAAGTTCATTTTGGTTTTCTTTCGTTGAAATGTAAGAGTTGGAATATTTCAGTAGTGTTTTATTGTAGTTTACCTTGTCACACTTACATTCTCTTAATTTTTCAAAGTTCATTTGGATTTCATTCGTTGAAATGCAAGAGTTTAAATATTTCAGTAGTGTTTTGTCATGGCTTACCTTGTCACAGTAACATTCTCTTAATTTTTCAAAGTTCATTTTGAATTTCTTTCATTGAAATGCAAGAGTTGGAATATTTCAGTAGTGTTTTGTCGTGGTTTACCTTGTCACAGTTACATTCTCTTGATTTTTAAAAGTTCATTTTGAATTTCTTTCATTGAAGAGCAAGAGTTGGAATATTTCAGTAGTGTTTTGATGTGGTTTACCTTGTCACAGTTACATTCTCTTGATTTTTCAAAGTTCATTTTGGTTTTCTTTCGTTGAAATGCAAGAGTTGGAATATTTCAGTAGTGTTTTGTCGTGGTTTACCTTATAAAAGTTACATTCTCTTAATTTTTCAAAGTCAATTTTGAATTTTTTTCATTGAAATGCAAGAGTTGGAATATTTCAGTAGTGTTTTGTTATGGTTTACCTTGTCACAGTTACATTCTCTTAATTTTTCAAAGCTCATTTTGAATTTCTTTCATTGAAATGCAAGAGTTGGAATATTTCAGTAGTGTTTTGTCGTGGTTTACCTTGTCACAGTTACATTCTCTTAATTTTTTAAAAGTTCATTTTGAATTTCTTTCGATGAAATGTGAGAGTTGGAATATTTCAATAGTGTTTTGTTGTGGTTTACCTTGTCACAGTTACATTCTCTTAATTTTTCAAAGTTCATTTTGAATTTCTTTCATTGAAATGCAAGAGTTGGAATATTTCAGTAGTGTTTTGTCATGGTTTACCTTGTCACAGTTACATTCTCTTAATTTTTCAAAGTTCATTTTGAATTTCTTTCGTTGAAATACAAGAGTTGGAATATTTCAGTAGTGTTTTGTTGTGGTTTACCTCGTCACAGTTACATTTTCTTGATTTTTCAAAGTTCATTTTGAATTTCTTTCGTTGAAATGCAAGAGTTGGAATATTTCAGTAGTGTTTTGTTGTGGTTTACCTTGTCAAAGTTACATTCTCTTAATTTTTCAAAGTTCATTTGGATTTCTTTCGTTGAAATGCAAGAGTTGGAATATTTCAGTAGTGTTTTGTCATGGTTTACCTTGACACAGTTACATTTTCTTGATTTTTCAAAGTTCATTTGGATTTCTTTCCTTGAAATGCAAGAGTTGGAATATTTCAGTAGTGTTTTGCTGTGGTTTACCTTGTCACAGTTACATTCTCTTGATTTTTCAAAGTTAATTTTGGATTTCTTTCGTTGAAATGCAAGAGTTGGAATATTTCAGTAGGGTTTTGTTGTGGTTTACCTTGTCACAGTTACATTCTCTTGATTTTTCAAAGTTCTTTTTGGAATTTCTTTCGTTGAAATGCAAGAGTTGGAATATTTCAGTAGTGTTTTGTTGTGGTTTACCTTGTCACAGTTACATTCTCTTGATTTTTCAAAGTTCATTTTGGATTTCTTTCGTTGAAATGCAAGAGTTGGAATATTTCAGTAGGGTTTTGTTGTGGTTTACCTTGTCACAGTTACATTCTCTTGATTTTTCAAAGTTCTTTTTGGAATTTCTTTCGTTGAAATGCAAGAGTTGGAATATTTCAGTAGTGTTTTGTTGTAGTTTACCTTGTCACAGTTACATTCTATTGATTTTTCAAAGTTCATTTTGAATTTCTTTGTTGAAATGTAAGAGTTGGAATATTTCAATAGTGTTTTGTCATGGTTTACCTTGTCACTGTTACATTCTATTGATTTTTCAAAGTTCATTTTGAATTTTTTTCGTTGAAATGCAAGAGTTGGAATATTTCAGTAGTGTTTTGTTATGGTTTACATAGTCACTGTTACATTCTCTTGATTTTTCAAAGTTCATTTTGAATTTCACTCATTGAAATGCAAGAGTTGGAATACTTCAGTGGTGTTTTGTCGTGGATTACCCTGTCACAGTTACATTCTCTTGATTTTTCAAAGTTCATTGAAATTTCTTTCAATGAAATGCAAGAGTTGGAATATTTCAGTAGTGTTTTGTTATGGTTTACCTAGTCACTGTTACATTCTCTTGATTTTTCAAAGTTCATTTCGGATTTCTTTCGTTGAAATGCAAGAGTTGGAATATTTCAGTAGTGTTTTGTTGTGCTTTACCTTGACACAGTTACATTTTCTTGATTTTTGTTAGGTTAGGTTAGGTTAGGCTAGATCAAATTAGCTTAGGTTAGGTTAGCCTACGTACGCGCGCGTAGGCAGGCTAACCTAACCTAACCTAACATAACCTGACTTAACCTAACCTAACCTAATTGACTAGCCTAACCTAACCTAACCTACAAAATCGAGAAAATGAACGTGTCAAGTAAGCACAAAACACTACTGAAATATTCCAACTCTTGCATTTCAATGAAAGAAATTCGAAATGAACTTTGAAAAATCAAGAGAATGTAACAGTGACTAGGTAAACCATAACAAAACACTACTGAAATATTCCAACTCTTGCATTTCAACGAAAGAAATTCAAAATGAACTTTGAAAAATCAAGAGAATGTAACTGTGACAAGGTAAACCACGACAAAACACTACTGAAATATTCCAACTCTTCATTTCAATGAAAGAAATTCAAATGAGCTTTGAAAAATCAAGAGAATGTAACTGTGACAAGGTAAACCAGACAAAACACTACTGAAATATTCCAACTCTTGCATTTCAACGAAAGAAATTCCAAAATGAACTTTGAAAAATCAAGAGAATGTAACTGTGACAAGGTAAACCACTACAAAACACTACTGAAATATTCCAACTCTTGCATTTCAACGAAAGAAATCCAAAATGAACTTTGAAAAATCAAGAGAATGTAACTGTGACAAGGTAAACCACAACAAAACACTACTGAAATATTCCAACTCTTGCATTTCAACGAAAGAAATCCAAAATGAACTTTGAAAAATCAAGAGAATGTAACTGTGACATGGTAAACCACGACAAAACACTACTGAAATATTCCAACTCTTGCATTTCAACGAAAGAAATTCAAAATGAACTTTGAAAAATCAAGAGAATGTAACTGTGATAAGGTAAACCCAACAGAACACTACTGAAATATTCCAACTCTTGCATTTCAACGAAAGAAATCCAAAATGAACTTTGAAAAATCAAGAGAATGTAACTGTGACAAGGTAAACCACAACAAAACACTACTGAAATATTCCAACTCTTGCATTTCAACGAAAGAAATTCAAAATGAACTTTGACAAATCTAAGAGAATGTAACTGTGACTAGGTAAACCAAGACAAAACACTACTGAAATATTCCAACTCTTGCATTTCAATGAATGAAATCCAAAATGAACTTTGAAAAATTAAGAGAATGTAACTGTGACAAGGTAAACCACGACAAAACACTATTGAAATATTCCAACTCTTGCATTTCATCGAAAGAAATTCAAAATGAACTTTGAAAAATTAAGAGAATGTAACTGTGACAAGGTAAACCACGACAAAACACTACTGAAATATTCCAACTCTTGCATTTCAATGAAAGAAATTCAAAATGAACTTTGAAAAATTAAGAGAATGTAACTGTGACAAGGTAAACCATGACAAACACTACTGAAATATTCCAACTCTTGCATTTCAACGAAAGAAATTCAAAATGAACTTTGAAAAATTAAGAGAATGTAAGTGTGACAAGGTAAACCACTACAAAACACTACTGAAATATTCCAATTCTTGCATTTCAACGAAAGAAAACCAAAATGAACTTTGAAAAATCAAGAGAATGTAACTGTGACAAGGTAAACCACATCAAAACACTACTGAAATATTCCAACTCTTGCATTTCAATGAAAGAAATTCCAAATGAACTTTGAAAAATTAAGAGAATGTAACTGTGACAAGGTAAACCACGACAAAACACTACTGAAATATTCCAACTCTTGCATTGCAATGAAAGAAATTCAAAATGAACTTTGAAAAATTAAAAGAATGTTAATGTGACAAGGTAAGCCATGACAAAACACTACTGAAATATTCCAACTCTTGAATTTCAACGAAAGAAATCCAAAATGAACTTTGAAAAATTAAGAGAATGTAAGTGTGACAAGGTAAACCACAAGAAAACACTACTGAAATATTCCAACTCTTACATTTCAACGAAAGAAAACAAAATGAACTTTGAAAAATCTAGAGAATGTAACTGTGACAAGGTAAACCACGACAAAACACTATTGAAATATTCCAACTTTTGCATTTCATCGAAAGAAATCCAAAATGAACTTTGAAAATTAAGAGAATGTAACTATGATAAGGTAAACTACAACAAAACACTACTGAAATATTTCAACTCTTGCATTTCAACGAAAGAAAACCAAAATGAACTTTGAAAAATAAAGAGAATGTAACTGTGACAAGGTAAAGCACGACAAGACACTACTGAAATATTCCAACTCTTGCATTTCAACGAAAGAAATTCAAAATGAACTTTGAAAAATCAAGAGAATGTAACTGTGATAAGGTAAACCACAACAAAACACTACTGAAATATTCCAACCCATGCATTTCAACGAAAGAAATCCAAAATGAGCTTTGAAAAATTAAGAGAATGTAACTATGATTAGGTAAACCACGACAAAACACTATTGAAATTTTCCAACTCTTGCATTTCATCGAAAGAAATCCAAAATGAACTTTGAAAAATTAAGAGGATGTAAGTGTGACAAGGTAAACCAATCATTTCACACCTGTGATAATCCAACTCTTACATTTCAACGAATGAAAACCAAAATGAACTTTGAAAAATCAAGAGAATGTAACTGTGATAAGGTAAACCACGACAAAACACTACTGAAATATTCCAACTCTTGCATTTCAATGAAAGAAATTCAAAATGGACTTCGAAAATTAAGAGAATGTAACTTTGATAAGGTAAACCACGACAAAAAACTATTGAAATATTCCAACTCTTGCATTTCATCGAAAGAAATCCAAAATGTACTTTGAAAAATCAAGAAAATGTAACTGTGACGAGGTAAACCACAACAATACACTACTGAAATATTCCAACTCATGCATTTTAACGAATGAAAACCAAAATGAACTTTAAAAATTAAGAGAATGTAACTGTGACAAGATAAACCACGACAAAACACTACTGAAATATTCCAACTCTTGCATTTCAACGAAAGAAATTCAAAATGAACTTTGAAAAATTAAGAGAATGTAACTGTGACAAGGTAAACCACAACAAAACACTACTGAAATATTCCAACTCTTGCATTTCAATGAAAGAAATTCAAAATTGACTTTGAAAAATTAAGAGAATGTAACTTTGATAAGGTAAACCACGACAAAACACTATTGAAATATGCCAACTCTTGCATTTCATCGAAAGAAATCCAAAATGTACTTTGGCAAATCAAGAAAATGTAATTTTGACGAGGTAAACCATAACAAAACACTACTGAAATATTCCAACTCTTGCATTTCAATGAAAGAAATTCAAAATTGACTTTGAAAAATTAAAAGAATGTAACTTTGATAAGGTAAACCACGACAGAACACTATTGAAATATCCCAACTCTTGCATTTCATCGAAAGAAATCCAAAATGTACTTTGAAAAATCAAGAAAATGTAACTGTGACAAGGTAAACCACAACAAAACACTACTGAAATATTCCAACTCATGCATTTCAACGAATGAAAACCAAAATGAACTTTGAAAAATTAAGAGAATGTAACTGTGACAAGGTAAACCACGAAAAAACACTACTGAAATATTCCAACTCTTGCATTTCAACGAAAGAAATTCAAAATGAACTTTGAAAAATTAAGAGAATGTAACTGTGACAATGTAAAACACAACAAAACACTACTGAAATATTACAACTCTTGCATTTCAATGAAAGAAATTCAAATGAACTTTGAAAAATCAATAGAATGTAACTGTGCCAGTGTAAAACACAATAAAACACTAATGAAATATTCCAACTCTTGCATTTCAATGAAAGAAAACCAAAATGAACTTTGAAAAATTAAGAGAATGTAACTGTGACAATGTAAAACACAACAAAACACTACTGAAATATTCCAACTCTTGCATTTCAATGAAAGAAATCCAAAATGAACTTTGAAAAATCAAGAGAATGTAACTGTGACAAGGTAAACCACAACAAAACACTACTGAAATATTCCAACTCTTACATTTCAACCAAAGAAAACCAAAATGAACTTTGAAAAATCAAGAGAATGTAACTGTGACAAGGTAAACCATAACAAAACACTACTGAAATATTCCTAAGAAAAAATTTAGAATTTGTAAAATTGGTTTAAGAAGGATATTAAGAAAGGAACTTGTTCTGAAAAGATATAATAAAGCCTTTTGAAAAGTATTGCTTGATCTTGGGGTGTGCAAAAAGTCGTAAAGTAAAGTTGTGGTGAAGAAGATAACTACTTCAACTTGTAAAAAGGTTTAAGAAGGACATTAAGAAAAAAACTTGTTCTGAAAAGATATAATAAAGCCTTTTGGAAAGTATTGCTTGATGTTTGGGTGTGCAAAAAAGTCGTAAAGTAAAGTTGTGGGGAAAAGATAAGTACTTCAACTTGTAAAATGGGTTTAGGAAGAAAATTACATGAAGAACTTGTTTTGAAAAGATATAATAAAGCCTTTTGAAAGGTATTGCTTGATGTTGGGGTATTCGAAAAGCCTTATAGTAAAGTTGTGGGGAAAAGATGACTACTTCAACTTGTAAAATTGGTTTAGGAAGGACATTACGTAAAGAACTTGTTCTGAAAAGCCTTTGAAAAGTATTGCTTGGTGTTGAGGTATTCAAAAAGCTGTAAAGTAAAGTTGTGGGTGAAAAGGATGGATGCTTCAAGTTGGAAAATGGGTTTAGAAGGGAGATTAAGAAAGGAAATTGCTCTGAAATGCCTTTTGAAAGGTATTTCATGGTGTTGAGGCATTCAAAAAGCTGTAAAGTAAAGTTGTAGGTGAAATTGATGGGTACTTCAAGTTGGAAAATGGGTTTAGAAGGGACATTAAGAAAGGAACTTGCTCTGAAATGCCTTTTGAAAGGTATTTCTTGGTGTTGAGGTATCCAAAAAGCTGTAAAGTAGAGTTGCGGGGAAAAGGATGGGTACTTCAACTTGTAAAATGGGTTTAGGAGTGACATTAAGAAAGGAATTTGCTCTGAAATGCCTTTTGAAAGGTATTTCTTGGTGCTGGGGTATCCAAAAAGCTGTAAAGTAAAGTTGTGGATGAAATGGATGGGTACTTCAACTTGTAAAATGGCTTTAGAAGGGACATTAAGAAAGGAAATTGCTCTGAAATGGCTTTTGGAAAGTATTTCTTGGTGTTGAGGTATCCAAAAAGCTGTAAAGTATAGTTGTGGGTGAAAAGGATGGGTACTTCAACTTGTAAAATGGGTTTAGGAGTGACATTAAGAAAGGAATTTGCTCTGAAATGCCTTTTGAAAGGTATTTCTTGGTGTTGAGGTATCCAAAAAGCTGTAAAGTAGAGTTGTGGGTGAAAAAGATGAGTACTTCAAGTTGTAAAATCGGCTTAGAAGGGACATTAAGAAAGTAACTTGCTCTGAAATGCCTTTTGAAAAGTATTTCTTGGTGTTGAGGTATCCAAAAAGCTGAAAAGTAAAGTTGTGAGTGAAAAGGATGGGTACTTCAAGTTGTAAAATAGGTTTAGAAGGGACATTAAGAAAGTAACTTGCTCTGAAATGCCTTTTGGAAAGTATTTCTTGGTGTTGAGGTATCCAAAAAGCTGTAAAGTATAGTTGTGGGTGAAAATGATGGGTACTTCAAGTTGGAAAATGGGTTTAGGAATGACATTACGAAAGGAACTTGTTCTGAAAAGATATAATAAAGCCTGAAAAAAGTATTAAAAAATGGTGAGGGGACTCTTTGAAGGCCCGGGGAGGGCCTTTGTGGTTCTGGGGGGCCCTTGGGGGCCGGGTGGTCCTTTGGGAGCCCGGGGAACCTTTGGGGCCGGGAGGTTCCTTTGGGGTTGGGGTATGATGATCGGAGCCCTTTGGGGTTGGGGTAGAGGACCTCACAACACTGTTCAAATAGAACTTGTGTATTATAACGACCAAACTCAAAACCTCTTCTAAAACATCTTCTAAAATCATCTTTTAAAATGTCTCTAACTGTTTCGCCGAAATAATTCCATAAAATGTCTAAAACGGTTTCGCTCAAATAATCCCTAAACGTAATTTCAGCGTGTTCCTTTTGTTTTTGGCATCCCTGCGCTGTCACATTTCAAATTACTAAGAAAGCCTTTCCCACGTTAATATCTTCATCTCTAAGATCAAAACATTCGCCGGAGTTTCTTGGAGAATTGTTTCCGGGGCGAAGTTTATTAATATCTTTGGAGTTCGACCAGAATTGTTTCCGGGGCAAAGTTTATTAATATCTGACAGGTGATGTCAATGTGAATTGTTTCCGGGCGAAGTTTTTTAATGTCTGACAGATGATGTCATGGTTGATTGATTTGTCAAGAAAGGGGAATTAATTTGTTGTTTCTAAGGGGAATTATTAACATTCGCCCCTAGCGTGCACTTGGCCAAAACAACAACAACAACAAATCAATTGATCTTGAACGAAGTGTCATTGACCCTGTTCCCCCGTTAGACTCAATAATCCAGAAAACATCCATCAAAGTGAGGAAAATCTTGTTTTTTCATTCTCACTGACAAAAACCATAAAACAGACATAAATTGATGTTGACATCCATGAAAAACATCGAATAAATTGACCAACACACACTTGACCAAAACAACAACAACAATCAATTGATCTTGAACGAAGTGTCATTGACCCTGTCCCCGTTAGACTTAATAATCCAGAAAACATCCATCAAAGTGAGAAAAATCCTTTTTTTTCATTCTCAGTGACAAAAACCATCTCCCTAGGGACTCTATGCCCATATATGGTGTACTGTCACGACTATAAGATAGCTTTCTACTAGTATACAGAAGTTTTCAGGGGGATTTCTTGTGGTAGTTTTGGGGGGAGGGTCTGGGGTTACGGGGGAGGATCTTTCCACGAAGGAAGTTTTCATGGGGGAAGGGACATTTCTATGAAGGGTGTGTCGAATTTCCCAGTCTTATTTAAAAAACAAAACAATCAGAAATTAAATTTAAAAAAAACATTTTTTTCAACTGAAAGTAAGGAATAACATCAAAACTTGAAACAAACAGAAATTATTACGTGTATGGTTGGGTTCACCCCCTTGTCATTACCTCGCTCTTTACGCTAAAGTTTTTTTTGTACTTTCATCAGAGCTATTTATGCTAATTAATGGCCTTTGTGATTGAGGGGTCATTCTTAAAGAATTGGAACAAAATTTAAGATATAGCGAAAAGAGCGAGGTATTGAATAGGAGGCGAACTCCCTAATATACGTTATAAAATATACGAATATAGAAGTTCGTTTCGTAAGTTAATTCGTAAGTTACGTCAGAGCAAAATTTCGAGAAAGCCATTTAGCCGAAAAAAGTAAAATTAATATGCAAATTTCGTATTAATTATTCATGTACGGTGACCCAAAATCAAAGCTGTATTAATTCAAAAACGTTCAGAAATTAAATTTAAAAAAAAACAAGTTTTTTTTAAACTGAAAGTAAGGAGCGCCATTAAAACTTAAAACGAACAGAAATAACTCCGAATATGAAAGGGGTTGTCTCCTCCTCAACGCCTCGCTCTTTACGCTAAAGTATGACTCTGTCTCACAGCTTTATTTTCAAAACAATAAAAAACTTTAGTGTAAAGAGCCAGGTTGTGAGGAGGGGACAGCCCCTTTCATATACGGACGAATTTCTGTTCGTTTTATGTTTTAATGTCGCTCCTTACTTTCAGTTAAAAGAACTTGTTTTTTTAATAAAATCATTATAAATCAAGAAGAAAAAACCAGGAAGATTGAGATGAAACTAGATGCATTTGAATAAGAAGTGCTGCTTGTATTTGGTAATTTTGCACGGTGTTAAGCGGCAGTCAGGATCTAACCTCCAATCAGCAATCCTGCAAGTTTTCGTAACCAAAATGAACCTGACTGAAATAAATGTTGCCCAAATTAGGAATATCTACAGATTTAAAATATCTCCTGTTTTAACCGATGCCTCCCTAAACGACAAATTCCCTCCTGGTTTAGTTAAATTCGTGAATACTGATATAGCGTAAAAAGTCTTCAAAGCAAAAGCCAGGTTAGTTTCAAGTGGAATTTTCCTATGGGAAGCATTGATAAAGAGGCGACATCGGATCCTAAATTCCGCAAAGGACAAATTTGGCCATAGAAATGTTTGGACTGGTCGTGGGCAAATTTCGGCAAACTTACTACTTACTTACTTAACTCCCATCCGGCCGGATTGGCCGACTCGGGGCTTCTCCTCTGACTGAACTATGGTAGAGCTTAAATTTCGGCAAAGCCGTTTGCCAAATTTTGGCAAACGGTGAAAGTTTCACTAGAAAAATCCGTACGCAGGCCGACTGTGTCTAAAAATAAGTTTTTTGTTGTTTTTTTTTCTAAGTGATATTTTTTTAGATATGTTTAGTATCTCGCCATTCATATAGTAAGTGCATTTAATTTATTTTTGGTTTATTTTTTTTCTTTGTGCGTATCTGTCTACGAACTTCCTTTGTTCCAATTAACTTCAATGAAATTTATGGATTTCAATAATTATTCTTTTTCGTTAATCGCCTGTTCTCACAAGTCATTGCGTCAGTTTGGGATTTTAATCCTTTGTTATCTTGAACATGATTTTACTTGTGTTGGTCTCATATGTACTTTAATGCAATGGAGCTTAAGCGTTATACTTTTTTTTTTCAGGAACTGTGTAGTAAGATTAATGATTTAAGGAAGTCACTAGATTTATCTGAAATTATTATTATCAATTTGTTAAATAATATAAAATTTAAATATTTTTTACTTATTGATGTGATTGTTGTGATTTTTTTTTGTTCGTTTATAGCCTCTTAGTCATTCTTTTATTTATTTTATTTTATCTTTGTTTGTGTTGTGGCGCAGGTTTGATACACCATCTCCTTAAGTTGTTGGAATTTTTCTAACTCAGGCTCTGGGGATGTTTACTTCCTTGATGGGCGTTTACTTCAATTGCAAAGTAACCCATCAGATGTTTTGAGTATTGTTAATAATTCTATTGGCCAAAATAAAAGAAATTCCGTAAACAATTCCCAATCAATTACTAGTAAGTATGTTTCCGATTTAAAGTGGGCTACTAGAGGAAATGATCATTTTTCGGTCCTTCAACTCAATACTCAGGGCCTATGTTCATCGATTGATCAGTTGAGGCAGATAGTTGTTGGTGGGTGACCCGATGTTATCGGATTAAGTGAGACTTTCCTTAATTCTAGTAATGGAATGCTTTAAGATATAGCCGGTTAAAAAATGGATTGATTAAATCGCAGAAGGATGGCAAAAGGCAAAGGGTGGTCTAGTAATTTCTGATGTTCTTCTTTATTCTGTTCGAAGCGGTCTGTCAAGGAATAATGAAGGGGTTTTTGAATCCCAGTTTATTGAAATCAAATTACAAAAATAAGGGTTTGATACTTGGTAATGTTTATAGATCTCAGAGTGAATTCGTCCCTTCTTTTCTTCAGGTCCTTGCTGAGGTCTTGGATTTAATAGGCAGACGTTCTTGTCATCTTGTAATAATGGAAGACTTTAACTTAAATCTAATTGATATGGTGTCCTCTACTACGGTGGATTTTCTCTCAGATATGCTCGCTGCTGGGGTTCTACCAACAATCTGTATGCCGACACGTTTAACTGATACGTCAGTGTCTTTAATTGATAACATTTTTTCGTCTCTTAATTTGGTTCAGAATTCTGTTGTATTGACTGATATTTTAGACCATTTTCCTGTACTTTCCAGTTTTAAACCTTGAAAAAATGTTGAGTAGGGACACTCCAGCATCTGCTTCAGCTTCTTTTAGCTTTGGTCTGAATGAATTGATCCGTCTTAGATCCCATTTAGCTGAGAAGACATGGAATATTTTTGGTGAGGATAATGATTTTTGTTCAAAGTTTGATTCCTTTTATGAGTCAGTGAAAGAGGCTATGTTTGACGTATGAGCTCTGTCCCCCTCTACTTCAAGGTCAAAAAGATCTATCCCTCTTAACCCATGGATGACTCGGCCTTCTAAAGAGTTGGAGAAGAAAAAATAATCGTTGGAAAGCTGTTAAGTCAGCAAAGCCATCTTTGAATGCTACACGTCTTCAGCAATTCAAACTCTACAGGAATGTTTTCAATTCTTTGTGCCGGAAGGCCAAATTCATTTATAATTCTAAAAACATTCTCAGATTGTGGGAAGGATATTTGGAAAACTTGACAAGTGATTGATTCCGTCCACAAACTTTCTTCTCCGGCTCCTTCTATCCCTCCAAGTCTTGTAGTTGGTGATGTGGTTGTTCAGGGTGTCCCATCTGTTCAAGAAGCATTTACATCTTATCTTGCCAATATTGGGAAAACCGCTGCTTTTTCAGTCAGGTCTTCACAGTCAGAACCAGATTACAAATCTTATCTGGGTCCGCCTTGTCTTAAATCGATGGTATTATATCCTGTTTCTGAGCTTGAAGTAGCCAGTATTGTAAATAGCTTGAAAGGTTCTTCGTCGTCTGGCCCAGACTGCCTTCCAACTATGGTAGTTAAGTTCATTCTTCCTTCAATTATTTCTTCACTGACGAAGCTTATAAATTTTTCTTTTGAAAATAGGATTTTACCCAGCTCTCTTAAGCGAGCTAGAATAATTGTTTTATATAAAGGTGGACCAAGAAATAATCCAGCCAATTATTGACCTATATCTTTGCTGTCTGTTTTTAGCAAAATTTTTGAAAAAACCATGCTTTCCCGTCTACTTGCTTTTCTAGAGGTTAAAAGATTTTTTTCATGGTTTTCAATTTGGCTTCCGAGCTAAACATTCTACGGAGCATGCTTCTGCAGCCCTTTGAAATTTTCTCCACACCGCGTTTGACTCTGGTTTGATTCCTGCTGCTATATTCCTGGATGTCCGTAAGGCTTTTGATTCTTTAACTCATGAGATTCTGTTGTATAATTTATCACACAATGGCATAAGAGGACAGGCTCATGCTTGGTTTGATTCCTATTTGTCAGGTAGAACTATCTCCGTAGATTCCCTTTCCCGCTTTTCGTCTGAAGTTGAGCTTGGTGTTCTTGAAGTCTCTGTTCTTGGACCGTTTCTATTTTGATTTATGTTAATGACCTTATAGCTGTGGTTAAGAAACAAAAACCTACAGTTTGCTGTCGCCTATGTCATCCTGAATCTTTCAATGCTTAAAAAAATCCATCGCTTTCGCAGGATGTGGACGCTCTCTTTGATTTCATCGATGACAATATCACTAGTACTGTAGTAGGAACTGAGTCTGATATGCTTCCCAAATTAGTTGACCTTTTTGAGAGAGTCGTTCTTTGGTTCGATGCAAATTACCTTGCCCTAAATGTTGCTAAGTCAAGTTTTTTAATTTTTTTCCCGTATTTCTCTGACTTGCCCTGACTTAACTAATATCCAGCTTCCAAGGGGCTCTCTCAGTAGATGTCCAATTTCTGGGTATTCTTCTCTATGAAAAACTTTCATTCAAGCATCATATTGGACTAATTAATATGAAGATATCAAGGAGTCTTGGAATTTTGAGGAAGCTAAAATACATTTTTCCTTGATCGCTTTTAAGAATTCTGTTACATTGCTTAGTTCAGTCCTACGTCTCTTATTGCCCTACAATATGGATGTCAACTTTTTCTTCTTTTTTGATACCACTTTCTAAGTTATATGATAAGGCAAGAAGGCTTATACAGGAAACAAGTTGTTCTACAACTAGCCCATTACTTGATTTGCAGTCTCTCTACATTCTTTCGTGCGCGTCTTTCACTTTTCATCAAATTCATGGTGATGTTCCCACAGCCATTCAAACTACTCCTTCTTTCGTCGCTGATAGGTCTACGCATCATCTTTGCAGTTCAATGAATATTAATATTTTATTTACTCCATCGGTGAGGTCTGACTTTAATCCATTAACTGCTTATCTTATCGTTTGGAATAGCCTACCTGAGTCAGCTTAAGAATGTCCCTCGTTTGGTAGTTTCAAAAGAATTTTAAGAAATATTTTTAATGTCTTGATGTTTTATGTTTATAATTTTTTTTTTTTGTTTGGGGGGGACGGTTGACCCTAGCCTGGGTTAGAAATGTTTGTTGTGAGGGGTTTTGAGTTTGTTTACCATTTCTTGTGGCTTGGTTTCAACTATATATTTGGAACTTTGTTTAATTCATTGGATAATCCTATTTCTTCTTTTTTTCTTTCTCTTTTTTGGCGGGGGGGGGGGAGGGGGTCTCTTAAAATCTCTTATTGTTTGGGTCTTTTAAATATTTTTTTTCTTTGTTTTGTTGTGTGTGTATGTGTGTTGATTCTTTGAAAGGTTGAAATGCATTGTATTGAAAATACTTTTCTTCTCTTTTTTTTTATTTTAGCATTTGTGTCATTTCCATTTTTCCTCTGTTTTTTTCCCGGCCATAGAGCCTTGCGGGGGATTCTATGTTGAAGTGGTTTTGTCGTAAATTTATTGGTTGAATAAATTGATTGATTGATTGAACATCAGACATGTGCTACAGAAGCGGAAAATAGAAATGGCAATAGCTTGATTTGAAAAGCCTACATCAACACTGTACGAATCCAAATATTGGGTACAAGGACTGTTCTTTGTATTTTTCTCCAATTCGTCATACGGGTAGAAAAAACCATGTTTCGAGGATCGATCTTTTCCAATAAAAGAAAATATGCTAGTTTTCACAACCAATAAAAGGAGAAAATGTGTTAAAATCGAGACTGTGTTCAAGAGATTGTGTACTTTTTGTCTTAAGTGTACACAACTTTGTGCTTAAACCTGGACTCTGGGCTCCATGTCTATTTGCCTTCCATTCACCTTTTTAACTTGCCGTACGTATTTTATAATAAGGATACCCTAAAAAGTATTAAAAATAGATTCTCCAGGGTGAGCAACCTGCAAAACATGCACCTCCTATCATATTTTTTGAGGCTTTAAACTTTTTTTTTGTTTTTTCGTTCTCTTGTAAAATCGAGTTTATGTCAGATATCGCCTTTTGATTGACGGCAGCCGACTACTGATAGGACACCATTGCAACATCTGAGTGAGAGATTATATCTGGCATCAGTAGCTGTTTTCAACAAAGCCCATACACTTCCCTTTCATGAGCTATATCCAGTAATTCCATTGTCTGCCAAGACCATACAGCGAACACAAAGAAACAGGACGCTGCCAAATACCTACACAAGGATACAGCCCGCACTGAGCATTTAAAGACCAACTTCATGAAAAGCTGCACTTCTACTTGGAATGGCCTCCGAAGGGAGTTTATCTTTGACAACACGTCAGTTGATTCCTTTGGTATAAAGTTCTACAGAAAAAAAATCCTGGAATGGAAAAAATCAAAAAGTTAACTGGTGGCATATAAGACCCAAACTTTTTAGCAGCCCTACACCATCAACGATTTGATAAAAAAGAATTAATATCGGTTGCTTAATTGCTCTAGTATACATGTTCTCTTGATTCTAATGTACCACTGCTCACTTTTTCTTAGGTTCACGTTTTCATGAAAACATTTCAAAAGTATACGAATTAATATCACAAATAATTTAGACCATTGATGACTAGAACAAATTTGGTTTTGGAGCAAATTCTACCAAATTAAAATTAAAATATGCATATTATTTCTACTCAAGCACATAAGCAATAGGAAAATTATCCTTAATTTTTTTTTGACTAAATGGTAGATATACAAATACGATATATCTACTGTGATATGTCACAGTGGTACTACTCCATATAGCTTGTCAGTGGGGAGTGTCTGTGATTTGTAGAAAACAGCCACTGATACCAGATCTATGCTGTAAATATTGTTTTAACTTTTTCCCATCGTTGTGCAACTCTACTTAACGCTTAAGCCTTAAATCTTAATGCTAATGAAGTTTCCTTACCATAGCTACGTACAAAAATCGTCACCATTTTAGATAAGCCTGCTGACTGCACAATGTCAAATGTTCACCTAGTTCTCAACTTCTGGCCCCTATATGACATCGCAGCGATTGTTTTCACAGCTGGAATGTGATGGGCTGGGCGTTACGGACACTTACCAATTATATAGATAAAGTTTGTGACTGAGTATTCGGTCCAATTTATTGCCATATGAAACTGGGCATCATGTAAATTTGGAATTGCCAGTTGTCAAGATACCTACCTTCGTTTTCTTTTTGGATTATTCAAAGACGCTAATTCATTATCTCGGTACAATTCCAGGCACAGCACCATCTGGGATCGAACCCTGGGTCTCGTATTACCAAGCAAAAATCAATCCACTTCGCCACCACAGGGAAATACCTGCCCTAAGAATGGGTAAAATAAAAAAAAGTCTGCTCAACTGAGCGGGGGACAACCATTATTTCTAGAAAGTAATCTATCCTAATACATTTTTTGAAATTGTTGGCACAAAATAAGTAAAAAATCAAAAATCCAAAACAGCAGAAAAGCAGGAAAAGCATGCAAAAAAGATGAAAATTAAGAATTTTTCTTATTTCTCTTTCGGAAAAAAGACATTTCCCAAACATGCCGTCTATAGCTTTCTTAGTACTTGACTTAAGGCTCCTGCCGCGTTGGGGCCGGAGTTAAGACCGTTGCAACTCTGCTCCTCCAGGCTGACCGGTCTGCTGCTATTAGTGGGGCCTCGTCGACAGCAATGTTAGCCATCTCCAGGAATTTTTTGGGGCTATCCTTCCACCTTGTCTGAGGTATGCCCGTCGGCATACGCAGGAGGTGTCCGAACCATCTGAGAGTACGCTGCGCTGTTTGGACGGAGAATGGCACTTGGGAGGTGAGTTCGAGCAACCTTGCGTTGCTTATAAAATCGGCTCATCGGAGTCCCTCAATCTGACGGAGCTGTTTCGTCTGGCAGACGTCTATTGCACTGAGGATTGTTGATTTGAGAGGCCAGGTTTCCGCTGCATAGAGGAGGACCGATCTTACGGATACATTATAAATTCGCGTCTTCGTGCACCTAGATATATGCAGTATTCTCCAGAGATTGTTGAGCCTTCCGACGATAGACAAGGATTTGAAATTCAGCTGCACACCTCTTCCTCTATAGAGTCGTCATTAGACAGCACGGAGCCAAGATAAGTAAAGTTTTTTACCACCTCAACAGGAGCTCCGCAAACTGTTATGTTCTCAGGGGGCGAGACTGGGTTTGGGGGCTCAATTGCCATTATCTTCGTTTTAAGCCAGTTTATTTTCAGCCCCACTTTTGCTGCCTCTTCCTGCAGGACTTCCAGAGCGTCAGTCAACTGGTCAATCGAGTCAGCAACGAGACCAAGATCATCTGCGAAGTCAGCGTCCATCAGAACGCAACCTCCAAACTGCAGACCAAAGGGCAGTTGATTTGTTGTTTGTGTCATAACATGGTCTATCACGCAATTGAACAGTTCCGGGGCGGTGGCAAACCCCTGGCGTACACAGGTTTTGATTCCGAATGTCGTGCTCCGTTTGGACGCAACTCACGGTCTCTTCGTAAAGTTTTTCAAACAACTTGAAGTATTTGTCTGGTAGGCCAGTTGATAAAAGTATCAGCCAGAGCGAGTTGTGATCCACCGAGTCTAACGCAGCCTTGAAGCCCACAAAGGCTACATATGCTTTCCTCCTGAATTCCTTCGTCTTCTCAATTAACTGATGCATGGTAAAGATTTTTTCGACAGTGAATCTCCCGGACATAAACCCGCCTGTTGGAATCTCCTCTTTCTTCTGAGGATGCTCGTGCATCTATCCAGCAGGATCATAGCAAAGAGCTTTCCAGGCGCTGAAAGTAGCGCTATTTCTCTGTAGTTCGAATAGATGCTCTTGCTCCCCTTTCTCTTCCATAAAGGCAGGATTATACCAACTCGCCAGTCCTTCGGGATCCATTCTGTGCACCAAACCACAGAAAACAGCATGTGGAGCCAAAGTAGCATCGCCGGTCCGGCATACTTCAGGAGCTCAGCAGGTGTTCAACATACGCCTGCCGCTTTATTGTTCTTCAAACGTTTTACTGCTGTGTAGATTTCGGATGACGTGAAAGGAGTTTCTGTGTCACTTGTCAGCAGTTCCTGGGTGCTGGCGGTTAGGCTGATGAGTTCCTGGTCAGTCTGCGCTACGGCTTCGGTATTGAGGAGGCCCGAGAAGTGGTCTTTCTATCGATTGACCTAGCCAGCTTCGTCACTGAGTGGCTGGCCATCCACAGAGACAACAGATGCAACCGAGGGGGCTATGTCGCCTGTTAGATCACGGAGATGCTTATAGAGACTACCAACGTCCCCTTTCTTGGCTGCACCCTCTAGCTCATGTGCCTTCCTTTCCACAAACAGCTTCTTGTCTCGCTGCATTAGTTTGTTGCTGACGCTATTAAGGTTTCTATAGGTTGGCATGTCACCGAGTAACCTCGCCTTGCGTCTCTGCTCTATGACGTCAAGCGTACCCGACTGAATCCACGCTTTATTAGCGCGCTTTTCCGTCCAATATTTGCTTTTGCTGACTCCAGGACATTCTTTTTGAACGAGAGCCATGCGTCCTCACAACTTTCAAGTGGCAGGAGTGCCTCGAAGTGGTTCGAGACATCAATGGCATATTTCGACCGTATCTTCTGATCGCAGAGGCGAGAGACATCGATCTTGACTGGTCTTGGTTCTGAGCGCTGGGCTTTGAGCCTTAGTCGCATGTTAGCGATAACAAGGCGATGGCCAGTGTTGCCAATCTCAGCTGCCCTATACGTCCTGCAGTTACTGATCGATGACCTCCATCTCTGTGATACGATGATGTAGTCGATCATTTTTTTGGTATGGCCGTTATTGCTGTACCATATGTATTTGTGAATGTCCTTCCTTGCAAACATGGTATTCGTAATCACAAGGTTGTGCACGCTGCAGCGTTGTAAAAGCCTTAGACCATTGTCATTTCGGGAATCCGGAGTAACTGGTCCAATGACTTTTCGCCATAAGTTGTGGTTGTCGCTCACAGTTGCTTTAAGGTCACCCAATAGAATGAGAATATCGTGGGGAGATATCTTAGACAATTCATTCGCCAGGGCAGAGTAGAAAGTGTCCTTTGTTTTGGTGTCGGCTTTGTTTGTCGGGGCATAACAAACAAGGACCGTCATTTTTCCTTGCTTGTGACTGAGTCGAGCATTAGATATTCTATTCAAGACGGGAGTGAATGACAGTAGACACTTCTTGGATTTGTCATCAAGAACTCTTCCGACTCCGTTTCTTCTGGTGGTTCTCTGGCCAGACCAGATAAGGTGGTATCCCTCACCTATGGGTTCATTTGCATTCCGACTAGGTGGGTTTCTGTTATTCCAGCATTAGAGATGTGGAATCGCTTCAGTTCCATCACCAGAAGCGTCTTAGCTCCAGAAAAACTTAATGTCAATACATTCCAGGTGGGAATTCGGAGGCCACCTTGGTCAAGAAGATTCAAACGTTGGTCATTTATAAGTCCAGGGGGCAAGCAATGGTCGTGATGGGATAAAAGAAGGCTGGTCATCCGAGGCAGTTGCTAAGCTATTCGTTGCAACGGGTCTCGGGTGGAGGGTTGCAAGCCCAACCGACCCTAGGCCTGGATTCTGATTAGAGCCAGGATTTACCTGGGTACTGAGAATCATGGGGTGGGCTCCACCCACCTCATGAGGTTGAGGCAACCCTGATCGGAGCGTTTAGTTAGGGGAAATCCCGTATCCAGAGGTACGTGGTCAGTTTACACGGTCTGCATCATTCCGGACGAGCTCCATTCACCTCCGAGAATGGAGGTTCCCCTTTCACATTTCTTAGTAGATGCTACATAATGTTTTGTATACCTCTATAAAATAAATAATTCTGGCCCAGGCAAAAAATCTAAATTCTCACAGTGTTGCCTGTGTATCTCACCTTGGCTTCATGTAGTACCTATTAAATTCTACTCGGAGTTTATTTTGAAGTAGGGCCAAGATCTAATTTGAAGAAGGAACATACCTGTCTTCATCTTCTTCTTTTTTTGGATTACTCAGAGAAGCCAATTTATTATCTTCGCACAATTCCAGGCTCAGTGGCAGATAGAACTGGACCTCGGGTCTTGTATTACCAAGCAAAGGTCAATCCTGTGCGCCACCACAGGGAAATACCTGCTTTCAATAAGTGTAACATAAAAGAAATCTGCTCAACTAAGCAGTGGGAAAAAAAGTGGCTGTATATTTTCCTACAACTAGAGATAAAATTAGTTGATTCGCCTTGACACTCCAGGTTAAAGGATGAAGGAGCAAATTACAAGTCCTGATTGAACATTTAATAAGCAGTGTAACGTAGAATGTCCTGATGGAAAGTGTACATCTTTACTTCTGGGATTTATCACCATAACCGTTATTCCAGAAAGTTTCTACTCTAATACATTTTTTAGTTGTTCTTGGTCTATTATAAGCAAAAAAAAAAAAAAAAACAACAACAAAACAGAAAATAGAAGCAACCTGCAAAAAAGAGAAAAGAGACAACTGAGAAATTGAGAGGTTGTCTTATTTCTTTTTCGGATAAGTGGCTTGTTTCCAGAGCAAGCCGTTTATAGCTTTCTTAGTAGACGCTACTTAATGTTTTGTATACCTGTGTAAAATAAACAAATCTGGCCCAATTTAAAAATCTAAATTTTCACTGTGTTGCCTGTATATCTCACCTTGTCTTCATGTAGTACCTAGTAAATTCTACACAGAATTTATTTTGAAGAAGGGCCATACTTGTCTTCATCTTCTTCTTTTTTTGGATTGCTCAGAGAAGCCAATTTATTATCTCCGCAGAGTTCCCGGCTCAGTGGCAGCTAGAATTGGACCTCGGGTCTCGTATTACCAAGAAAAGATCAATCCGCTGTGCCACGACAGGGAAATACCTGCTTTCAATAAGTGTAACATAAAAGAAATCTGCTCAACTAAGCAGCGGGGAAAAAAGTGGTTGCCTGCGTTTCCTGTGTAGTCAATTTTGTTTTGTTACTTAGCTTCTTTAAACGGGTATATTTGATCATGTCTGTAACAAACAACAAAAGCACGAAGAACAATAGGGAAGTCTTTTTGCAAGACAGTGGAGCTAATTTAAATGAATATTTCGGCCCTATGTCCAAGGGCCATCCTCAGCAGGACAAAAATATATAAAAGATAAAAGACTCACAGCAACAGGCGACCAATAAAACAAAATATTAAAAAAATTTTCAAAGCAGTCCTAGTATCCTTACTTCAGCGAAGTTCAACCAGGACTGATACAACGTGAGTTAAAACAAGGCGATTCAATGAGATGAAAGAAAAATAATTTAAAAACACGTTCTTATTGCTAATCCAGCCTTTTTGGCAGATAACCTCAAAAGTCTTTTTGTGACCGTGTCTATTGGTTTTTTAAAAGATTTTGTAAGATCATTTTTAATTAAATTTGTGTATAGAGCATTTAGTGTATATTCCCCCAAGTTCCTTTTTAAGGAAATATCATTATTAATCTTAAGTCTGATTTCAATTGATTTTTGGACTACCTGCTTTATGCCTAGGTCATTGCTAATAAGGGCGGATTCATCAAAAAGTATATTGTGGCTAGGATTTTCAAAAATATGGCTCCCTAATACAGAATCAAATGACTAGGACTGCTTTGAAATTTTTTTTAATTTTTTGTTTTATTGGTCGCCTGTTGCTGTGTATCTTTTATCTTTTATATATTTTGTCTTGCTGAGGATGGCCCTTGGACATAGGGCCGAAATATTCCTTTAAATTAGCTCCACTGTCTTGCAAAAAGATTTCCCTATTGTTCTTCGTGCTTTTGCTGTTTGTTATGGAAAGGCAGTGTGGTCTTCGTCGCTATTATCATGTCTGTATTTCAAATATCTGAAAATTTAAATCGGCATATATTTAAATAGGGTATGCTTCAAAGGTATATTTGATCAGCATTCAAGTGGGAAATGTTAGCAAAAGATTCTACACATCTACAAGATGCTCCAGTTCTCCAGATCAAAAATGCTGAAAATATTTTGTTTTCAAGGAATATTACCTTGGAAAAGATGAAGACAGAACGAATTGGAGAAGTATCATATTTGCTCTGGCTGTCATAGGCTCTGTGCTGATAGGAGTTCTCATTACTGTTCTAGCACTGGGTCCTCTGGATGATGCTGCGGCTTGGTTCCACATACCCTTAACTCTGGAAGACGCAATTCATCAAAAGAAGTCCGTTGAGATGTTTCAAACAGGCAATGCTGTATTTACTGGTAATATACATTCTTATAATTTATTTACCTGTAATTTAGCATCTGAGTTCCTATGAAGCAAAATAGTTTACTGCAAAATTTATGTGAAACTTAAAAGAGTTGAAACTGGCGCTTGTGTAAAAGAGTTCAGTCAGCAACGTGATGTAGCTTTTAGCTGTTTTTTCCTCTTTTTAACTTACCCTATACTGGTAAGCCACGTACTTATTTTATCGTGTGCTTCGAAATGTAATAGAGGGCAACGAAGACAGAATTCTGGGCCCAGTAGGACTACCAGATTAAAGCAAAATAACCTGCTTGGCCTTTCAAGACTTTCCCAAGGTAAAAATAAAGACTAATTCATTTTCAATAACAAGCAAAGTTCATCTTTGATCCTAAAATATTGAAATTAATAGTATCAAATATCTGGTCTTCTTTGACATTATCCACATGTTTAGTGAAGTCTCACTACACTGTAAGTTCACTTATCCATCCTTTTCTTTTTTGTACTATTTTGATTTATTTTTCATGCGATTATATTAATAAACTTTAGGACAATACTATCCGACGTCGGTTCACATCATGAAAAAAGAAACAACAAAAAACAACACAATTTTGTTCTTAAAATAGTTTAACAGCCATATTCAGTAAATAAAAATAAATTCAAATAAAAAAAAAGATTTTTCTAATGAAAGAATGAGTAATACTAAAAGTTAAAACGATCTTAATTATATAATTTTTTACTTATAAAATATTAATCAATAAGTGGATTTTAGACACATATATTTCTTCATTTCTTCTTGATAGAAAGGGGTTTTGTTAGAAATTCCTGTTGAAAAGTTATTATTAACATATTTCAGGCCATTTAGTACAAAAAACATAGAAATATTACACAAAAGAAGATATAGACAGATTTACTAAACAATTATATTATGAATAAAAAAAACAAAAAAAAACAGAACAATAGACAAAAACTCAGAAAAGTGACTTCCCGCTAGCTTGTAAAGCTGTCGTCCTATGTGGATGAAATCTTCTAGAAATAGACTTATAAGCTAAATTAGGGCCGTACTTGGACTTACTGGCCCTACTTGACTGACATTCTTCTTATAAGGCTTGTGAGGTATTGCAAGATTTTGCGACTAGTTAGCAAATTTTGGCTTTTGTTTTTCGGTATTTTATTCTGGTAATCAATTTAATTTAATTTACGATTTTAAATTACTCTAGGGCTATAATGAAAGAAAGGTTGAGGTGGCTAGGGCACGTTGTGCGGATGAAGGATGACAGATTGCCAAAGATTTTTTTTTCGGCCAACCTTCTAGGGCTAAACGGAAAGCAGGTCGTCCTCGTGTGGGGTGGGAGGACGTCATAAACAAAGACTTAAAGGAAATGGGAATTTGATGGGAGGGTGTAAAAATGGAGGCTTTGAATAGATTGGGATGAAGGAGGAGCGTGCGTAGCTGTGTTGGCCTCAGGCGGCTTGGTGCTGCGGTGAGTTGTTAGTAGTAGTAGTAGTAATTTCGATGTAAAACAATTCAATCGTTATTTTATACAAAGGATTCGTTCCAAATTAAGAGTGCTTTATGAAAAAATAACGTACCATCAGAAGGAAATATTTATAATTTCTAAGCTATTTACGCAATACAGCCCCCCCTCCTTCCGTGCTCTTTTTTGCCCTCGAGCACCCCCGTTGCCTGTCTAGACATCAGACCGAATTTTCAGATTGTGGAAAATCAAGTGATCAAAATAGTGGAATCTTTCAATAAATATGCCACCGAGGATGTCTTGACCCACACAAGTTCAAGCCTTATTTTACGCAATACGTTCATTTCTCGTTCAGAGTTAAAGCTTCGAAAAAAAAGCCATCTATTAATTCTGAACAAGTCCAAGTGGCAAGGAGCGAGTAAAAATAAGGGTAAAATATATTAAAACTTTAAAATTTACGTTGTACAGCCTCCCTCCAGTGGTATATTTCACTCTTGAGCACCCCCGTAGTCCTGCAAGATCAGAGACGTACTTTGCTATGGAGAAGGGGGGGGGGGGGGCAACTGCCCCCTCTAGACCTCATTTTGCCCCCTCAACCTCAGTTGGCCTCCCCCAGATGAAATTTAGTTTTTGCAAAAAAAATCTTGTCAAAAATAAAATAATCCTGTATAATTCAAGCATCTACAGAAACAGGTCAGTTTTCTTTAGTACATATTTGCCCTTACGGTACTATATGGCTCATTTTTCCTTTACAATGTCATTTTCACTTGAATTGGGAAAATTGGCATCAACTTTGCCCCCCCCGCCCCCCTCCTTTGGGGATTTTGATGAAATTACCCCACTATGCAAGACATCACACCATTTTCAGATAGCCATTTTGTTCAGAATAGTCGCAAATGCTCAATAATTGTACCTCTGGGAATGACATAACGCAAGCAAGTTCAGTCATTATTTCACGCAAATCACTGTTTTCTTATTAGGAGTTAAGCTTCACAAAAGGATTTTTCGTCGATTAATTCTGAAATAGTTTCAATTTCCAAAGATCAACTAACAAAAAGACCCACGCGACAAATCATTGTCGCAAAAACTCCTCTGTCTCCATCCTCCATCCAAAAACATCTCCATGAAAAGCTCACAAAAATGCCTCTTAATATGGCTTTTCACTATGTTTCGCAACGAAATTATACAACATACGAAGAACATACACTTAGATACGGTACAAAATGCAAAGAAAATACGAATAGGTCTGCCGAATGATTTTTATTCCCCAAGAAAACTGCCATATTGTTCAGAACAGCCAAAGATCCAATAAATATGTCTCCAGAAATGACAATATAACCCACGCAAGCTGGGGAGTGGGGGTTATTTTACATAATACACCCATTTCTCATTAAGTGGTACAACTTCACAAAAACATTTTGCCCTCCATTCATCCTGATACAGTTCAATTTCTAATCACCAATTAAAATAAAAAGAAGCAAATACAATAAGGTTGAATAAACTCTTTACTCAATACTGCCTCCCTCCCAAGTTGCTATTTTTTCCCTTGAGCTCCCCTTAACCCCAAAGCCATCAATCAAGTATTCAGAATGCCGTTTTACTCAAAATTGTCAAGAGGTGCAATAAATATGCCTTTGGAGATGAAATGAGCTACGTATGTTAAGGCGTTAATTTACGCAATATGTTGCTTTTAAATTGAGAGGTAAAGCTTTTTAGAAACAATTCGCCGTCCATCACCCTTTAAATAGTTCAATTTTCAAGGACCTAGCAAAATAAAATGATAATAAAATTGAGAATATCTATATAGTTGCAAATTCTACGAGCCACCCAAAATTCTCACTTCATTTTCTTGTTAAAAAGTGAGACATAAAGGCAAATCAGAATTTTGAGACGAGAGTGTTTAGAAGAACCAAAAAACCTTAAAAGTTCTCTTGAAGCTTCAGTTTTATTTTATGGCACTCCATATTGGCTTTAAATAAAATTTTAAGTTTAAAAACCTGATGTAATTCGTTCATAACTCCCTAAACGTTAAAAATTTTGAACGGGTAAAGTTGTTAAACCTGAATTTAATTGAAACTGCTAAATTTTCCCCAAGGATTAAAAATGAGTTTTATTTAAGTCCTTATTAGTGCTTTCCAATAAAAGTTTATGAATATATTTTAAGTTATTGGTCTACTCGAAACTAAAAATATCCAAGTTCAGAATTCGTTAATTATAATTTCGCTTTTCATCTAAAAGCAATCGCAAGCTGCTGTCGGAACATCTTCAGAGACATCAATTTTGTGCAATCAAGTGCCCAAGGTCGGTCTTCACAAATTTGAACACACGCTCAAATTGTAAAACTAAATTAGTAAAACTACTGTGGCAGTAAAGTTGAATTACGGTTACTTCAGGCAAAAGCTGGCAACTTTTACCAATAATTAAATTAAAAAACAAGCTTTTTTAACTGAAAGTAAGGAGCAACATTAAAACTTAAAACGAATAGAAATTATTCCGTATATGAAAGGGGTTTTCCCCTCCTCAACGCCTCGCTCTTTCCGCTAAAGATCTTTATTGTTTTAAAAAATAGAGTTGAGAGAAAGAGTTTAACTTTAGCGCAAAGAGCGAGGCGCTGAGGAGGGGACAGCCCCTTACATACATGGAATAATTTCTGTTCGTTTTAACTTTTAATGTTGCTCCTTACTTTCAGCTAAAAAAACTTGTTTTTTTTAATTTAATGTTTGAACGTTTTTGAATTAATGCAGGTTTTGATTTTGTTTCACCGTACATGAATAATTAAAACAAAATTTGCATATTAATTTTACTTTTATTTGGTTGAATGGCTTTTTCGAAAGTTGTTTAATTTATTTACGAATGTTTTTATTAGTAATAAATATACGTAACTTACGAATTAACTTAAGTAACGAACTTCTGTATTCATATATTTTTAATACGTATACTAGGGGGTTCGCCCCGAGTCAATACCTCGGTCTTTACGCTAAAGTTCGAATTTTGTTCACATTTTAAAAATGACCCCATAATCACAAAGGCCGTTAATTAGAAAAAAATAGTTCTAATGAAAGTACTAAAAAAAATCTTTGACTTAAAGAGCGAGGTATTGAATAGGGGGCGAACCCAATCATATACGTAATAATTTGTGTTTGTTTTAAGTTTTGATGTTGCTCCTTACATTCAGTTGAAAAAAACTTGTTTCTTTTTATTTAATTTATGATCCTTTTTTCAAATAATGCTGGGAAATCCTACACCCCCTTCATAGCAAATGTCCCTTCCCCCATGAAAACTTCCTCCATGGGAAGATCCTCCCACATAACCCCCGACCCCACTACCAGAAAAAACCCTCCTGAAAACGTCTGTATACTTCCCAATACTGTATGTAAACATTGGGTAAGTTCATAACTTTCAGCCCTCCTCCGGGGACTCGGGGGGATTAAGTGATCCTAGAAGACATATTCATTATATTTTCGGCCATGTTGAACAAAATGGTTATCTCAAAATTTTAATTGGGCGACTTTGGGAAAAAATGAGCGTGGGAGGGGGCCTAGTTGTCCTCCATTTTTTTGGTCAATTAAAAAGGGCATCAGAAATTTTAATTTTCGTCCGAACGAGCCCTCCCACGATATTCTAGGACCCCTGGGTCGATACGATCACCCCTGGAAAAAAAAACAAAAAAAAACAAATAAACACGCATCCGTGATCTTTCTTCTGAAAAAAAAATACAAAATTCCACATTTTTGCAGATAGGAGTTTGAAACCTCTATAGTTGGGTTCTCTGATACGCTGAATCTGATGATGTGATTTTTATTAAGTTTCTATAACTTTTAGGGGGTGTTTTACCCCTTTCTTCAAAAACAAGGTAAATTTTCTCAGGCGCGTAACTTTTGATGGGTAAGACTAAATCGAAGTAGTTTCCGGGGAAAATTGAGGGATTTTTGTAATAGTTATTTATCAATTTGTTTGATTTTTTTTTTTTTTGTTTTTTTTAGTAGTGCCATAATGGAATTTTTGATTGTGTTGTTTTGTTAGCCCGTCGGCGGGGGATATTGTTTTGTTTTTGTTTATTTATACTGAAATATGTGTCGGAAGTTGGAGTTGGCCTAAAGCAACGAAAGGCTCCTTAGCGTTTATTTTTTGTAAATTATGTGTAAATAAAATTATACTCCTGGAAAAAAAAACTTGATGAAACTTATATATTTGAAATCAGCATTAAAATCTGAGTCTTTTGATGAATCTATTGGTATCGAACCTCCGTTTTTTAGAGTTTCGGTTACTATTGAGCCGGGCTACTCCTTACTTACAGTTCGTTACCACAAACTGTTTGATTCTCGAACTGTTTCTTCGTGGTGCACGCAACTTGACCATTGGATTTAAGAATTTGGTTTGGCCAATTTCTTTACACAGTCATATAGGCTACGATTCAGAAAAATTTATTAAGATGCAAGCTCCTTTTTAGTGTGTTGTAGACCACCATAAACAGAAAAAGACCTAGTTACCCCCCCCCCCCCAAAAAAAAAAAATTAAACCAATGAATAAGACCAACAAAACTCAGAGTAGATTTAGGTCATTTATTGTAGTTGGAAAAAAATATATAGCCTATAAATAGGCATAAACCAAGGGTGCATCCGATATTTTTGTTCGAGGGGGGGGGGTCAACAAAACTTTTATAAACGCATTAAAATTTTTTGTTTACATGCATTTTTGTGACGTTTTTGGAGCTGGACAAAAATTTTGGGGGGCTCAAACCCTGTACCCCCCCCCCCTTGGATACGGCCTTGATAAATTGTTAAATTTATAAAAAGAATGCATAAAACTTGTAAATAAAATATATAGATAAACATAGATGATAAGATAAACATATGAATAAAACTCATTAAATAAATCCATTAAAATTGTATTCAAATAAAGCTTGGGGATATAAATAAATCAAACTTGTACAAATTTTCTCTTTGAGAGGTAGAGACACTCTGAAAGGAAAATTGCACCCATGGAAAATTGGAAAATTGCACCCTTGGAAAATTGCACCCATGAGAGCTTCCGCCAATAGAAGACTGGACACAAGAAGATTACACTCAAGAGATTGTACCCGGTAGATTGCACCGAAAAGTGTTCTCGGAAGAATGCTCACAGTGATTTTGCTCTCATATTCGATTGCGTCTACGAAGTAGAGGATAAACCCATTAAAAGCAGCAAGGATTCCATGCAAGCTGATAATCCAAGACTCAAGACCCCCCCCCACAGCCTAATTCTAGCAGACGCTTTAAATCTCTTATAAATAAGATGAGGGCCATTAGGTGGATGCTACTGACCCTCAAGCTCACTCCTATCAAGTCTACGCTAATACCAAAACTCACACTTGCACAAGCTTATACTCAGTCTTGTGCTCACTCTCAGTCTCACATTCAAACTGACATTTACATTCGAATTCAAACCTATTCACACTTTGCACACACTCACAGTAACACAGTCTTCAAAAAAAGATATGGTACACAGAAGGGGGTGTTACATCTTGCATGCAAGCGCGAATGTGGTCGTAAGGCAGCTTCAGCGATTGTGAGCTAGTGCGACTATAAGGGACAATTGTCTGAATCAAACGGATTCAAGCAAGGTTGGATATATCTATAAAGAAAAATGTGGGGGTTCTTGGGTCTTCGAGTCCTGTTTTTTTAGAGGTTTATATTTCAATCTTAGCCTCAGATTTGCAATCATCAATTCCAAAAATTCTTGTAAACCAATTTTGAATGAAATCAAACACCGTATCTAAAGCAAGTAGTTTGTGAATGAAGTGAAATATTGTGCTCTCTTTGAAGTATACTTATTACACTACATATTACATTTAATAACAGTTTGGTCCTACAAAAACTAGCAGTTGGTGTAAGCACAAGGTCGTAGATGAATGTTGGATTATTTTTTGATGATCACATTTTAACAGTTTTTTGCTTATTAGCGAAGAGAGTATTTGTATGTTTCTTTATTTGTTGTTTCAATAAGCTTATTATCTTCCTATCTGGAAGTTGACATTGATAAATAGTAATGGAGCATCTCAACACAATCATTCAATAAAACTTAAAGCTTTAGTTAAATTTAGCAATTGCTAATTAGAAAAATAGTGTAAATGATCTAAAAAGTCAAATTTTTAAATGCAGTTTTTTGTTCCGTACTGAGATTCTAAATGGGTATCTAAAATGTATATATAGAGGTTGACATTGATAATCAGTAATCGAAGACATGAGTCATTCATGCACTAAAACATTAAGCTTTAGTAATATTTAATTATCGCTATTTCAAAAATAATTTAATAATGAAAATCAGCTAATTATTTGAATTGTTATTTTTTTTTTTGAAACTCAGACTATTTTATGCATTGCAAATATTTTCTCATTTTCTATGACTACTAGTTAAAATTTTAAAATTTTAGGTTAAGAAATTTTTCAGTCTAAAAGAGAAAGAATAGAGTGGGTCTAAATCCTGTTTTTAGTGATCTAGCCCGGTCTTTACTTAAGGGTCTATACCAATATGATAAATTGAATTATAGGCTTAATATGGTATTTTGTTGTTGTTTTTTTTTTTTGGGGGGGGGGGAATGACAGGCCGGGAGAGGTGGATTCAGCTTCTTCTTTCAAAACTTACTTTATCAATTACTTTTGGTGTTTTTTTTTACAGTGGAAATGACTTTTCTGACGGTCCCTTACCCCTAACCTCCCCATTTTGTGAAATATCCTATTTTAGTCTCTATATAATCAAAAGTTACATGTTTCCTATGGTTTTTACGTTTTTCTGAGCCATATAAACCTTTTGCTAAATGTGCTTATGCTTGCTTGCCAAAACTTAAATTCAGTTATTGAGAATAAATCCCAAAAAATGAGTGCCTTTACAAAGCTCCGCTGATGGGTAGTTGTCCTGTTGACGGTTTTTTTTTTCCAATAAGATTAAACAATTATGCGGGTTCACCAGAAGCATCATAATAGGTCCTAAAAAAATGTTTATTCAAAGTCTTCTAAACAGTATTTGGTTATGTAGGACGGTACTATTTAATTGAAAATGGATGATGAATGGTCATGATTTGCTTGTAGTTAATATTAGCTACTGCTCTTAAGTCGCATTTTTGGTTGTTTTTGTGGCGTCACTGAGAGGGTATGATTATTGGTCTTCTAGTTCCTTTTGCACGCATACTTTTAATTGCAATGCTTCTTCATTTCTTGTTTTCTTTGTTCAAAAGCTATAAAGGTGTGACTAATCGTTTGAAAAGTAGACTATGTACAACTCATTATGGGTTTTCCACGCTTAGCAAAGAGATGTTGCAGCTGAAAAAAACTTACTCATAGCTGATGGAGCTAAGAGGTAAGAGTGGAAGTTAATTACAAATAACTAATAAACTAATAAGTTCACCACTACCCTAGGACAAAACTTAATTTAAGCATAAAATAAGGGGAAAACCCAAAGAATGGGGACACCTTTAAGGGTTTCGGCTCAATAAAGCCTCAGAACAGATAGCCTGTATACAGGGACGTAAACTGATATAGAAGAAGGGACAGTTCCTCCCTACCATGTTTCGCTCTCTCCAGAACTATTTATTCCCCCAGGTTTTCATTTGGCCTCTTCAAATGTTTAAAGCATAAATAATTTTTATCATTGTGATTTCTTATAAATTATGATAAACAACTTTTATGGTTATATTTGCAATTATGGTTGTGTCATTATTATGTTAATTATATTGTTATCCATATAATACAAACGGGCTACAACTCAATTTGGCTTAATTCTACCTTTTATTTCGTTTTGCATAGTTCACCTCACTTTAGGCTATATATTGGAAGACGAGCCACGCCTGAGCCCTCTAGGATTTTTTGGATGCATATACCTGCAGGATTTGTTTCAAGTATTTTCTTAGGATGCATATATACTATCATACGTGAAGTAGACAATCATACGTAAAATAAAGTATAGTAAACAATGGCAATATATTAATATAATATATGCTTTTACTTCATATAAACCTTCATTTCTTGTCTTCTTCGTTTGTAAGTTGCAAAGATGTGACTGTTAAGATAAAAATGAGCTATTTGACTGGGATGAAACGTCTTTTTTTTCACAATACATAAAATAAGGAAAATCTTGTTTATGCATATTTGTGTTAAATAAAACACACTTTCATTTTAAATGTTTTGAAAGGTGATCAGAAAATAAAATACAGGGAATTGTCCATTTAATCCCTTTTACACACAAAAACGCCTTTCGTCAAGCGCTATTAAACTTAAGTGGCATCCCCCTGATCTACAAGGTAATTTCTGTTCAACCCCAAATTACACCGACTGTGTAAGAGATGAAGGAAAGTGAAGACGGCTAAAATCTTACACTAAAATCCTAATTAAAATTATCCGTATGGTAGCAACTAAGGCTGCTTTAGTATATGCAGAGTGTGGCCCCAGGTCGTTTCTTAGTAGCACTCGAAAGAGCGATAGATGGCTGACGACGATGAGTAAGATCGCCGAGGAGGTGGATGGAAAACTTTAACCTCTAACGCACATATCAACTATCCTGATCAACACTTTATAGATCGTCGTATCGAGCCCTCGTCCATGTCCCGTTGAAAAGAGTGACACCATTACGCCTAGCAAAATGGACGAGACTTAAATGGATAAGTAAGTAAAGGTGCAGGGTCTCCGAATGGGGCGATGACTTCCTTCCACCTTGTGTAGATCTTAGAGTGCCACTTGTGCTGAATACTTCCGCCATGCCTAGAACATTTACACGTCACTTTGCACAGTACCACCACGCTTGGTACAATTCCCAAATTGCTTGGCACACTCTGCAAAAACACTTGGCACTGTTTCGAAACGCTTGGCACGCGCCACCTGATGTACATGATTCCTGAGGAAGAGTGACCCGTCGAGGTTCCTTTGACCTTAGATCCTTCAGAGTCAGGAACGGCACATAGGGCATCTACGAAGCCCCAGCAGACATCACAGAGCTGAGCTACAGCCCTGACGTCCTCCATCTTCGGTTGAAGAGACATACCCCCTCTACTCAGATCCCAAACATATTTGCCGTCGTAAGGTATGTCTTGGTCTACATCTTTTGCACCTCTCTTTAGGGCACCACTCATAAACTGTGCATGTAGGTTGAGCCTCTAGCATACGAAGGACGTGGCTAAGGTGCGTCCTTCTCGTACGTTTCAGAAGGTCAGTAGCTAATAGTTGACCAGTTCGCCAGAAACATTCTATGTTAGTGACCTTTTCCTGCCATAACACGTTCAGGATTATTGTAACGCACATGTTTTCAAAGTTTTGGGCACGTTTATCCAGTTGAACGTTTAGTTTCCATCATTCACTTGAATATAGGAGAATGAAAGTCACGTGACTACTCATGAAGCGGAGCTTCAGGCACATAGAGTATTTCCTGCTGCACCAGATGGGTTTTGACACATTAAAAGCAGATGCCGCTGGACCAATCCTCCTCTTGATCTCGTTGGCTAGTTTACCATTATATTCAGTCCAACTTCCGAGATACTTAAATTCATTGATCTGCTCAATTACTTTATCTTTGCGTTTCAGTATCAGCGGAAAGTTATTTGTGACCATGCTCTTTGTGTTACAGACATTTAATGCGAATCCCACTTTCTCGGCATTTTCATCTACAGGGTCGAGTAGCAGCTGCAATTGATGTTTCACTTCTTCGGGAAGAACAAAATCCATTAGCAAAGTCCAGATCAAAGCTCTGTCAGTTGCTGATCTCTACTCCAGAGCCTGAAGACTGCTGCAGGATGGCAGATCCTTACCTGACGCCAGACACAGTGTTGAAACAACACGTGTCCCCATTGTATTTGCACGCACAGCATTTATTAGCTTCATAAAGTATGATAATAATATTGAATAGTTTATTAGGTACTCCGTAATATTTCAAAATCTACCTTAAAGCGTTTTGATCAACAGAATCGATTGCCCTTTCAAAATCAGTAAAGACCATATATGTATTCATTGTCCCGTTCTCTTGGCTCTTCTACCACCAGTCTAAGAATGAAAATAAGATCAGAGAGAGACCTACCAGATAGAAACTTGTGCTGCTCTTCCGTGAGGCATGAGTATAGGCCTGTCCTTACGCGTTGTAATAAGACAGTGACTGGTATTTTACTAGGCACAGACGTTAAGTAGATGCCCCTCTAATTGACATATATTAGCAAAGCGCCCTTCTTGAAGAGTTGACCGGTATGCCCCTTGGCAAACTTCTTAGGACACTTTGAGGATAACACTCCCCGCCCCCTCTCAGCCTTCAGGCCAAGGGCTTTAAGTTATGCCCTGGGGGCATATAAGGTATACATTGAAAGGGTGATCGTATAAATTTCAGAGGGAGCTCATTGGATTGGTAATTAGAAGTTCTAGTGCCGTTTTTAAGATTCAGATTGATCGGAGGATAGATACCCCCCTATCTCGAATTTTCCCGAAATGCATCTTATTGAAATTTTGAGATGGTCTTTTGTTGTCTTAGAAACTCCGAAAAGAGCTTCTTCGATTGGAAATTGAAAGGGTCAGTGCCCTTCTTAATAGTCAAAAGTGATTGGAGGGCAACTAACCCTTTTCCACGCCTGCCATTTCCCCAAACACCTCCGATCAAAATTTTGAGATAGCCATTTTGTTCAACGTAATTGAATTGGTCTGAAAATTATGTCTTTGAGGATGGCAACCACCCATAGACCTCAGGGCAAGGGTTGTGAGTTACAGTCTGGGATAAATAAGGTGGGCTATGTATACAAAGGATGATCGTATAAACTTTGGAGGGGGCTCATTTGATTGGTAATCAGAACTTCTAATGCCCTTTTAAAGATTCAGAGTGATCAGAGGTTGGATACCCCCCCCCCCTCTTCACACCTCGTATTTTCCCGAAATGCATCTGATAGAAATTTTGAGATGGCCAATTATTGTCTTAGAAATTTCAAAAAGAGCTCATTCGATTGCAAATTGAAATTGCTAGTGCCCTTTTTAATAGTCAAAAGTGATTGGAGGGCAACTAACACCCCTCCCACGCTCGCCATTTCTTCAAACACGTCCAATCCAAATTTGGGAGAGCTATTTTCTTCAACTTAATTGAAAGGTCCGAAAAATATGTCTTTGGGGATGACAACCCCCAGAGCCCTCAGGGCAAGGACTGCAAGTTATGCCCCGGGGCATATAAGGTATATATAGAAAGATTGATCGTATAAACTTCGGAGTGGCTCATTGGATTGCTACTCAGAAGTCTTAGAGCCCTTTTTGAGATTTGGCGTGAACAGAGGGTGGATACCCCCCTCCCTCACACCTCGTATTCTCCCGAAGTGCATTTGGTAGAAAATTTGAGGCCATTTTTGTAGTAAAAAATTCTAAAAAAGTTCATTCGAAAGGAAATTGAAAGGGCTAGTGCTCTTTTTAATAGTCGAAAGTGATTGGAGGGCAACTAACCCCCCTCCAACGCTCACTATTTCCCCAAAAATATCAAATCAACATTTTGAGATAGCCATTTCATTCAACATATTTGAAATTATGTCTATGGGGATGACAACTCCCCCCATAGCCCTCCGGGCAAGGGCTTCAAGTTATGACCTGGGGGCATATAAGGTATATACAGAAAGGGTGATTACATAAGTTCGGATGGGGCTCATTAGATTGGTAATTAGAATTAAGTCCTATTCCTTTTAAAGGAGTTGTAGCTAGGCTTTTTGCTCAGGGCTCGACGCATTCAGGATAAGCGTCCGCGACTCCTTGCGCTTACTGATACATTTCCAGTTGTTATTTGATATCCATTCTTCTTTCTATTCTTTTCTATAAGTAAATAAGTTAATAAATTTCTATAAGTTAATGCCTGTTGCAATATCGTGATACACACTCATGGCTTGGGTCCATATATTTTCAACATCAGAGTCATCAGCTCCGTCAAGCAGGTTTAACACTTCAGATCTGCTATGTAGTTGTGTGCAGAAGTTTCTACGGATATCGAGATCTTTCAACTTATCGATCTTGCATTGTTTCTGTTTTTTTTTTTTTTACGGCGTTAGCTTTTTCCATCTGAGCTATCAGTTTGATTCTTACTACGGCTATCATCAGGATATGATCTGAATTAACATCCACTCTTCAAAAGCCTGTCATGTCAAATAGGATATTTTTTCAATGTCTTGATACGAGGAAATGGTCAATTTGATTCTTTGTTTGGCCATCGGAGAACCCTCATGAGGGCCTGTGGATCATTTTATGATCGACACATTACCACTTATTATCAAGTAATTGCTTAGTGCACAGTGGATTAGAAGTGCTCGATTTTTGTTTATCTCACTCGTGATATGTCAGCCCAGAAATTCCAGGAGAACTGGTGGTCTGCACTGACTTTAGCGTTTAGATCGCCAACAAAACAGAGTCTACCATGTCTAGGAGCATTTTTGGTGGCTGCTTGCAGCATGCTGTAGAGAACGTCCTTCTCTTCATCATCAGCTTCCAAAGTCGGATCATAGCAGGTGATAATAGTCGTTTTTTATCATTAGATACGAACTGGACTATTATTTTATGTTCACCATTTGGGTTCCAGTTTGTCATTGCTTGGTGTGCAAGTAGTAATATCATAAGTATTACTCCAGCGTGGTGGATTACTCCAAGTCTGTTGTAGATATTTTTGTTGCACCACATTTTCCTGAAGGTTGCCCCTCAAGGTCCTGAGTGTGGGTTGGAAGCCCAGAGCCCAACCCTCCTCATTCGTGGACTTGAGACCGTCATGCTTCCCTGACCTCTGTCAGAAAAGGATCCTTACATGGTCGCCGCAGTGAGCTATGTTAAATGGCAGTACTAAATAGGTGAATGGTATATGTGATAAATGCAAAGGTTTTATGGTCACAAAGACGCAATAAATGTCAAACAGTTTCTAAATGATGATGCCTAGATATATTCATCTGGATTATTATACTTTTAGAAGACTGATTTCCGAGACTCTTACACATTTTTCTCCTTGTAATTTTTTTTCTCTGATAGTTTTCTTATTGAAGAATATCGGTATATTATTGTTACAGTTAGCAGAGAGGTTTTAGCTCCCATCAAAACCTCTGAATAAGAATGAAATGTAAAAGATACGTGAATATAAAGACAATGCCCAGTTTTTAGTATCCCTTTCTTACCAAGTCTAGATCTGCGAGTGATTCAGATGACTTTGTTATCAAAATGACCCTTGTTTTTAATGAGGTAAAATGTATATGATATTTTGTAAATAAATTGTATGTTACTAACAAAACACGTAAATGCTGTGTCAGAAACTGAATTCAGAAATTCGTAAGACTATATTATAAAACGTAATTTTCACAGGAGAATTTAAATGTTTAAAAATGTATTTTGTTTTCTTTTGTTTTTTAAATGTATTCTGTTCGTAAGAGCAATTTTTGTAGAGTGAAATATTTTTCTAAGCTTCCAAGACATGTCAAGTCATGCTGGTATCAAGTGTTTCGATTTTTGTGAGAAAAAAATTGGATACAACGTATTTGGAAAAAAAACCTAAAATTCCAAATACCAGGAGAACCAATTACGATTATAGAAAATGGACTTAACCAATCGATGGTATGCTATTAATTTGAGAGAATGAGCTGTAATAATTCTTCTACGCCACCTAGTGCCAGTTTAAGCATTACAAAAATTTCAATTTGCTTGTCCGTTCTCACTATACGCTGCTATAACCATATTTTTAAAAATTCTACATTTTCTAACATTTTAGAAAGCTAAGTTTTCTCATGGCCATCTGACAAATCATATACCTTAGTGTTACAGTGTTTGAAGAAGGTCCTTCTACTTCAAGAAAATAGATTTAACGAAGCCCTCAAAACTTTAACCGAAGACACATAAATTTAAGCCAATTACAACTAACTACACTTGATGCAAATAATTAATATAACTATTTAATTAGCTATGATGTTCGTTAAGTTTACTTAAAGGATTTTACTTAGACATCAAAGCAAATATTTTCGTAGGAGATTCTGTTTCGTTCTATGATGAAAATGGTGGAATCAGTGTTTATGACCCAACAACTGGAGTTATGAAGAG
The DNA here is from genome assembly GCA_027921565.1 of Artemia sinica. Lineage (NCBI taxonomy): Eukaryota > Metazoa > Arthropoda > Branchiopoda > Anostraca > Artemiidae > Artemia > Artemia sinica. Next base: position 50,731,818 of record CM051268.1, read on the forward strand.
TTTAGTCCCCAGCTCTGTCCTAGTAAGTATTTGTTTTCGAATTTCCTTATTTTATCTCAAAATACTTAGCTGTTTAGCTGTTTTATCAGCATTTAACTGCTTTTTTGGTATTTTTGCTCTGATTTTGATTTTTTCACTTTCTGCTCAAATTGTGATCTCCATGGTTTTTTTTGTTGGATTTCTATGTTGAAATATTAGCCTCAGATTTGTAATCAAGAAGATCATAAAGCTTTAAAAATCATCTATGTTAAAAATCAACGCTGTTTTTGAAACATTTACGTAACTTTGTTTTTGCTGTTTTATTTCCTGTAATATTAGCGTCAGATTTGTAGCCAACAAGCCCAAAAACCCTAAGAGACCTACTTTGGTGGATTTCAAGACCAATTTGGGAAATATGTATTTACTGTTTCAGATCTAGCACAGTCACGCTGCAATCTCGATAATTCTAATGGCAAAATTTTTTCCCGCGCCCAAAGACCTCTCTTTTTATCCCTTAGTTATCGCTGATTGCAAATCCTTTTTAGCTCTGATTTCTAAGGGGGAATCATGTCCATCTTTGGAATAAAGACGCCTATGGAACCTTTGTTTAGATGGCCTATTTGCATTACTAGTAGGGAGGCATCTATAGTTTCGGGGCGAACAACAGAGGCGAACAAGATCATAAGCCTATTTCTAGGCCAATCAGAGGGCTACAGTACGACCAGTACAAGACCAAACGCTCATTGAATCCGACCTGGTGTTACACCAGAGCAGATTTCTGGGAATTTCAGCATTGGATTTGCGCAATCGGCATCGGATTTTACGTAACTTCTTTGTCGAAATCAACCTACGTGTTATCTGTTATGTCACAATTTCACCTTGAGACATTGTTTATATTGTTTACGCTTCAACCTAAGATAGCAGTTCTTTTGAAACCTTTGAGGAATAAACACCAGATAAAATGGAGAACTTAGATGATATTGTTACGCAAATTTATATCGTAAGTTTTATTTATAAATAGTTAATGGAGATATTTGGGTATTATTGCATTATATTGGAGACATATGAAAAAAAAGACAAGTATAGTTAATAAAATAAAGAAAGGATGAAAAATAGTTTAGAAACAAATTGGAACTCCTAAAAGATATTGTATTCAAAAGCGCTTATTGAAACCTACTATATTAGCTTTAGGTTTCCTCTGTCAGGTAAGATACTGCGTATTTGATGTATGCTATGCTTTACCCCACCCCTAATGTGCAAATATATAGCCCAATTTTGTTTTCTAAACTATTATATTTTCATCATATTCTGTTCTACTTCATTAGCATTAATCAGACTTCACTTCTCATGTGTGTTCCAGCTAACTGATAAGTATCGATCCTTTCTTCAGAAAGTGATGTGTAGCTGTATGATTTTCAACTCTGATAATTTTTTTTCATTTGAACTATGATTTTTTCCCTCTGTCAAATATGCTTAAGGAATAATATGTTCACATTGCAATAATGCAGAATGACAATATCTTAATGAAAAATATCTTTTTTTATGTATTTAATTTGCCATACAATATTATAATAAATAAACGAGCCTAACAGTGTATAAGAATTATCAACTTTTAGCTAGTTTCAATGATAAAACTCTCCCCAAAAGTTGAAAAATATCAACAGCTTTTAGTTAGTGTTTTACTTCATTAGCATTAATCAGACTTCACTTCTCATGTGTGTTCCAGCTAACTGATAAGTATCGATCCTTTCTTCAAAAAGTGATGTGTGGCTGCATGATTTTCAACTCTGATTTTTTTTTTCATTTGAACTACGATTTTTTCCCTCTGTCATATATGCTTAAGGAATAATATGTTCACATTGCAATAATGCAGAATGATATTATCTTAATGAAAATATCTATTTTTTATGCATTTAATTTGCCATACAATATTTTAATAAATAAACGTACCCAACGGTGTATAAGAATTATCAACTTTTAGCTGGTTTCATGAATTTAAACTATAATTTAATTTTTTTTTTAAGGATAATTTTAAAGAATGTGCCTCTCTCGATTACAAAAAGGCCCTGATTGAGGACGAGAATCACTCACGATCTACAGTAATTAAATACACCGGACCCTCGACGTCATATATACAGGGCAAGAATACCATCGCTGTCAATACAAGGACCAATATGCAAGAAGGCGAATTGACTAAGGAAATGATGATCTCGCTAAAAGCAAATAATGTAAGTTTCAAATTTAACCATATTTCTTGTAAATAGACTAGCAGTCAACAACGGCAAATTCTCCCTTTTTTGGCACTATTGACAACTGAATGACATAAAATAGAAAAGTGATACATGCTTGTCACATGATTGGCATGGGATAACACTACCATTCAATTATTACATCAACCTATAATTCTGAATCAAAACCATTTCTAAAAGTATTTCTGGTTTACAACCAATCATTTCAACAACAAACAATTAACTGATTTTTGTGTAGACTAAAATGAATATTTGTATACATAGCTCGTAAGCTAAACCATTTGCCCTAGTTTTAAGAATGTATTTTATTACTGGGGAGGGGAGGGCAGATGTTGCTTATCATAAATATTTTCATATGGTAATTGCTTTTTATTTTGAGTACATTAAGATGAAACTATGGTGTGTTATTTTAATATGGACAGCAGCACATTATGCGCTGCTATATTTATTGTTTTTATTTTTCCACTAGATTATTTACTAAGAAAACTAAGATACTATATTGACCATTGCAAATATATGACTATTATATTGCTAAGAAGTGCTGCTATTAAGTATGCTGCATGATTGAGATGAAACTTTGATGTCTGTTTTTCAATGTTTTAGTTTGGGTAGCGCACATTATGCGCTGCTACATTTGTAATTTTTTCTTTCTAGTAGATAATTTGCTAAGAAAACTAAGAAGGTATAATGAATATGGCAAATTTATGTGTATTATAATTTAGTATGGACAGCAGAAGCAGAACATTATGCGCTGCTATATTTATTATTTTTCATTCCACTAGATTATTTTCTAAGAAAACTAAGAAGATATAATGAATATTGCAAATTTAAGAGTATTATAATTTAGTAAGGAGAGAAGCACATTATGTGATGCTATATTTATTATTTTTTTCTACTTGATTATTATTAAACAACAACTATGTGTATTGGGTATGTGTGTGTGTGTGGGGGGGTTGTTTAACAGTGAACTAACCAAATAACACTATATGCACAAAGATATTGCTACTGCTACTATGTGTGTTTTTATTTATTATAATATATATGATTTAAATGATTTGAAAATATAGTCGCTAATAATCCAATTTTCGACTAAAAAAAGGGTGATTTATACACTTTGAAAATTAGTGTCTGTTTTCCTTATAGGTTAGAACGGATTCATCACTACCCTCTCCCCCACCTGAAGAAACAAGTCGTGAACTATGTAATCGCATTGATGAAATAGTTTCAATTGAAGCGCCGATGCAATTTCGTAACATTCAGATCACCGTTGCAACATCACCTATCGACGAGCGGTACGGTAAATTTTTACGGGGGTGTGATGGTAGTGAAAATTTAGATGGTATACCTGCTGACATTATTGACCATACGGAATGGGCAGATAATTTATTAGGAGAATATTTCAATGTTGGTAATAATTCTTTAGATGTAGACGCTAGCACAGTTGAACAAAGCAATGAAGTTAGCTCAGAACAAGATTTGCTAGAGAGCGATTTACCTTGGATGAGTCCTAACGCCATACAAAATTTTAGATTATTTAATTCGCGAGTTAAATGTGATCCCTTCCCTCACAGACTAAATGAATATAACCCAATTTCAATCGAATTTAATTGAAAAAGAAAATGAATTCGTTTGGGTTCATCCGCATATTCCTAACGCATTAGAGACTATGTTAAGCGAACTGGGGGATTTCACTCCAAACACCAACCTATTGTTGAACAAAGTGGGGGAGGGGAGGGGGAGTAGGTAGTGATGATATACGATTCTCACTGCTACCAGAATTTCAGCAAACAAATTCAATTCTTAATACATTAGACGTTTTCACTGCAAATTTGGCGATCCCTTTAATGCACTGATGGCAGGGAATATTATAAGCGACCCTGTCAATATAATTCATACATATGTGGAGAAGATTCGAGCATTTATTGAACACCTAAGTCAAGTGTGGGGGGGGGGCGAGACAGCATAAAGGCCTCAATTGTTTTAAAAATATTCTATTTAAATGCAAATAATGGTGAGGTCTATGATCATTATGTGTACACTGTAATGTTGGTGCTGCAGTCTCATTTGGGGAATTATGAATGTTTTCATGCAATGGGTTGACAATGTTGTCACGCATCTGGACAATTATAATGAGAATGGTAGTGGTTCAGTGGTTTTATTTGTTGAAAATTTAAGTGTAAATATATATAAATTTAAAAAAAAATTTAAGAGGGGATGGGGGGTCTGAGAGATCAATAGTTTTAAAATATAATCCTGATTTAGAAGGATGTCAGGGTGTCCAAAGAATCTGTTTCAAAACAGGCCAAAAGTGTTTCATGTACGCATTTCTCATATCGGCTTTCCGACCTTTGAAAGATAAAGCACAAAGAACAACTTGGATCAGTGGGCCGTGCAAGCAAAAGAAGAGTTTGACTTCCCCCGAGTAGATTTCAATTGTTTAACAGATAAATTCTCTGTAACACAAAGGAATAGATATTTTCGAACGGGCAAACGCACATTTAAGGATTGGTGTTACAGTGCTACAGTATGAAACGGAATTTGAAGAGGGTGTGCTTTGTAATAAATAGGAGTAATATTCCCAGTAAGGGCCCCATCAATTGAATCTATGAAACACTGGGTTTGGCTGTTGTACATACCACCTAGTGAACCTAATTCAATTGGCCATTTCAACCCAATAACTGATATTAGTAGAGTTCTGGGGGAGAAAAAACACATGGGGTACGTTAATATTGCCCAAGCCGTTTATCTAGATTTTGGACTGACTTAAAGCTACAAAATCAAATGTTACACTGCAGAAGACACGGCTATCAATCGGTGGAGATAGTTGGTGGTGACCAGGCAATTTTACGATTTAGAAATTTCCAGAACACACTTATGCAAAGTGATAAAATAAGTTTAGACTGTGAGGCCAAACTCACAGATGTGAACGACCCACAATATCCAAATCGTATCAAAGAGTATCAAGCTATTGCAGTTTCCTATGCCCATGCGCAAAGAGACAGCAGTAACACTATGCGTCTCTTAGAAATAGTTTAGATATTGGACGAGGGAAATTGCATGGCAAAGCATTGACCAAATTAATTGTCACAGCGAATGGTGCAATTTCCCGCATGAGACACACATATTACCCAATGATTCTATCAGCAGAGGATCGTCTAGCCATTAAAAATAGGAAAATATGTTGGGTATGCAAGGGGGAATTTGAAGAGGGGACTAAGGGGCAAGAGACTAGGCTAAAAAAGACTAGAGGGGGGGGGAGTCCAGGACCATGATCATTTAAGACTGGAAATATCATCAGGGGGTAGTAATTTTCGTAGCGTAGCACATTAATCACACAATGTGAATATGAGTCAGCAGTTCTTTATACCTGTTTTCATTCACAATACAAATTACGATTTGAAATTTATTTTACCGGCTTTGGCACGTATGCACAGGGAGGGGGTTGCAGATAGCCCATGGGTAGATAACTCATTTATCAGCTGAGAAGTTATTGCTTTTATAATTCAAGCTGCAAACAGTGGATAATGGGCATACGTGTTGGAATAAAATTCGTTTTTAGATTCTTATAGTTTTTTCCCCAAAGATCTCAGCCAACTAATTCAAGTGCAGAAAAGTGACAAATTTGATGACAAATGTGACAATGAAATACATGACTTACTGACTTGTAAAGGCATATATGCATATAATTATTACAACTCTGGCGCAAGGTTAAGTGACGAGAAACTCCCCCCCCCCCATTGAAGCATTCTATAATTCACTTATCGATAGTGAATTAACTGCCAATGAATATGACTTTGCCAAGACAGTATGGGCTAAGGGGGGCTGTAAAATGGTTGGGATTATGTAGAATTTACTTGACAAGCGTTTTGTTAACTCTTTTAGATATTGTCTGCAAGAACACAGACTATATTTATTCAGAATTCGGCCTAGACATTGGCTATTGTTTTTCAACACCGCATCTAGTGATGGATTTAATTTTAAAAGTCAGTAGGGAGGAAAAAGGTTTGATCACCGATGTGGATCAACACTTATTTGTAGAAAGATCTATGAGGGGGGGGGTATGTTTTACACGGGGATCGCGTCTTATTAACTGATTCAGTGGGCAGAACTCTGTTGATGGCGACGATGTAAAGTCCAATGCTGTTTTTCTGGGCATGAATTTACTTTACCCCTCGGCATTGTCTCACTATAGTTTACCGTGTGGCAATTACAAATGGCTTGAAAATCCTTGTGCCTTAGATTTCCCAGACATTCACACTGTCGAGGAAAACAATCCCCAAGGATGGCTTTATTTTAAATTGACGGCCACATACCAATGGAACTCCACGATTCTTTAAAAGATTTTGTTGTTCCGTGTGTAAATATACCGGTTACCAAGGACTCTTTGAGTCCATACAATTTGTCTTTGGTCGAGGATATGGGCATGCATTGGACCCCCTCTAAGCAGAAACTAATTGCAGATTAGGACCCGAAACAGAATATTGTTGTTCATTATGTAGTATTGCGATGGATGGTGACTAATGGTTTCAGGGAGCCCTTTCATACACAGAGCCCTGAAATTTGATCAGAAACCCGACTTGAAAACGTTTATTGACACGTTTGTCATTAAACGTTCACAGGCAAAAATTAAAGTTAAAAAAGAAATGTATAAACCTATTTTAAATTCAGCTTTAGGGAATATGTGTGAAAGCGTACGAAACAGATCTCGTTGTGACGTCGTAACCTGCCCCAGATAATTTGCTCGAATCGTCGCCTATCCTAACGGATCGGAGACAACTCGGCAGATCGGCGGGACCCTCCCCCCCCCGTCCGGGGAGGGGGGGGGGGGGTCCCGGCCTGGTGTTCAGGCCCTGGGGGGATTCTCATCTTTTAAATGTTGTATATAGTGTTTTATATTCTCCTAGTCTACAAATTTGTTCAACTGTGCGGCAGCTGTATGCATTATTTAAAATACATGTTGTTTTTGTTCTTGTTATTGCCAATAAATGAGAAATATTAAATTGTTCTTGTTGTTCTATTCTTTTGCTATTATTGTTGTACAAAAAGTGTTGCTAATAAAAGAAAAAACATGTTTTTGTTGTTGCTATTGAATATCGTACTAGGTAGATGCTGCTCTAGGAAAATTATTATTATTTATTCATTAGACAAGTATGGTTTACGGTTAGTTGTAGTCCAACTGCGGTCAACAGCAGTATGAATCAATTTAAAGCACCATTCAGATCGTTTCTCTGTGGCCCCCTAATGTAGGGAAAGAGGACACTTTTAGCTAAAATAATTAAAAATTGTAATAAAATGTTTTTGGACAAACCAAAGAAAATTTACTATTGCTATAGTATTTGACAAGAGTCCTATGACCAAATAAAAGCTATTGCTACATCTATGCCAATACAATTCATACGAGGACTTGATGTTTTCAAAAGTATTGAGCCAAGCTCATGGCCAACTATTGATGATTTAGCTGAATCCGTTGAACAGTTCTCGCAGGAAATGCTACAACTGTTTACTGTTCACTCTCTTCATGAACACATTTCCATAATCCTAGGTCTACACAATCTGTTTCATCAGAGCAAGTGTACGATGACTCTTGCTTTGAGCTGCACCGTCTATACTATCTACAGAGTTGTTCGTGATTCATGTTCTCTAATAACTCTCAATAAACAAATATATCCAGGTGCCCCCAAATTTCTACTTTCAGCGTACAGTCAGGCGACAAATAAGCCCTACGGGTACATTCATTTGCATCTTAATAAGAAAACACCCGAGGATTTGCGTGTAGTCATAGATATTTTCGACAAAGAAATTACTTTATATCTTCCGGTGATTAGTAGAAAGGGCTATTAGTTACCATCATGACACTGAAGAAACTACACGAAAATAGATACTTATTTTCTGTTCTAGGAACTTCAGAACCCCCACTCAGGAAGGCCATACTCAAACATGGTGTTGGCAAAATTTATTAATATAACATGAACTTTGCTTAAATTTAACTAAGGGCAATGTACACTTGCCAGAAGTTGTTAGACAAAAGACAAAGCAACATCGTTCCACTGTACGTGCCTTGGCTTGCAAAAAAAAACAAACGAAAAGATTTTAAAAGAAAACGTCTCCTTCAAGTGGGTGGTAGCTTTTTTGCACTTTTGCTGCCAATAGTCGCAGGACTTGTAAACAGTTTTCTCTAGATGGCTAAACCCTACAAATTGACTCCAATAGAACTTGTCCTTTTAATAATTGAACACTTTGAGGACAATCTAAGTGATGAAAATATTGCCGATGATAAAAAGCTAGTTTTACTTCAAGATGCACTTCGTCGTGTGGACAAACATAGACCGAATCGTGAGAGACCTATCCTCAATATCACTGATCCCCAGCAGCCCAAAAAGGAAACATATCCTCAAGATTCTGCAGCAACAACAGCACAATCAAAGGAGAAGGAATTGAATTCAATAGTGACATCAATTGGAAAACCTATTGCCACACACCTATCAGGAAGAGAGTAAAAGAGTATTAACATATCTCATGCTGAAAAGTCGTGAGGATTGTCATCAATTTCAAGTCGATAGCACCGGGCAACGAATTATAAATCAGGGAAAAGTTATAATCTACTTGATTTAATTTGTGATATGGCTACAAATCGTAAAGGACTTTTATCATTTGATAATAATCTATACAGCTTTCTAAATGCATCAAACTTCCCCAAAAGTCTTATTGGCAATAAGCAAGTTCTAAAGAAATTAAAGGAATATAGTAGAGATGTCAGCCCTCTAACATCACCACCATTTAAAAAAGAAGAAGAAGAAGAAGATTTTGAATCAATCTTGGAAAATACTAGCACTCATTTGATAACAGCAATTATTTGATAACACCGACGATGGTGGCGGCTAGACAGAAGCAAAGACGTATTGATATCAACTCACCGTCACAGGCACCATCCTCCAGTGTACAAAAGGGTAGCGGGCATTACACTACGTGTTTGTGTTCAAAATGAATTAAGTTTGAAAACATGTATATGAAAATATTGGTGAAGTGGGAAGTCTAATTTCCCCCGCAACACTTTCTAAAGTTGCCTCTGACGTCGGTGTCAACAGCAGCACTTAAAAAAAAATGCAAAAGAGTATCTAGAAAATGAACCGAGTTACACTCTACATCAAAATCGCAGGCTTCGTGGCAAACAATGTCGACAAACTAAAGCCTTTTTCCCACTGCATATAATGCAAACAGATCTTTTAACTCTAGATGAAATTCAAAGACAGCACAACACACCCTACAAATATATTCTAGTGGCAATCAGTGTCTTTAGTCGCTATGCATATGTTATTCCATTGCGATCAAAGAGAGGTGTTGAAGTTGCTCAGGCTTTAGAAGGTATTCTTGAACAAGATTGCTATAGAAAAATTCAAAGTGATCGTGCTAGCAAATATTTTAATCCACATGTGCAAAAATTTCTATTCAAACATAATACAAAGCTCTATCATAGTCACAGTCCGATAAAGGCTATATTGGCTGAACGATTGATAAGAACGATTCGTCTATTAATTTCGAGATATTGTACACTGAAAAAAACTGCTTCTTTTATTTACGATTTAGTTAAAATCATGCAAATATATAACCATCGACCTCATCGATCTCTGTCCAATGTTAGCCTCAGGAAGTTCATTGCAGAGAAAATACATTTGACACTTTTCTTAAACAACATTCCAGTGAAAAAAAACTGTGAAGAAAAATACAATGTTTGCGATACTGTTCGAATTAGTAGAACCAGCAATATTTTTGAAAAGGGGAATTATTTATGGTCCACTGAAATTTTTAAAGGGTCAAAAATCCTAGACACCGAGCCCACGACATATCGTCTGTGAGACACCAAAGATTATGAGATTCTCGGTGGTTTTTATGGCTATGAACTACAGAAAGTTAGAAACAGTAGTGAAATTTATCAAATTGAAAAGATATTAAAGAGCCCTACTCGCAGGGGCAAGAGACAGTTTCTTGTTCGTTGGCTAGGCTACAACTCTAATTTTGATTCTTGGGTTGCAGTTGAAGACATTAACAATGCCCAATAATTACTATGTGACATTCACGTCCAATGTCTCTTACCCTCTCTACAATGATTTGAATAAACCAAGTGATTTTTGGACGAAACTCTCTCCCACTATCAAATTCGATGGCGCGGTATGAAGTGGCTCTTGTCGACTGTATTTTCAAAAATACCTATGATATCCTGAGAAAGGATCGCAAATACTATATAAAAATTAGACCCTCTGATTGGCCACCAGCCGTTAGCGAACAACATAAAATTCAAAAGATCAATTGGTTGGATTATCCATATATTGAATTACCATGCTAGGAACTCATTTGTAAGAATGATTTATGTCGTTCTACCAATAAAAGAGCTTCTGCTCGTAAAAAAGGAGCCTTTCATTTGAACTATTCAAAGGAAGAGGGCAAGATCTACATTAGTTCACCCATTGCCAGTGAAAAGGTTATTCTCAATGATATTCTAAAAGATGTTCTTGGCTTTAAACGTAATATAATCAATGGTAAAAGTGCGGGAAGCACTAATGTTATTTTTGCTTATAACCCGCCTGCCTTCTCCTCGGACATTTGTATATTTCTGTATGCTTCATTTGTTGAAACGTCCAGAGTTGGCAATAGCAATGTTCCACTCCTAAGAGTTCTTGAACGAAAAACCAATCAAGATCATATTCATCATTACAATATAAAGCATCTTCACTATATCCTCTTAAAAACTTCCTATATGGAACTCTGCCAGTTAACACTAAGAACTGAATTAGGTGAATCTCTAGCAATATTAAAAGGTTTGGCTGTGATTGCATGCCATTTTTGACCCATCGTTGTCGGTGCTCAAAACAAACAAGATGTCTAGTAGAAAAGTTGTATTTATTTGTCCTCTTATTGACTGCTATGTTAATACTCTTGGCCCATGAAAACTAGGAAATGGAATGGACTATTACAAATGTCATTCGTCAATGTCTGGCTATGGTCTTGGCGGTTGGTTTACTAAGCTATTTCACTCTGCACTACCTCTGGCTAAAAAAATATATTGTACCGGCTGCGACAGATTTTGAATCCTCTACACAATACGATTGGAGCTCTGGCAACGATTTAAAAAAAAAGTGCTTCGGACAATCTTAGGTCCAGTGCGTGATCCCTTGGCGAGCAATTGAAATCTCGACAAAATGGAAAAGGTTTAAAAAGGTTGAGAAACAGTGCACCACTCATCAGTCTCTACTCAGGTCAGAAATGAAAGATATCACCGCTGTCAAAGAAAAGGAGGGAAAAAACGACACGTACAATAAGCACAAGAAGAAGAAGAAGCCCCAGGAAGATAATTGTTAGATAGAAACTGGATTTCTTTTCATAGACTGAACAATGGCATATCTACCACATTAGGATTCCCATCCTTCAATAACTTCATCTTTAAATCTATTCAATGCAGAAAATATGATGTGAGTGTAAAACATGGATACTATGAACAATTTTATCCACAACAACCGCTCTCCGATAATATCCACTTTCAAATTTATTCCAATGAAGACTACTCTATGGACATTTCTTCGACGTTTATAGGTTTACATGTGATAGTCAAGAAATTCGACAATGGAATGCCAATCCGTGCTGATGGAATATCCTATGAAAATTGTGTATTACATATTTTATTTCGTCAAATCAGTGTCTACGTAAATGACACATTGGTGAGCACAAGCAACAATATCTAAAATTATACAAGCTATGTACAGTTCATGTTGATGACACCCAAGTCATACAAGGAATTGAGAGGGACCTCCAATGGATATGAATATATTACAGATACTGATAGTACAGATGCACTTAAAAATGCTACAACTAGTGAATTACATCTAAATGGAAAAATATATTGGAAAATTAGAAAAATTGAAAATATCTAAAAAATTATATACATATTTTTCTAAATATTTTTATAGATATATTAAAAAAATATAAATATTTTTCAATATCGAAAATAGATTGAAAAATATATAGTTGGAAAAATTGACGCTTGCTCCACCCAATTTCATTTTACGAAAGGAACTTCCTGCCAATCCTGATTTAACTCTCTCTCTCTCTCACCTCGGCAATACTACAGGTACAAAAGCAGCAGGTTATGAGTTCTGTTGCTTTGGCAGTGGAAAAACTGAGAGCCAGTGGAAATAATATTAAATTACTTGTTCCTCATACAATCACCAATCACCGTCATATTGCCACAGGCTCGCGCACCTTCACCGAATCATCCTTTATCAATGGCGAAATGCCATCGAAAATGGCATTGGCATTTGTAAAAACGCTAGTGCAATAGGATCATGGACTGCCCACATAAATTTGAGAGGTTTGGGCTTTGATCTTTTGTCTGCAAAGTAAATGGAATCCCACTCTACAATCTATCTTTTGATAAATTCTATAGGATGTTGTATGAGTTGACAAAGCAAACCCTAGATCATGATTTACACCTTTTTGGAAATGGTATAACCAAAGAAATGTTCGCTAAAACACATGGTATCATTGTACTAGACTTGTCTGGCACCCAAGAGATGAGTAAAGTACGAACAGGGAGTGTGTGTTTACAGTGTACATTTGCCAACCCTTTACCTGAGAGTATCACACTCATCTCGTTAAATCAATTTGAAACCTATTAGGAAATCACTCCTGAAGGCAGTGTTCTACTAGACCTTGCACCATGAGCACTAGTCAAATAATCAATGTATTTAATATGGACCCATACATGTCCAAATATAGATCCTATTGTTTACCATCGGACTTCCTTGAAAAAATTTAAAGTGCAAACAATACCCTAATCATTGTTAATAGCAGACCGTCGACTGTGAATACCGGTCACTGGCTGTGTATCCTTCATCCTTCAAACAATGAAGACTATTGAATTTTTGATCCTCTCGGCCTACCCTATATCTTCTACACTCCACACATCCACAACTATATTGAAAGCAGTGGGAGAAAACTATTATTTAAAACCTAGAAGAGAGTGCAGGATCTGACGACTCAACGTTGCGGTGTTCATATGCTACTAAATTTCGTCTTCAGATGTCGCGGTTATACTTACAAGCAGTTTCTCAACATTTACGTAGACAATCCACGTCTGAGCCACTTTATGGTGAAAAATATCCTCTCAGACCTGTATAATATTGATTTTAGTGCCCTACGAGTAAAGTGTTTTAAAAAGGTATGTAAATTTGTTTATTAATAAAAAAGATGTATATATACAACAACAATGTCTTTATTCCACACTTTAGATTTCTTCTTCTTCTGTGTATAGGCAACTGTCGAGAACTACTAATGCTGATAGATCATTCGAATTTACTGTATATTGTATACTGCCAAGAGTATACATACATAGTGGACATATATAGAACAATTTTTGGTTTCCGTTGTCAACTCTCTCACAGCTAAACAGAAACTGATCCACGTTGGATAAATTCAGAGATGGGGGAGAGAGAGGAGTAACTCTATGACGTTACATAACCTGTTTAGAAGGGAGAGTCATCTACATAGAATCTACGGCAATGTTTTCAAAAGTATATCCACGATATTATTCTGCTTTGTTTCAATTAATATATCAATAAATTGAGTAAAAGCATTTGAGTCACGTCGTAAAAGCTTCATGCAATAATCCAACGGTGGAGAATCCCCATTATATTGTCAAGTTTTCTTTGAGAAAATATCTTCCGTTGAAGAGATAACTCGAGGAAATCCTCATCTAGAATCAAACGTTTTTCCATAATCACAAGATTCGACTAAGTTCTCTCTTTCTCAAATTCATTCATTTTTCAATCCTAACACTCTCACTGCTGACTCTAGACTAACCACGATTCGTTTTACTTCAAGAATATTCAATAACCTACTTTAAAAAAAATCTAACAAAAAGAAAGGGGACATTTTCGATTTACAAACAGTTTTATTGTGTGTGAGCATAATTACAACAATGTTATATTACACATATACAATTACCGATATAACTTATTGTCCTCAATATGTCCTCAATATATGTACTATATCGACTTTCGCAGCGCAGCATAATTGGTCCTCCAATTTAAATTTGCTCAAAAATAACATGTATCTTGCATATACTTCTTCCCACTCGAGACAAAGTCAAGATCATTTCGTGATTTCTACCGCAATGTTTGGTACTCTTGTATCATTGCTGCTGCTACCAGCTCCACTATCAACTTCTAATAGAGTAAACATTCCACTCATTATTGCAAATATATATCTTGCCAAATAAATAAACGAGTAAAGTCAAACTGTTCTCATTCCTTGAATTCTATTCTCACACTAATATCAACTCTACTGACTATCCTTCCTTATATTAGTTGCGCTTGCTAATACCTCTTGTGGATATTGCGCAAATCCGATGCTGAAATTCCCAGAAATCTACTCTGATGTAACACCAGGTCGGATTCAATGAGCGTGTGACTTTGATGTCACTCCCCCCGGTAGTAATCTAGCTCCCTGATTGGTCTAGAAATAGGCGTATGATCTTGTTTGCCCCTGTTGTTCGCCCCAAAACTATAGATGCCTCCCTGCTATTACTTATGTCCCTTACACTTAAAATAGCACTTGCTATTTTAAGCAAGGATCTTTCATTGAACTTTCAGCCATTCTGGCAAAAGGGACTAAGCTGAACTTGTGATATAATATCATTGGGGGCTGCAGAGGCATACGGGGTTGGAAGGAATGGAATTTTGCCATTTCATCGATTTTAGCCCTTAATAGGCTACTGTAGCTTTTAATTTGAAATCAAAAGAATCATTCCCAAGTTTCTACGACCGTCCTTTCTGTATGAAGAAGGTCGGCAAAGTGTGATAGAAATACCTGGAACACGTCTTTACTGACTATAATGTCTGATTTAATGTGTTTTGATCTTGGACGTCCATGTTGCATAATAAGACCCTTCTTTATTTTTGTAAGCAAGCTTATTACCCCTTAAATGCCATTCTCAGTAAAAATTAAGTTGTGAGGGGATGGGGGCTGAAGAAACACGGGCTTTACAGCCTAAATATGGGCCTTTCAATTCAACAGGTTGAAAATACTTGCATGGCTCTAGTTTAACAAGGTCTAAGATATACATTCTTTTATCAAAATGTGGACGAGGCTGGCGTGTTTCCGATTCGACTCTAGTCGTGATTCCACCTCGGTGTCTCGAGGAGATTCCAAGAATACATACTTTTTTCTATTAACATTGATAAACATTACAATGTTTTATAATTTTGCTAATCCTAAATATTGGAAAACTTTCCGATTCAGATTCAAATTCTAAATTTACCTTGATATTTCGATTCGGTTCCAAGAATATTTATCTTTTTTAACGATTATAATACTTTATAATTGTTCTACTCCTAATGCTCAGATACTTTTCGATTCCGACTAAATTCCTGATTCCACCTCGAAGTTTCGATCAGTTTCCAAGAATACCTATCTTTTTATGATATTGATAACAGCTTGAACATTTTATAATTGTTATCTGAGTCCAAAAATACTTATTTTTCGTGGTATTGATAACAATTAGAATACTTTAAATTTTGCCAATCCTAAACATTGAAACACTTTCCGATTCTATTTAAAATCCTGATTCCACCTCGACGTCTTGTTTCGATTCCAAGAATACTTATTTTTTGTGATATTTGATAACGGTTGTAATACTTTATAACTGTTCTAATCCTAATGCTGAAATAATTTCTGATTCTGACTCAATTCTGTTTCCACCTCGAAGTTTCGATCTGATTCCAAATACATTTATCTTTTATACGATATTGATAATAACTATAACATTTTTTAATTGTTATCCGATTCCAAGAATATTTATTAGTTGTAATATCTATAACAATTATAATGCTTTATATTTATTCTAATCCTAATACTGAAATAATTCTAATTCTAATTCCACTTCGAATTTTCGATTCGATTCCAGATAATACTTGTGTTTTTCTGTGATATTGATAACAATATAATACTTTATAATTGTTCTAATCCTAATACTGAAATACTTTCCGACTCTGATTCTAATCCTGACTTCACCTCGATGTCTCGATTCAATTCCAATAATACTTGTCTCTTTTTGTGATATTGAAAGCAATTACAATAATTTATAATTGTTCTAATCTTAATACTAAAATACTATCCGATTCTGATTCTAATCCTGATTCCACCTCGATTCGATTCTAATATCACTTATTTTTTTGTAATATTGATAACAATTGTTTATAATACTTTATAATTGTGCTAGTCCTAATGCTGAAATACTTTCCGATTCGGATTCAAATTCTGAATCAACCTCGATGTCTCAATTTGATTCTATTAATACTTATATTATTTGTGACATTGATAACAATATAATACTTTATAAGTGTCTCGATTTCTCGATGTCTCGATTTCTACTTCGATGTCTCGATTTGATTCCAAGATTACTTTTCTTTTTTTGTGATACTGGTGACATATCAACATTAGTTTCAGTATTAGGATTAAATCCTAATACTGAGAAGCTATCTGATTCTGATTCACATCCCGATTCCATTTCGATGTCTCAATTCGAGTCCAAAAATACCTTTACTTTTTTATGATACTGATACCAATTATAAGACATTAGGTGGTATTACCACCTAATCAAGTTCATATTACAATGTTTCTTATGCATTAGCTCACTATCAATAATTTGGTGTTTTTGAATTTCAGTTTATAAAACCAATAACTTACAAAAACCAAAAACTCATAGAACAGTTGGAGGTACATTGTGGAAAGCTATGGAAAGCTCCTCCCAAGAGTGGGGGTAGCTGCAGCAGCCCTAGAATTTAGGACAATTTAATTTTTTTAGACATAACGTTGCTGTTTATTAAAATATAGAAGCAGTTATTGAAAAAAAATTTAGTCCTCAAAAAATTCCATGTAATTAACTATATTGATACCAATGTGTAGCAACACAACGGTTTTTATGTAAACTATACTTTTAGCAGTTTAAATTCAATGCAAGTCTTTTAAGGCAATTGACAAATGCAGTTCTCTTTGCAGTTCTCAATAGAACACACATAACATTTTAGGGTAAAGGGTAGGGGAGGCTGGGGGAGACTACATCAACCCTAGTATTTAGGATAATTTAACTTTTGAGACATAACATTTCTGTTTATTATAATATAGAAAGAGTTATTAAAAAAATGTTTATCCAAAAGTTCCATATAATTAAATATATTGATATCAATATGGTTAAATATTATTTTTATTTTATATCTTTTAAAATTTAATTGATAGAATACATTTTTCAGCGACTACTAAAAATCAACAATTATCATCCTTCTTGGGATCAGAAGTTTGTTCTCCTGCAATATGATGAAGCTTATTTGGAAAATGGCTGGGCAAAGGGACATAAATATAGCATATTTGTCACCAGAGAAAAGTAAGTGATTTCAACAGACTATGATAACAATTCTGAAAAACAAAAAGCAGTACGTCTTTCATGTTTTGTGAAGAAGTAAAAAGCCTCTAAGAAAAGGTTTAAGACAGAAGTTTGGGAAATTGGAAAAGTTTAAGAAAAAGAAAAGCTTAATGATCTAAAAACACAAACTATTAACTAAAAAGGAAATTAAAATTAAATTATTGATTAAGAGGAGCGAAATTACTAACTAAAAATAAATTAAAAACGAAAAGAATAAGGAAGAGTAATAAGCATGAAAAGACTTAAAAGAAGCAGGGACTTGTAGAAGTTGAAAATATAGACGTTTTTAGAAACAAAAGAACGTCATTACCACATTGGCAGCCAAAGGAATCCTATCGTAAAGCAAGGTGAAGAAAGACCATAAGCACATCCGACGAAACAATTCAGGAAACCTCCACACCACCTTCCGATCTGAATGGGAGAACATCATCGCATCAGCAAATTGGAAGATGGGTTATTGGTGTCTCCGGCACCTTTGGAGGCAGAATTGGAACTGAGGTCCAAGGAAATTTATTGGAGGGAGTAAATATTAAGCCCTAACAAAGCTGGAAGGAGGAGGAGCGTGAGTAGTAAGCGCCCAATTACCACTGGTCGTGATTACTGGTCGTGATTGCGTAATATGCCTTACCACGGGCCAGTGACCTATTACTATGAACCCTACATGGCTTGGCAGACAGGTTTTCTATTGTGAGACTCATTTTTTGTGTGTCAATCGCTTAGAGAAAGCTGGCGGTTAGTCCATATGATGACTTGATTAGTCGGTTTTTTAAAAAACTTGGCAAGCTATAGTGTACTCAAGCAGAGACGACTCTGTGTCGTCTCTGTGTCGTCTCTGTGTCGTCTCTCTATCAAAATGATATCTCATTTGCATTAAGCTAACTCAATTTGCGAAAAAGAAATTCCATTTATGGGATGTTATAATTAGAATGGTTTTAAGCTGAAAATTGTGACGTAAAAATAACTCTATTTGCGAATTTTTTGCGAAAAGGTATTTGCGTAAAGGTATTGCGTTGGTTAAGAATGCCTCACGGGTAATTAAAGAATGGGATGCTTCCATCAACAATACAAAGAATATGCTCAGATACTTAATAGATTTGACGCCTACAAGAGACATTGGTAAAAGGTATTCAATAGCTTAATTGAAAAGTAACGATAGAATGACATTGTGACTTGACCTCGCTTTACCTCTCCGATGTGGTCTGTATAATACACAAGTAACGTTTGAAAAGTATTGTCAATTTAAAAAGAAATGGCTGAAAAGTGTTTTGAGGGGGATGGGTTGCATGGAGGGTTGAGTTGCACGAGGGTTCAGTTAAAGGGGGTACAGTTACACG
Source organism: Artemia sinica (assembly GCA_027921565.1). NCBI lineage: Eukaryota > Metazoa > Arthropoda > Branchiopoda > Anostraca > Artemiidae > Artemia > Artemia sinica. The sequence goes on from CM051268.1 coordinate 50,750,849, forward strand.
GGGGTTTAGTTAAATTGGGTTGAGTTGCACGAGGGTTCAGTTAAAGGGGGTATAGTTACACAGGGGTTTAGTTAAATTGGGTCGAGTTGTACGAGGGTTCAGTAGCACGAGGGTTCAGTAGAAATGGCTGAAAAGTGTTTTGAGGGAGATGGGATTGCATGGAGGGTTGAGTTGCACGAGGGTTCAGTTAAAGGGGTTACAGTTACACGGGGGTTTAGTTAAATTGGGTTGAGTTGCACGAGGGTTCAGTAGCATGAGAGTTCACTAGCACGGGGGTTCAGTTGTACAGGGTTTCGGTTATACAGGGGTTCAGTTACATGGAGGGTTCAGTTGCACGAGGGTTCAGTTAAAGGGGGTATAGTTACACGGGGGTTTAGTTAAATTGGGTCGAGTTGCACGAGGGTTCAGTAGCACGAGGGTTCAGTAGCACGGGGGTTCAGTTGTACAGGGTTTCGGTTATAAAGGGGTTCAGTTACATGGGGGGTTCAGTTGCACGGGGGTTGAGTTAAATGGGGCTTGAGTTCCACGAGAGTAGTGCTTTGTCGTGGTTTAGCTTGTCACAGTTACATTCTCTTGATCTTTCTCTTGATGTTTTGCTGAAAAAAAAACATAGTTGTACCCTCAACGCCTCGCTCTTTACGCTAAATTTTTTTATTGTTTAAAAAATTAGAGTTGTGAGAAAGTCAATATTTAACGTAAAGAACGAGTCGTTGAGGAGGGGACAGCCCCTTTCATAAACGGAGTAATTTCTATTCGTTTTAAGTTTTGACATCATTCCTTACTTTCAGTTAAAAAAAAACTTGTTTTTTACTTAGGTAATAATGGAACATTTAGTATTTTTTCTAATGTAAGTGTTTTCTTAAGAAAATGGCCCATCTGTAACAAATATAGCCTTAGCTAGTTAAAACTGCACATAAACTCTTGATTTTTTGTCGTTTTACTTAGATAATAAAGGAACATTTGGTTTTCTTTTCTAATTTAGTGTGTTTTCTTAAGAAAATGCCCCATCTTTAACAAATTCTGCCTTAACTAGTTAAAACTGTGCATAAATTCTTCAATTTTAGTTATGTTACTTAGCTAATAAAGGAACATTTGGTTTTCTTTCCTTATTTATGTGCTTTCTTTTGTTTGCATGTACGGGCTGGGGTTTGCAAGTCAAAGTTGGGTTTTCAGACCTACGTTTTTTAGATTTTCGTGGGTGTTTGGATGTTTTGCCGAAAAAAAAAAACATAGTTGTACCCTCAACGCCTCGCTCTTTACGCTAAATTTTTTTATTGTTTAAAAAATTAGAGTTGTGAGAAAGTCAAACTTTAACGTAAAGAACGAGTCGTTGAGGAGGGGACAGCCCCTTTCATAAACGGAATAATTTCTATTCGTTTTAAGTTTTGACATCGGTCCTCACTTTCAGTTAAAAAAAAAACTTGTTTTTTTACTTAGGTAATAATGGAACATTTAGTATTTTTTCTAATGTAAGTGTTTTCTTAAGAAAATGGCCCATCTGTAACAAATATAGCCTTAGCTAGTTAAAACTGCACATAAACTCTTGATTTTTTGTCGTGTTACTTAGATAATAAAGGAACATTTGGTTTTCTTTCCTAATTTAGTGTGTTTTCTTAAGAAAATGCCCCATCTTTAACAAATTTTGCCTTAACTAGTTAAAACTGTGCATAAATTCTTCAATTTTAGTTATGTTACTTAGCTAATAAAGGAACATTTGGTTTTCTTTCCTTATTTATGTGTTTTCTTTTTGTTTGCATGTCCGGGCTGGTGTTTGCAAGTCCAAGTTGGGTTTTCAGACCTACGTTTTTTAGATTTTCGTGGGTGTTTGGATGTTTTGCCAAAAAAAAAATGTTTATACGTTTAAGCAATAAATATCTTTAAGCTTAACCCGTCTTTATTCTTTAGAGTAGTTTTATTCATTTCATTAAATTATGAAAAAATTTTAAGTAAGTAACAATAGCTTTCTTGAATTCGCTTCCTGGAAACAATACAGATATTTAATTCAAGAAATCATAATAAAATCGCAAGTAAGTAATAAAGTTCCTATTGTTTTCACCTATTGGATACCCAATACTGAAATTTCATTCAAGAAATTATGAAGGAATTGTAAATAGGTAACACACTCATTCTTGAAGTCAGCTCTTGTATACACAATGCAGAAATTTCATTTAAGAAATTATCAAAAATTGTAAGTAAGTAGCAAATTCTTTCTTTAATTCGCCTCCTGGATAAATAAAAAAAAAACATTTCATTCAAGAAATTATGACAAAATTCTAAGTAAGCAACAAACTCTTTCTTGAAGTTAACTCATGGATACACAATGCAGAAATTTCATTTAAGAAATTATCAAAAATTGCAAGTAAGTAGCAAATTCTTTAAAAAATATGTCAATACGTTTAACCAATAAATATCTTTAAGCTTAACCATCTTTAACAAGTGCAACTCGTATTTTTAAGGTTAATTTACATGAGGTTACGTGCGCGCACGTAACCTCATGTAAATTAACCTTAAAAATACGAGTTGCACTTTACTTTACCTTGTTTCCCAAAAATACTCTAAGTGAACCTAGATCAACCCAACTTTTTGGATATCTCTCTCACTATGACTCTGTTTGTGTGTCGTGTCTGTGCGTGTCTCGTCTCTATGTGTGTGTCATATCTGTGGGTGCAGCTGTCTCTGATTGGTCCCTAAAAAATGGGTGTTGTCTAAAAAACCAGTCTGGTTGAAAACGTGGAGTTTTCGTACTGCTCACTTTTTTGCAATGTGTAGGAACCAGTGGGGAATCCCCGCTCGTTTGGAAAGGTGCCAAGGAAAGGCAATCAAATAGCATGTAGTTTCAAAACGTGTTTAATCACGTTTCTTGAATGAAGTATCTGTACTGTATATTCAAGAGGTGAAATCAATAAAGAGCTTGTTACTTACTTACAAATATTTTCATAATTTCTTGAATGAAATTTCCGTATTGTGTATCCAAGAGTTGACTTCAAGAAAGAAATTGTTACTTACTGAGAATTTTTTTCATAATTTCTTGAATTAAATTTCTACATCGTGTAGCTAAGTGAAAATTGTTTTCTGATAAAGAGAAAAAAAGTTACTTACTTGCAATTTTTTTCATAATTGCTTGAATGAAGTATCTGTACTCTATATCCAAGAGGTGAAATCAATAATGAGTTTGTTACTTACTTACAAATATTTTCATAATTTCTTGAATGAAATTTCCGTATTGTGTATCCAAGAGTTGACTTCAAGAAAGAAATTGTTATTTACTGAGAATTTTTTCATAATTTCTTGAATTAAATTTCTACATCGTGTATCTAAGTCGTGAAAACAATAAAGAGTTTGTTACTTAATTAGAATTTTGTCATAATTTCTTGAACGAAATGTCTTTTTGTTTATCCAGCAGGTGAATTCAAGAAAGAATTTGCTACTTACTTACAATTTTTTTCATAATTTCTTTAATGAAATTTCTGTATTGTGTATCCAAGAGGTGACTTCAAGAAATTGTGTATCCAAGAGGTGACTTCAAGAAAGAATTTGTTACTTACTTACAATTTTTTCATAGTTTCTTAAATGAAGTTTCTGCATTATGTATCCAAGAGGTGACTTCAGGAAAGAGTTTGTTACTTGCTTACAATTTTTTCATAGTTTCTGAAATGAAATTTCCGTATTGTGTATCCAAGAGTTGACTTCGAGAAAGAAATTCTTACTTACTGAGAATTTTTTCATAATTTCTTGAATTAAATTTCTACATCGTGTATGTAAGTCATGAAAACAATAGAGAGTTTGTTACTTACTTGGAATTTTGTCATAATTTCTTGAACGAAATGTCTTTTTTGTTTATCCAGCAGGTGAATTCAAGAAAGAATTTGCTACTTACTTACAATTTTTTCATAATTTCTTTAATGAAATTTCTGCATTGTGTATCCACGAAGTGATTACAATTTTTTCATAATTTCTTTAATGAAATTTCTGTATTGTGTATCCAAGAGGTGACTTCAAGAAAGAATTTGTTACTTACTTACAATTTTTTCATAGTTTCTTAAATGAAGTTTCTGCATTGTGTATCCAAGAGGTGACTTCAGGAAAGAGTTTGTTACTTGCTTACAATTTTTTCATAATTTCTTAAATGAAATTTCCGTATTGTGTATCCAAGAGTTGACTTCGAGAAAGAAATTGTAAATGTCTTTTTTGTTTATCCAGCAGGTGAATTCAAGAAAGAATTTGCTACTTACTTACAATTTTTTCATAATTTCTTTAATGAAATTTCTGCATTGTGTATCCACGAGGTGACTTCATGAAAGAGTTTGTTACTTGCTTACAATGTTTTCATAATTTCTTAAATGAAATTTCTGTATTGTGTATCCATGAGGTAACTTCAAGAAAGAGTTTGTTACTTACTTAGAATTTTGTCATAATTTCTTGAATGAAATGTCTTTTTTATTTACCCAGGAGGCGAATTCAAGAAAGAATTTGCTACTTACTTACAATTTTTGATAATTTCTTAAATGAAATTTCTGCATTGTGTATCCATGAGGTAACTTCAAGAAAGAGTTTGTTGCTTACTTAGAATTTTGTCATAATTTCTTGAATGAAATGTCTTTTTTATTTATCCAGGAGGCGAATTCAAGAAAGAATTTGCTACTTACTTACAATTTTTGATAATTTCTTAAATGAAATTTCTGCATTGTGTATACAAGAGGTGACCTCAAGAATGAGTGTGTTACCTATTTACAATTCCTTCATAATTTCTTGAATGAAATTTCAGTATTGTGTATCCAGTAGGTGAAAACAATAAAGACTTTATTACTTACTTGCGATTTTATTATGATATTTACCCAGGAGGCGAATTCAAGAAAGAATTTGCTACTTACTTACAATTTTTGATAATTTCTTAAATGAAATTTCTGCATTGTGTATCCATGAGGTAACTTCAAGAAAGAGTTTGTTGCTTACTTAGAATTTCGTCATAATTTCTTGAATGAAATGTCTTTTTATTTATCCAGGAGGTGAATTCAAGAAAGAATTTTCTACTTACTTACAATTTTTGATAATTTCTTAAATGAAATTTCTGCATTGTGTATACAAGAGGTGACCTCAAGAATGAGTGTGTTACCTATTTACAATTCCTTCATAATTTCTTGAATGAAATTTCAGTATTGTGTATCCAATAGGTGAAAACAATAAAGAATTTATTACTTACTTGCGATTTTATAATGATTTCTTGAATTAAATATCTGTATTGTGTCCAGGAAGCGAATTCAAGAAAGCTATTGTTACTTACTTACAATTTCTTCATAATTTAATGAAATGAATAAAACTATTCTAAAGAATAGAGACGGGTTAAGCTTAAAGATATTTATTGCTTAAACGTATTAACATATTTTTGAATGAATTTGCTACTTACTTACAATTTTTGATAATTTCTTAAATGAAATTTCTGCATTGTGTATCCATGAGGTAACTTCAAGAAAGAGTTTGTTGCTTACTTAGAATTTTGTCATAATTTCTTGAATGAAATGTCTTTTTATTTATCCAGGAGGTGAATTCAAGAAAGAATTTTCTACTTACTTACAATTTTTGATAATTTCTTAAATGAAATTTCTGCATTGTGTATACAAGAGGTGACCTCAAGAATGAGTGTAAATTTCTGCATTGTGTATCCATGAGGTAACTTCAAGAAAGAGTTTGTTGCTTACTTAGAATTTTGTCATAATTTCTTGAATGAAATGTCTTTTTTTTATTTATCCAGGAGGCAAATTCAAGAAAGAATTTGCTACTTACTTACAATTTTTGATAATTTCTTAAATGAAATTTCTGCATTGTGTATACAAGAGGTGACCTCAAGAATGAGTGTGTTACCTATTCAAGAAAGCTATTGTTACTTACTTACAATTTCTTCATAATTTAATGAAATGAATAAAACTATTCTAAAGAATAAAGACGGGTTAAGCTTAAAGATATTTATTGCTTAAACGTATTAACATATTTTTGAAAGAATTTGCTACTTACTTACAATTTTTGATAATTTCTTAAATGAAATTTCTGCATTGTGTATCCATGAGGTAACTTCAAGAAAGAGTTTGTTGCTTACTTAGAATTTTGTCATAATTTCTTGAATGAAATGTTTTTTTTTTATTTATCCAGGAGGCGAATTCAAGAAAGAATTTGCTACTTACTTACAATTTTTGATAATTTCTTAAATGAAATTTCTGCATTGTGTATACAAGAGGTGACTTCAAGAATGAGTGTGTTACCTATTTACAATTCCTTCATAATTTCTTGAATGAAATTTCACTATTGGGTATCCAATAGGTGAAAACAATAAAGACTTTATTACTTACTTGCGATTTTATTATGATTTCTTGAATTAAATATCTGTATTGTTACCATGAAGCGAAATCAAGAAAGCTATTGTTACTTACTTACAATTTTTTCATAATTTAATGAAATGAATAAAACTATTCTAAAGAATAAAGACGGGTTAAGCTTAAAGATATTTATTGCTTAAACGTATTAACATATTTTTTTCGGCAAAACATCCAAACACCCACGAAAATCTAAAAACCGTAGGTCTGAAAACCCAACTTGGACTTGCAAACACCAGCCCGGACATGCAAACAAAAGAAAACACATAAATAAGGAAAGAAAACCAAATGTTCCTTTATTAGCTAAGTATCATAACTAAAATTGAAGAATTTATGCGCAGTTTTAACTAGTTAAGGCAAAATTTGTTAAAGATGCTGCATTTTCTTAAGAAAACACACTAAATTAGGAAAGAAAACCAAATGTTCCTTTATTATCTAAGTAACACGACAAAAAATCAAGAGTTTATGTGCAGTTTTAACCAGCTAAGGCTATATTTGTTACAGATGGGCCATTTTCTTAAGAAAACACTTACATTAAAAAAAATACTAAATGTTCCATTATTACCTAAGTAAAAACAAGTTTTTTTTTAACTGAAAGTAAGGAACGGATGTCAAAACTTAAAAAGAATAGAAATTATTCCGTTTATGAAAGGGGCTGTCCCCTCCTCAACGACTCGCTCTTTACGTTAAAGTTTGACTTTCTCACAACTCTAATTTTTTAAACAATAAAAAAATTTAGCGTAAAGAGCGAGGCGTTGAAGGTACAACTATGTTTTTTTTCGGCAAAACATCCAAACACCCACGAAAATCTAAAAAACGTAGGTCTGAAAACCCAACTTGGACTTGCAAACACCAGCCCGGACATGCAAACAAAAAGAATCAATGAAATAAAATCAAAGTGAACTTTGAAAGATCAAGAGAATGTAACTGTGACAAGCTAAACCACGACAAAGCACTACTCTCGTGGAACTCAAGCCCCATTTAACTCAACCCCCGTGCAACTAAACCCCCCATGTAACTGAACCCCTTTATAACCGAAACCCTGTACAACTGAACCCCCGTGCTACTGAACCCTCGTGCTACTGAACCCTCGTGCAACTCGACCCAATTTAACTAAACCCCCGTGTAACTATACCCCCTTTAACTGAACCCTCGTGCAACTGAACCCTCCATGTAACTGAACCCCTGTATAACCGAAACCCTGTACAACTGAACCCCCGTGCTACTGAACTCTCATGCTACTGAACCCTCGTGCAACTCAACCCAATTTAACTAAACCCCCGTGTAACTGTACCCCCTTTAACTGAACCCTCGTGCAACTCAACCCTCCATGCAATCCCATCTCCCTCAAAACACTTTTCAGCCATTTCTACTGAACCCTCGTGCTACTGAACCCTCGTGCAACTCGACCCAATTTAACTAAACCCCTGTGTAACTATACCCCCTTTAACTGAACCCTCGTGCAACTCAACCCAATTTAACTAAACCCCCGTGTAACTGTACCCCCTTTAACTGAACCCTCGTGCAACTCAACCCTCCATGCAACCCATCCCCCTCAAAACACTTTTCAGCCATTTCTTTTTAAATTCACAATACTTTTCAAACGTTACTTGTGTATTATACAGACCACATCGGAGAGGTAAAGTGAGGTCAAGTCACAATGTCATTCTATCGTTACTTTTCAATTAAGCTATTGAATACCTTTTACCAATGTCTCTTGTAGGCGTCAAATCTATTAAGTATCTGAGCATATTCTTTGTATTGTTGATGGAAGCATCCCATTCTTTAATTACCCGTGAGGCATTCTTAACCAACGCAATACCTTTACGCAAATACCTTTTCGCAAAAAATTCACAAATAGAGTTATTTTTACGTCACAATTTTCAACTTAGAACCATTCTAATTATAACATCCCATAAATGGAATTTCTTTTTCGCAAATTGAGTTAGCTTAATGCAAATGAGATATCATTTTGATAGAGAGACGACACAGAGACGACACAGAGTCGTCTCTGCTTGAGTACACTATAGCTTGCCAAGTTTTTTAAAAAACCGACTAATCAAGTCATCATATGGACTAACCGCCAGCTTTCTCTAAGCGATTGACACACAAAAAATGAGTCTCACAATAAAAAACCTGTCTGCCAAGCCATGTAGGGTTCATAGTAATAGGTCACTGGCCCGTGGTAAGGCATATTACGCAATCACGACCAGTAATCACGACCAGTGGTAATTGGGCGCTTACTACTAGCGTGTAAAGTTGTGGTGACCTTAGGCGGATTTGTGTGATGATGATAAGGGGCTGATATTCAATTATAGTAGATAGGTTTTACTAGCACAAGTATTGGGGTAAGGAAGACAAAAAAGACTAGGGGCCTTACAAATAAGAATTTTCCTGCAATAATTTTACCGAATTATTCAGAAAATTAGATTGAGGCATCCATTTTAGCCTTGTCTGGCAGTTCTTATGCATGTAAAATCCTTGGAATTTTATGTGTTTTTTTTTGCAGGCCCCAACCAAAAGAGTACATCTCACATTTTCTGAAAAATAGTGTATTCACTTTTTGTGTATAGAGGCATATTTACTTCAGTAAGAGTAAAGAAGTCTGCTCAGTTTGTTCAAATCTTGAAGTAGAGCGTTTTTAAAAATAAAGCAGTAATTTATAGTAACAAATATAATAAGGGGATATAGAGTGAAAGAGATGGACAAGAAAACTGAAAATTTAGATTAAATACACTCAGTTAAAAAATCTCTTTCAGAAACCTAAGACAATTGTATTTGCTAACTTAACGTGGTCTAGAACACCCCTTACCAATAATAACGAAACAATAGCAAAAGAAATTCAGAATATTTGTCGAATTATATCAAAATAAACTAATTTAACTGAACTTAATAAGTTGTTAACTTTCATATTACAGATAGTCAAAGTAAAACACGAGGAAGCTACAAGTAAGGTTAATCACAAGACGTAAATACATTTGAGATTTCATATATCACAAAATTGATAAAAGTTGAATGCTGCTACTACTACTACTACAACTACTACTACTACTGCTACTAACAATTCAGTGCAGCACCAAGCCACCTAAGGGTAACACAGCACACACGCTGAGGCTAACACAGTAAGAGTATAGAAGTCTGCTCAGTTTGTTCAAATCTTGAAGTAGAGCATTTTTAAAAATAAAGCAGTAATTTATAGTAATAAATAGAGTAAGGGAATATAGAGTGAAAGAGATGGACAAGAAAACTGAAAATTTAGATTAAATACACTCAGCTAAAAAATCTCTTTCAGAAACCTAAGACAATTGTATTTGCTAACTTAACGTGGTCTAGAACACCCCTTACCAATAATAACGAAATAATAGCAAAATGAATTCAGAATATTTGTCGAATTATATCAAAATAAACTAATTTAAATGAACTGAACAAGTTATTAACAGTGGCGCCATTTCAGCCAAACCTTAGGGTGGGCAAGCAATTGACATGGGCCCCGAAGCAGGCTTGTATAAAAAAAAAATTGCCTCTAGTTTTGTCCGAAAAAAAAAAACTGCCTTCCGTGGGAGTTACCGTAAAAATTAAAGAAATTGTCTCAATTGCTTTGCCTTTCCTTCTTTCGCTCTTATGCCATAGGTTCGGAAAAGGCCAGATATCAGAAGAAAGCGGAAACGGTATGTGCGATGTTAAAAAAACAGCCGTTTGGGAATCTTCCACTTTTCCAAACCTATAACTTGACGAAAGCCGAACCTCTGTAGAATCTCACGCTTTGACTAAAGTATATCCTGTAGCCAAATTCTTCAGCTCGCTGCTTACAGTAAATAATTTAGTCCAAGTCGGAGTCACGATCCGGCTATGACGATGTAAAACTTTGCTCGATAAAGTATATTTACAAAATCAAAAAATACAACAAAATTTTGAAACCAGATAAGTGAACACTCAAGGCAACAAGGGGAACCGTTGTGATTTTATCTTCGCAAAGTCGTCAACAAGCTGGTCGAAATCCAAGTTTTTAACTAAATCCTTCTCTGCAAAGATCAAAAGCAGGTGACTAAGACGATCGTCTCCTGTGGTTGAGCGCAGATAGTTCTTCACTATTTCCAGCCCAGAAAACAAGCGTTCATTGCTGGCTGTCGTGACAGGAAGTGTGGCAGCAATATGAAGAGCTTCGATAATTTCTGAATAGGCCACTGGAAGTGTCTCGATATTATCGATGACGTCCATGAAGTTCTTTTGCTTTGCCTCCTCCTCGAGCAAAAACCGCTTGGCAATACCAGCTTGGGCCTCAAGAAAAATCTGGTCAATGTCCATTTCAGAATAAAGTTCAGAGAATTGCTTGAGGAGCCCTGCATCCATGAACTTGGTAGAGCTGGGGTCCAGAGCTTCGAGTGTACTGAGCACTGGAAGGTTATCTGTAAACCGTCTGTCGAATTCCGCAATCAGACGATCTACAGTCTCCAGGTATTCTCTTTTCAGTTCTTCCGCTAGAGTTGGAGCTCTATTGTCGGATTCAACAAAGTTTTTTCCTAACGTCGAATTGGTCATGAATTCTTTCAGGTGTTTGATAATTTTTCGGGTTCTTCTAGGTCGTCCCTTCTGACCCGCAGAGGATGACCTGGTCGCGGGTCCATTCACGTCAGGTACTTCAATTTCAAGACCTTCAGCAAACTCTTTTGCCTTCCCCAAAAGCGATGCAAATGAAGTGTCAGTGCGCAGTTCAGCTATTTCCTTCCTTGTTGCTTGAATCAAGGTGCGGGACCTAGATATTACCAGATCAACTGCCTGAAACTGCTCAGAAAGTGAGTTTGTCGTCCTCAGAATTACTTCCATATAGAGCAACTGGATTATAACTGTGAAAGATTCTATTTTTCTCTGGAGCCCAGCTGCTTCTGCTCGAGCTTTACTATCAGCTCCCTCGCTGACTGCAGACAGTAAAGCCAGAACACATTTATATCGGAATCTTATCTTCGATATTGATCGATACCAGTATGACCATCTTGTCGCAGCACTCCTTTCTAATTCCAGGACTGGCAGTTGAGTAGCCTTTTGGGACTCGACAAAAAGCTGATGCCTGGTGTTGCTATTGGAACTGAACGTGTACAGATTTTGGACTAACTAAAAAAATGAGCCAAGAGTCCCAACAACTTCAACGCAGTTTGCAATGACCAAATTTAGTCTATGCGCATGGCAATGAATGTATATTGCTTTTGGCGCTTCCGCTCTCAGTCGCGCTTGAACACCAGAGAAGGGCCCGCTCATCACGCTTACTCCGTCGTAGCACTGAGCAACACAATAGTTCCAGTCGAGACCAAGTTTTGCCACTGTCTTGTGAATGAAGCTGGCTAAACTCTCAGCATCCAGGCTTTTCATATGGTAGCATCCTATTGGTCTTTCTCGTACTTTTCCCTCGTCGAAGTACCTCAGAAGAATGGTGAGCTGTTCTTTCTTCGAATTAACTTTTGTCTCGTCGACAAGAACAGCAAAGTATTTGGCACGCTTAACTTCTTACACTATTGTAGACCGAAGCCTAGATCCGATAACTGAAATTAGATCGTTCTGGTATTCGGGGGACGTATAGTGGCCATATCGTCTTTGTAGCTTGTTGAAAAGTGTGAGAGAATACTCGGCGAGAAGATTTCAAGTTTCGACAAAAAGTCCTTTGTTTGCCGAAGATCAAGTCTCGTCGTGGCCGCGAAAGGCTGTACCCAGTCGCCCCAGTAGGGCCGTTACTTTCAGTAAAGCCTTTACGTGTTCCCTGTTTTCATTCATCTCCTTATTCCTGTCCGTTGACAAAACAGATGCGATGGGTTGCATCTCCTTGGCTTGTATAGCTTTGAACTTCGTCCACGAAACTGCACTGTCCCTGTCGCGGTCACTTTTTGCATGCTCTTCCAGAACCCTTGAGATGTCCTTCCATCTTCTAACGCCGGTCTCGATGAAAGGCCTCGCCCCGTATCTCTTTCCGCGAAGGGTTGACGTGCCTCCAAAGTGTCTGCAGCAGAAACAGAAAACCGAATTTTCCTTAACTGAGTACTCAAGCCAAGGATGCTTTCCATAATACGAAATATTAAACGACAATCTTGGCTTGTCGTTTGCTGAAACCTGTGCAGGGTCCCGTAGCAGCTGTGGTTGACATGGATGGTCGTGTGAGGATGAATAAATATCAGTAGGACCACTTGAACGATGGTGCTCTCCATCTCGAGTCGTATCTCGTCCAGATTGTGCCTCTTGATCAGTGACAGGCGCAGTGTCTCTTTGAGTCATCTCATTTTCTACTAGCTCGGTCTGACCGACCACCACGTCCTTCGAAGGACCCAAAGCGACGGCAATGGATTGTTCGGGTGCTGAGTCAGGCACCTGATAGATATACCCAAAGGTTAAAAGCCACTCTTGTACTTTGAAGCACTATTGAACTCATTTTCAACATTTAAACAGTTGCTTTTTTTTAGTATGTTAAGTCCAAACTGCCTAGCAGTTTCCGCTTTCGGCACAGCAGTTCGGGAAAAATAGTGCTAGAACTCCTCCATGGTGTGACAGTTTACTAAAGTATATCGAACTTCGGAAAAAAAAACAGGAAATTTCAGCAAAGCCAAAGAGGGCGTTTTTCGGATGATTATACATGCGTTGATCCTTATCTACCCGTAAAGACAATAATAGAAACTTTGGGCTTAATGCAATAGCAACCCAAATCGCAAAAAGCCTTTGCAGTAGTCCTTGAATGAATGATTCGGGTGTCATGACAGATCGCAAATAAGCTAAAGACGCGTTCGATTTGCTGTAGTTTCAGTTACGTCCTTCTCCGTTGCGGGCTTATTTGCATTTTTTCTGCGACGTTCTCCCATTTAGCCTGAAGAACTACTGATAATGTGACCACCAAACAGGTTCATAATTTTGGACCAAATGGCGAAACGTGAAGCGTGACTACAGCAAATCGAATGCGGCTTCATATCACCAGTCGGCATTGTAGCAAATCGAATACTATAAGTACTGCCAAACTGTGTGGTTCCATTAATAAAAAAAAAGAAAGAAAAGAAAAAAAACGACAATCTTTGGCTTATGCCCCTCAACCCATGTAGCATTGTTATCTATAAAATTAACAGCACTGCCAAACTGTGTGGTTCCATCGATAAAAAAAAAGAAAGAAAAGAAAAAAAAAGGACAACCTTTGGCTTATCCCCGCAACCCATGTAGCATTGTTATCCATAAAATTAACAGTGCTTTGCAGAAGAAAAAAGAACAAAACGAAACAACATAGAGGTAAACTTAATATTGGAAACCAGGTCTACTGCATATCCAGTATTATTTTGTATTTATTATTTTTCAGTAAAAGGCTAGTTAATTTTAAAGATAACTATACTGCATTGGTTGAGGGGCTATAATTTTTCTTTTATTAAAGAAGAATTCAATGACAGAAAAAAGGAAAGATCTAAGAAGAAAACTAGAAAGTAGAAGAGGCTACCTAACTTCTGAATTAGCTTTTTTACAACAGTAAAAAAGAATTAGCTTTTTTTTAGCGCCATAGGGGGTTCCCAAAGGGACCAAGCTGGTCAACTGATAATTCCTTTGAGGTGATTTTCGGCGTTTTCCTAGCAGGTATGCTGGAACATTTTGAGGGACTGTTCTTTCCTGAACTTTAAGAAGAAAATTTACTCCGATTAACAGAAAAAACAAAAAATGGGCTTTCCGATGATATATGTTTCATTAAAACTGAACATCTCTATCTTCGAGACAAACCGCGAGAGGTTATATGGTTTTTCTAAGATTTCCGGGAAAGTAGGTGTCGGCTTTTAGTTTTGTGTCGATTATTCGAATCTCTTATCCCAGCTCTACAAGCCAGGGCAAGACTGCCCAATCAATGCTAAATAGTTTGGCCAGACAAACTAAAAAAGTCTATAATGGGCGAGATAGGGTGAACATTTAAGGTACCTCATCCCCTTAACACCGTATAAACTACCCAGCGCGGTTCAGAATAGTAACTTTGGTCCACCAGATCGCGAAAAAAAGAAACGACTTAATAAAACACAAATACTGTAGGTTACTTACTTGCCGAGCCGGTTCACTTGTCTTTTGCTTCTTAATCCATCTGTTCAGAGAAACTTGCTTTTCTGCTTCTTTCTCCTTCTTCAATGGTGCCAAATTACGCTTTTGAGCTCCTTACAAACTCATGAATTCTCAATGGCTCTTCAGCTGCTGATATTAGATAGTAAACTGGCGAACTGGGCGAATAATACATGGGTTATATATGGATGGTCTTACGGTTTTAAACAAATTTATTCATTTAAACTGATCTTTATTATTTCCCAAGTTTCCTTTTGCCGCTCCCGACAAAGATTCCGCTCCCGACAAAGATTCCGCTCCCGACAAAGATGCCGCTTCTAAAAACAATTGCACCCTTCCATTCCATTAGACATTATAGGATTACAGTTCAACGAAATCAAAACCAAAATACTTGGCCGGCACGAAAACTTAAGCCTCCAAAAATAAGTAGAAAGTAAGTAGATAAGTAGATTTAATATTTGGAAGTAGAATAGTCCAAAAATAAGTATTCTACTACCAAAATAAGTAGAAGTGGAAACACTGCTCATGATAGCACAAAAGATGTTGAATCAATAAAATCAGAAACTGATCTGTCACTTCAACCCTTGCGCGACCCAGTTGCACTATTAATCTCACTATTATCTAAGTTAATCTACACATAAATGTACCAGTTTAAAAATTTTGACTAATTGCTAATTCTAATTTTGTTCCTGTATATTTTGTAAAAGAAAAAAAGGACTTTTTGGGAGGAAGCTTGGGCCCCCCAGAAAAATTAGGGTGGGCAATGGCCCGCCCCTTCCCCCCTCCCCCCAAATGGCGCCCCTGGTTATTAACTTTCATATTACAGGTAGTCAAAGTAAAACACGAGGAAGCTACAAAAAAGGTTAATCACAAGACGTAAATACATTTGAGATTTCATATGTCACAAAATTGATAAAAGTTGAATGCTGCTACTACTACTACTACTACTACTACCACTACTACTGCTACTACTACTACTACTACTACTACTACTACTACTACTACTACTACTACTACCACTACTACTACTACTACTACTAACAATTCAGTGCAGCACCAAGCCGCCTGAGGCTAACACAGCACACACGCTCCTCCTCCATCCCAATCTACCCAAAGCCTTCCTCTTTACACCCTCCCAAGAAGTTCTTATTTCCCTTAAATCTTTCTTTACGACATCATCCCACCACATTCAAGGACGACCTGCTTTTCGTCTGTCCCTAGACCGTTGACCGACAAGGACAATTTTTTTGTCCAAGGACAATCTAACAGCTTTTAAGATTCGGGATGAAGTTGAATAAAATTGAATAAACATAGTAAAACATTTTTTCAAATTAGATTTGCCGGATAAATGAAGAAATTAGGAGCAATACCTCTATTTTAATAGGTCTTGTTAATTTTACATATTTTTGAAATTAAGTTTTCAATTAATTGTCAAATAAATATTTCAGTCTTAAGGCATTTGTCTATTACGCGTTTTGAATTTTCATCATGTGGTTCTTCTACAGTCTTAAAGAGCATTCAATTTTTGTTATTAAAGCGACAATACCTCAATATTTCAATCAATCAATCTGATAAAAAAAAAGAAAAAAAAAGTTAAAAATGCCATCCTCCCCTGCGAAGCTCATGTAAAATAGCAGGGAGCGAATAACAAATGAAATAACTTCACTGCATAGGTGATCATAATTAAAAACTACAAAAAGAGCTGCAAAGATCAAACAGTTCGTGGTAACGAACTGTAAGTAAGGAGCGACCCGGCTCAATGGTAACCGAAACTCTAAAAAACGGAATTTTGATACCAATAGATACATCAAAAGAATCATATTTTAATTCTGATTTCAAATATACAAGTTTCATCATGTTTAATTTTACTTATCAAAAGTTACGCGCCTGAGAAAATTTGGCTGATTTTTGAAAAAAGGGGAAAAACCCCCCTAAAAGTTTTAGAACCTTAATGAAAATCACACCATCATATTCAGCGTATCAGAGAACCCTACTGTAGAGGTATCAAGCTCCTATCTACAAAAATGTGGAATTTTCCATTTTTTGCCAGAAGAAAGATCACGGATGCGTGTTTATTTGTTTTTTTATTGTTTTTTTTCCCCAGGGGTGATCGTATCGACCCAGTGGTCCTAGAATATCGTGGGAGGGCTCATTGGAACGGAAATTAAAAGTTCTAGTGAAAGTTCTAGTTCTAGGAAATTAAAAGTTCTAGGCCAAAAAAATGGAGGGCAACTAGGCCCCCTCCCACGCTCATTTTTTTCCCAAAGTCATCTGATCAAAATTTTGAGATAGCCATTTTGTTCAGCATGGTCGAAAATATTATAACTATGTCTTTTAGGATAACTTAATTCCTCGAAACCCCCAGGAGGAGGGCTGAAAGTTATGAACTTTACCCAATGTTAACATATAGCCTAGTATTGGTTATTGGGACCCGGCTCAATGGTAACCGAAACTCTAGAAAACGGTATTTTGATACAAATAGATACATCAAAAGAATCAGATTTTAATTTTGATTTCAAATATAAAAGTTTCATCAAGTTTAATTTTACCTATCAAAAGTTACGCGCCTGAGGAAATTTGGCTGATTTTCGAAAAAAGGGGGAAAGACCCCCTAAAAGCTATAGAACCTGAATGAAAATCACACCAGCATATTCCGCGTATCAGAGAACCCTACTGTAGAGGTTTTAAGCTCCTATCTACAAAAATGGGGAATTTTGCATTTTTAGCCAGAAGAAAGATCACGGGTGCGTGTTTATTTTATTTTTTTTCCCCAGGGGTGATCGTATCGACCCAGTGGTCCTAGAATATCGTGGGAGGGCTCATTGGAATGGAACTTAAAAGTTCTAGTGCCCTTTTTAAGTGACCAAACAAAAATGGAGGGCAACTAGGCCCCCTCCCACGCTCATTGTTTTCCCAAAGTTACCTGATCAAAATTTTGAGATAGCCATTTTGTTCAGCATGTTCGAAAATATTTTAAGTATGTCTTTTAGGATGACTTAATCCCCCGAAGTTCCCGGGAGGAGGGCTGAAAGTTATGAACTTTACCAAATGTTAACATATAGTATTGGTTATTGGGAAATATACAGTATAGACGTTTTCAGAGGAGATTTTTCCTGGTCGTGGGTGGGAGAGGTCGGGCAGGGACGTACACAGGGGGCCTCCGGCCCCCCCCCCCCGAAATCTCACGATTTTTTTATTTTCCCCATAATTTTCTGATTTTTCTCACAGAATAATGGGTTTGAAGGATTTGGCCCCCCCCCCCCCGAAACAAATTGGGCCCCCCCGAAACAAATTCCTGCGTTACGTGCCTGGGGTCGGGGGTTATGTAGGAGGATCTTTCCATGAAGGAAGTTTTCATGGGAGAAGGGACATTGCTATGAAGGGGACGCCGGACTTCCCAGCATTATTTAAAAAAAGATCAGAAATTAAATATAAAAAAACAAGTTTTTCAACTGCAACAGCAGCAACATCAAAACTTTAATCGAACAGAAAATATTACATATATGATTGGGTTCACCCCCTTGTCAATACCTCACTCTTTAAGCCAGAGATTTTTAGTACTTTCATAAGAGCTATTTATTCTAATTAACGGCCTTTGTGATTAAGCGGTCATTTTTAAAGAATTGGAACAAAATTTGAACTTTCGCTTAAAGAGCAAGGTATTGACTAGGGGGCGAACCCCCTAATATATGTATTAAAAATATATGAAATATAGAAGTTCGTTACGTAAGTTAATTCGTAAGTTACGTATATTTATTACTAATAAAAACGTTCGTAAATAAAATGAAACAAGTTTCGAGAAAGCCATTTAACCAAATAAAAGTAAATTAATATGAAAATTTTGTTTTAATTATTCATGTACTGTGAGCCAAGATCAAAACCTGCATTTATTCAAAAAAGTTCAAAAATTAAATAAAAAAAACAAGTTTTTTTAACTGAAAGTAAGGAGCGACATTAAAACTTAAAACGAACAAAAATTATTCCGTATATGAAAGGGGCTGTCCCCTCCTCAACGCCTTGCTCTTTACGCTAAAGTTTGACTTTCTCACAACTCTATTTTTTTAAACAATAAAAAACTTTAGCGTAAAGAGCGAGGCGTTGAGGAGGGGACAGCCCCTTTCATATACGGAATAATTTCTGTTCGTTTTAAGTTTTAATGTCTCTCCTTACTTTCAGTTAAAAAAACTTGTTTATTTTATTTAATTTTAGGAAACAAAACTTACGTATTCAACATCATGAAGAAAGAAAGAAAACTAAAAAAAATTAATCAAAATGAAGGGAATTTAGAATCACTTCTCTTTTAATTTGTATAGTATTGTAAAGCAAAAAGCATTTGTCAATAAAAATAACCCTACAAAAAAAATTCTCAAAATCTATGGAGGCAAAATTTGTCATTTTTTAAATTTTCCGATAAAATTCAAAAAAAGCATTTTTCAGTGAAAACAACCCTCAGAAAGAAATTTTTCCAATTTTTAGAGGAAACAAATAAGTAAGGGACCCATGTTTCTCTTGCCATCCTCCCAATTAACACTACTGTACTCCACCAATTTTGGTAAACGGTAAGCGGAGTGGGGAAGAGAATCATCTGATATTTTACTTACCTATTTTCTTAATTAATAATTCAAGATACATCTGCAAAATGGTTAAATATTTATAATTGTCTCTAGCAGTTACTCATTAGCCTTTAAAATTTACCTTTTGCAATTGTGCCACTTCCAACAAGCTTATGCATTAGTTTACCTAGAGATTAAATAAGAAGAAAGCAAGTTTTTTTTCAGCTAAAAGTAAGAAGCAACATTAAAGCTCAAAACGAACAGAAATTATTCCTTACATGAAGAGGTTGCCCCTTTCCTCGACACCTTGCTCTTCACGCTCAAGTTTTTAGCACTTTTAAAAAAGCTTCCTATTCTAATTAAACAGCCCTTGTGTTTCAGGAGTCGTTCTTAAAAAATTGGGATCAAATAGTTAAAATTTAGCGTAAAAACCAAGGTATTGAGGAGGGGGGCAACCCTTTCATAAACGGAACAATTTCTGTTCGTTTTGAGTTTTAATGTTACTCCTTGCTTTCAGTTGAAAAATCTTGTTTTTTTTTTATTTAGTTTTTGATCGTTTTTCAAATACTGCCGGTAAATCTAGCTCACCCTAAATGAAAAATCTCCTGCCATCACGAGAAATTCTTCCGTGGAAAATTTTTACATCGTGTAAAACACCCCCCTCCATAAAATACTCCCAGACAGTTCTATCCTCACTAAAAATTCACCCCTTCGTAAATTTTCTTGCGGACGATTCAGCCTGAAAAATTCTTCTTAGCATACTTTCATTTTAAAAAGACTTTAAATTCTAACCGTTTTTTTCATTCAAATGTACCCTCTCTCGATCATCTAGGAATATTAACACGATATGATCACCCCTGGAAAAAAATAATAAAAATAAACAGGCATCCACGATCTTTCGTTTGGCAAAACATGCAAAATTGTACACTTTGTATATAGGAGCTCGAAACCTCTACAGTAGAGTTCTCTGACACGCTGAATTTGATGGCGTGATTTTCATTATGATTCCTTGGCTTTTGGGGGGTGTTTCCCTCTTTTCCAAACATCAGGCAAATTTTCTCTCAAATTTTCTTTTGAGGCAAATTTGATATAAAAATTCTGTTGCTTAGAGTTTCGGTTACTATTGAGCCGAGTCACTCCTTACTTACAGTTTGTTAACACGAACTGTTTGAAAGCTATAGTATTTATTATTATTCTATATTAAATGCATATTATGTTAGCTTAGTTTTAGTCTCGTTTCTTTGTCACAAAAATTCACAACGCCTCGATCATTTCTTAAAATATACAACTCGGCTAGTGAAAAACTACTGGAGCCTCGCTGGCGGCAACAAATAGCATAGCTATTGGATCTTTCAACTATGCTGAGCAAAACTGCTGTCTCAAAATTTTTATCGGATGACTTTGGGTAAAAAGGGAGTATGGGGGTTAGGCTAGTTGCCCTCCAATCTTTTTAGTTACTTAAAAAGAGCACTAAAACTTTTAATATCCATTCGAATACACCCTCTCCCGATCGCCTAGGAATATTAGTTTGATCACCCCTGGGGAAAAAATAATAAAAATAAACACGCATCCGTGATCTTTCTTCTGGCAAAAATGCAAAATTCTACACGTTGTATACAGGAGCTTGAAACCTCTACAGTAGAGTTCTCTGACATGCTGAATCTGATGGCTTGATTTTCATTATGATTCCTTGGCTTTTAGGGGGTGTTCACCCTTTTCCAAAAATCAGGCAAATTTTCTCAGGCTTGTAGCTTTTGATGGGTAACACTAAACTGGATAAATCCAATATATTTCGAAACAGCATAATATGCCAATTCTTTTGATGTATCTATTGATATCAAATTTCTGTTTCTTAGAGTTTCGGTTACTATTGTGCTGTGGCACTCCTTGCTTATAGTTTGTTACCACGAACTGTTTGAAAAGCTATGTTGTTTACTATTATTCTAAATTAAATGAATATTGTGTTATATTATTCTAAACTAAATTAAATTAAATTAAATTAAATGTGTTAGGTTAGTTTTAGTCTTGTTTCTTTGTCACAAAAATTTGTAACGCTTCGATCATTTCTTAGCGTATACAACTGAAATAAGGGAAAACTACTGGAGCCGTGTTGGTGGGCCGCAACTAACATTCTAGCTTTTACTTTATACTAAATTAAATACATGAAACAAGAGAAAAACAGAGAAGAAATTAATAGTACTAAAGACTAAAATACAAACTAAGTAAATCTACAAATAACAACAAGAGAGAAAGGATAAAAATAGGATACTTTACTTTGTACTTGTGGCGGGAATCAGGCGTTTCCACCTTGCCCGGTATCAAGGATCTTCGAGACCTGTTTGAACCACGTAGTGTGGTCTTCTGCCAGCTGCTTTGCAAATGGGAGCCATTGAGTTGTCCATAATGAGAACAAATATTCAGAACCATCCAAGTACTATGCTGGCCTCCGTAAGACATGGCCCAGCCATTTCAGTCGACGCTCCTTGATCGTGATGGCAACACATCTCTTGATACCACAGATTCGTACCTTTGATATGCGATCATTCAGATTTAACCTAAGGATTCTACGCAGACAGGTATGCTCTAACACTTTCAGTGCATTTTCATGTAGTCGCTTCACTGACCAAGTTTCGCATCCATAAAGAAGGATTGTTCAAACCAAAGCCAGGTGGACTCGAACTTTAGTTCTTACACTAATTTCACGCCGTTTCCACAACGGTTTTCTAAGGGAAGCAAAGACCGTCTGTGCTTTCTGGAATCGCTGTTGAATATCGGCGTCAGAAGATCCATCAGTGCTAAGATGGGAGCCAAAGTATGTGAAGCTGTTGACCTAATCCACCTGTGCTTGCTTTACAGTTAACGAAATATGATCAGTTTGATTTATTGTCATAAATTTTGTTTCCCCGGTACTGAGTTTCAAGCCAATACGATCTCCCCAAGTAACTACCTCATCGAGCATAGTTTGAGCTTTCTCTGGGTCCGAGAGGATTGCAACATCATCAGTTTATTCAAGGACTCCAAGTGAAAGGTTCTGTCCAATCTGAACTCCTGGACGAGAAGATAGTGCATTTTCAAGCACCAAATCAATACAGTAGTTAAACAGAGTCGGAGAGTCAGAGCCTTGTTTTACTCCAAACTCAACTGGAAATTCTTTAGTCTCTTCTTCGTAAACTCAAACTCGGCTAACAGAACCCTTGTTGCATGCTTTAAGCAGTTCGACAAATTTTTGGGGCATTCCATCATTTTCAAGAACTTTCAAAAGTTTTTGGCGAGTGATTGAATCAAAGGCGGTAACGAAGTTCAGAAATATCAGAATCAGGGGCAAATTATTCCTTTCAAACTGATGGATAATGAGGCAGAGTGCAAAAATATTATCAGTGCAGCCTCTACCAGGACGGAAACCGGCTTGATTTTCACAATTCTTTTCTCCCTTGCCCCCTTGAAGCGGTCAAGGAGGATAATCCCAAAATTTTTTACTGCAATGTCAATTAATCTTATTCCCCGGAAATTTTTGCACTCAGTTTTATCAGCTTTCTTATAAAAAAGAAGAATAACTGATGTCTTCCAATCCTTTGGGAAAGTGTTGGTCCTCCACACTTCCTCAAGGATGCCATGGAGATGCTCCGCTCGGATCTCGGAGCACTGTTTGTATATTTCCGGGGGGAGACCATCTTGGCCTGGGGCTTTGTTTATCTTCAGGGCCTTAATTGCTTTGAGTATTACCGCTCTTGTTGGGGAGACCAGCTAGATACTGTAAGGTCATTTTTTAAAACAAGGGGGGGGAAACCAGGAATTTATGACGGGGATTGGTTAAGTAGTGTTTGGAAGGGATCTTTCCATCTGATCAAATGTTCCTTTTGACAGCTAATGACTTTTGCTGCTCTGTCTCTGACAACTTCAGACACAGCAGCTTTCTTACCAGTCGATTCCTTAAGAACTTGGTAAAGTTTGTGGGTGTCAAAAAAGGATAGGATAATGACTTTTCAAAGCCATTGCTGGCTCTTAGAGCGTTGAATCGACGTTTCAGTTGGTAGGGGTTTTTTGCAGGGAAAAGGACCAAGTTTGCTGCCTAAGCCCAACCTTGCAGCAACCGGACCGATCCCCGAGCCCTGTAATGCCAAGCAGAGCACCAATACACTATGCTACCACAGGATCCAAGAGAGGAAGGACAAAAACAAATCACAACTAGGAAAAAACTAGTATAAGCGCAACCAAACTACTCTCTCTCAAAACTCATTTCTACAAATAGAAAAAAGAACGAAAAAGAAAAAAGTAGAAAAACTAGTGATCCTTTAAGTTAAAATCCTTTTTGACTATGTGATATAAGTCAATATGTAAACAAATGTAAACCTGAATTTCTATTTTTGTTCTTTTGCAGTTATCATTTTCCGCTTCGGATATTTAGTAGTGTGTCCACTCCACCGCTTTTGCAGCACGTGGAATGGGCTGGAAAATCTTCTAGTCTTTTACTTGTTTATGAAAATAATATATATTATAAGGAATATCCTCTTGAAGATGTTCTGATGCAGCTGAACTTTGATGGTAGTGAATGTGTTTTGAATGGAATTCCCGACTGGCTTTATCAAGGTAAGTCCATATGGATTTAAGTAAGTTTTAGCGGAGATTTAATGTGAGAAATATGAGTTTGTTGGTGGTGCCAATTATGGGAAAATTCTTCCTAAGGCCAGAACATAATTGGCAATTTACTGAAAAAATACAACTGAATGCGAATTGTCAGTTTAATATACATATACTGATATTTAGTCATCAAAATGTTAATATTATTTGATTTATTAAGGTTATGAAAGTAAAATATATATTTTAAAATTTTTTTATAAAATATATACACATTTATATTTTTTCAGTAAAGTGCAAATTATGTTCTGGCCTTGGGAAGGCATAGGGTTTTTGAGTCCTACTCATGTTAATTTCAGCTCATTTTGAGTTTGACTCGGTTATTTATTGTAATTTCTGTTCGTATTGGGTTTCATTTATTTATCGATGCTGCTTTGTGATAGTTTCACGTTTGGTAGATTATTTTATTTTATTTTTTGCTCATTTTTAGTTTAATGGAGTTCTTTACTTTTCTTTGAAAGACTTATTTTGTGGAAAAAGTTTTTTTTAATTAATGAAATGAAAAAGTAGTGGAGCAACCAATTGGCTGCTATCACACGCAAAAATTTGACGCCGAGAGCTTATCCACCTTGATTTGCGAACTATAGACAAGTATGGGGTAGATTTGATGTTGTGTATTGCCCAATGTTATGATGGTGCATCCGTTATGAGAGGGGAATTTAATGGAGTTCAAGCTAAGTTTACGGAGAAGGTACCTCATGCAGTTTATGTACACTGTTACGCCCACAGATTAAACTTGGTTTTGACAGACTGCCTAAAAAATATCAGCGAACTTTCAAGAATTTTTCTATGTGGTGCAAAGATTTCACACATTTATATCATGCAGCAATACTCAACACGAGCTATTTGTGGAATCCCAACGTATTAGCGGGCAAAAAGTCTTGGAGTTTGAGGAGCAATGATCCAGACTTGCTGGTTTTACACAGTCCGCTCTATTTTGAAGGTGAAGGCAAGATTTGATTGTATCGTTGTTGTGCTTGCCATAATCTCTGATAGTTCCAATGGCGAGGCAGCGTGTGAGGTTAAAGGACTACTGGACAAAATCAACTCTGCCTCTTTTGTCTCAACTTTGCACATAGTGGAAAAAGTGTAAGTCATTGTAAATTCTTTATCAGAGCAACTTCAATCTGAAAGTTTGTGGATTTATAAGGCCCTTGCACTGATTTTTAGGACATATGAGACACTCCAAAAGCTAAGAAATAATAACGAATGGAACAACTTAAGCAAAAACACATCCAAATTCTTGGCTTTACACGATATCCAGGAATCGAAATCTCCACAATCTAAAACCAGTGCTTGACCAAAAGAAGTCAAGCCATTTCCATTTGTCTCAAATATTTTCTTTCAAACTCAAAAACCAGTAAACGTAATACCAGTCAGCCGGCTCAGTCAGACTCCGGTAAACTTCTGTACTTTGAGGTAATAGACAATTTCACGAGTGAGATGGACCAACGTCTCATGCAAAATATGCCTTTGCTTGACCCTTTATCTGCCTTCGACCCTCATATTCCAATTTTCTTGAAATTTCCATAGTGGAAAGGCTTATGTGTTATTATCAAGGGATTCTTAATGTCAATGACCATGCCATAGAATCCCATCTTTATCTTGCAAAACTGCATCTGTCAAAAAGTAATATTTCAAAAATGGATCTTCTTCGAGCTATTGAAATATTATCCAACCTCCCGGTTGCCTATTCTGCAGTGCTAAAACTGATGAAGTTAGTTGCTACTTCGCCTGTGACAACTGCCAGCAATGAATGATTCTTCTCGGTATTAGGGTAAGTGAAGGACTATCTGCGATCAACGGAGGGAAACGACAGATTCAGTGGCCTTTGAAAGACAGGAGGTAAAGAAACTGGATTTGGATAGATTATTGATAATTTTGCCAAGCAGCGAAGTGGTCGCTATTCTTCGTTTTAGATATGTTTGGTCAGTGTTTTTTTTTTTAATCTTGATTAAAAAAATCGAAAAAAATCCTTACCCCCCTACATTTTCGTCAATTGGCTCCACTGCCAGCTAGAAGTACCAAACGTGCAGTTCATGTCTCTTCTTACGATAAAAGAAAGCTATCAGACACAATACTTATGTTTTCTAAATCTCCTTAATCCAGCTGCAGCGGCATTGTATCTTCGAAAGAACAAACTAATGGGTACCAGACAACTAAAGAATCCGCTCCTTACGAAGACTAGCAGAGTAGTATTTATAGCTGGCATTTTTTAATGGCTATTGTTACGGAGTCCCTCACGGGGAGATGACAAGAGCAAATAGTGCTAAAATTCATATTGTTAAAACAAATAGGGACATAGCTCTGAAACAATTTGAACACGACAATCACCGTTGCTGTTTGTCATTACGATACGCAAACAGACTAACATACGGCTCCCGTGGCGTCAATAAAGCTGTCCACAAAGTTAATCAACCGTTTTCTTCAATAAATTTGTTGACTTTATTGAATTTGGAAAAAAGTTGAACTTTATTTACCTTTTTAAGCTAATAAGTAAAGTTTAGCCAATAGCAGAAGACTTCTGAGAAATTTCCATTGGTCTACTAGAAACTAATAGATAGATATTGAGTTAAAGCTGAATAACTGCTCATTTCTTTATTTTGAAATAACTCATATTTATATAATACAAGCATAGTGTCTATACATTTAATAATGACCGATTCTTTAAATCTTTTGCTTGATAAAAAAATTAAAGGTTAGACTAAATAGAAAAATTCATCTAAGACTAACCTATTAAAAGGAAAAAAACATGCTTCGGAAGATGGTTTTCTTAGGTCCGCGTCTGATTAATTCAAGTTATTTACAGCTAAAAATTGCTGTTAAGTTGACAAGGTAAAATTACTGCGTGAACAGGGCAAATTTTATAATACAAAAACCTCATTGAAAAACTATATTAACTTTAATGACGCCATGGGATCGCCACATAATAATGTCCCAAAGATTCCACAAACTAAGGTTTGAGCATACCCTAAGTTGGCACAAAAAGAAAATTTGACGCACCTTACGAATACAAATTATAGTACCGAATAGCCCTCATTAATGGTATTAATGAACAAAGGAAAAACAGACGTTTACACTTAGAGCAGGGCTAAAATCATAAACTCACAAATAAGCCGAGTGCATTGACGAAACAAGACAAACTGAGCCCTTGTTATTGAACTCTTGTTATTTCATCTATTGAACCCTTGTGTATAAAAGAATAATTGGGAATTTTCGGAAATATTTGATTTTATGCAGGTCGCTTTGTTTCTGAATAAATAAGCAATTGTCAGATTTCTATGGCAACTTGCCACAATTAAATTTAGTGCAGCAAATATTCATTAAATCCATAACGAACTTTTCAATGTATAATCTTGTTCTTTTTATAATGCAGTCGTAATGTTTTTAGACACAACAAAACCGATTATGGAAGTTTTATTCTCAAGAATTTTTCTATTTCAAAAACTTAATTAGTGTTTATAACAGTAGCAACGACCCAAACAAAAAAATGTCTTTCCCCAACTAAAATCTCTGTGACAAATTTTTGTAGAATTCAGAAGTAACTTCCAAACCTCTGAAGTACGGCAAATTCACTGGTGACGCTTTTCTTCAGGTCAGATCCCTCCTTCAACACTTTTTCACCTCTGTCACAGAAGTATCCGAACTTTGTTTATACCATGAATGTTTTAGAACAGCCTGCGATAAATGTTGTTTCATTTTCTCAGTCAGAAAATTTGTTTTTAACTTGTCAGATATGAATACCTAAACTTCTTTAACTATGGGACGTGTGACCATCTGCTCTAGACAGTAGTTACAGCAGCAACTTTGACAAGACGACGTAATTGGAAGCGGCTTTAGTTAATCTTGAAGGTGCTTATCATGACCCTTGTTCCTGTAGCAGTCCTTACCGCTGTAGCACCGTCTCTTTGTACTTTGTGCCTCAGAAGCTCACCCCTAAATGATTTTTCATTGCTAAGGTAGCATTGCAGCAAGTATCCTAGCAAGCTTAACCTGATCTAACCTATATTGGGATTTGGGACCTGTCCTAGCTGTGCATTGCTAGGTTATCTTTGCAGCCAGCGTCCCAGCAATCTCTATGAAAGTTTTCAATGATCACCCAAGGCCATTTTTATTAAATAACGGAGATTAACAAGCTTCTTACTATCCCCAACAATTTTGGGTCCAAAATTTATAATTTCGATCCAGAATAGCTTTTAAAATTTTTAATTTGTTTTTCAGAATCTCTTGGTATTTCTGATGTCACATGGCCCAGTGAAAATGGAAAGTTTCTTGTTTATGCAAAAACAGATATATCAGAAATAGGCGAAGAAGAATACGTATTGCTTGGATCCAATCCAAGAAAATATAATAAAGCTTCAAAGATAAGATACCCAAAGGTAAGAAAGCAGATACACTTTTTTGATACGTCTCAGTCATTGATGCACCTCAAATACACCAGCAGATACACCTCAATCAATTAGACTGAGAGCCGGAAATTTTCGAAGAATGAGTGTCAAGTTTGTGAAAGCTTCTGCTCTTTTTTAGGTCTGGGTGAGAACAACCATCTATTTTATTAAACAAAAAAACTCTCTAAATAAGTTTTGAATAAAAAGTGAAGTGCAATTTCTAAGATATAAAACAAGCATAAACAGTTATATACACTTCAAACTAAAAACAAACAAAAATACTATGAATAAAAAAATGAAACTTTAAGCGAACAGATAAGTGAATTGATAATACAGTCAAACATAAAACCGCCATAATCTACAATAAATAAGAAATCGGCTGCTATAAATCTTCTGTCGCATTTGGAAACCATAGTTACCCACAAAATGAACAGAGCAAGCATTTGCCCCATCTCCCCCACACTATGAAGACCAAAATGTGCAAAAAGGGGCAAATTATTGTGGCAATCGGAGAAAATCATAACTCCAATCTCCTCAAGCCTTCTTAAAGACTAATAAAGTGTCCTTTGTGTTTTACCCAAAAATATTTTGAACAATATCTTTATTACAACGTATAAAAAATCCAAATATTCAAAATACTAATCAATTTTCTTGGAAAAAAAGAAAACCAAGAACAACATTACAACAAACACATGCTTGGCCATAAATTAGTTTACTATTCCAAAGGTCCCTGAGTTTTCCTATTTTTATTATTATTTTTTTTAATTGAAAAATAGTTCAACCAAAAGTATAGGAAATCGATGGACGAAGGTTATGCACTATCTCTTGGCCGTTTTGGAAGCAATCTTTTCTTTTCAGCAAAACCTTGCACAAATCTACTAATATAATTATATGTATAACGTTAATTTATAAATTTGATTATTTACCATCATCGGTGTTAGAGTCATCTTCTTGTTTTAATTTTTAACTGGCAGCTTATTACTCTGGAAGGTGTCATGGCGCCTCTGATAATGTTGGTGTTATGTCATTTGCATGTTGTTGCGGTGCATCGAATACAAAAATAATGAGCATAGTTTAAGATAGAATTTTTCAGCTCTTTCACTGACATTATAAGAATCATCTTACTTTATATATTTAGTAAGTTTTCCGTAACACATATCTAATTAACCAATCACAGAGGTTACGAGACGGGCAGCAGAAGCCCATATTTTTCCTCCGAGTATTTTTAAATCTGAGTCCAAATGATTTTGGATCATTCAAGGAGAACATACCCTATATTTTCTCCCAGGTGGGGGTTGAGGTATAACTCTCTTGGAAAGCCATCTTTAGGGGGTGGGTGATGAAATGGGACTTAAAAGTTTTATGTTTGGGAGGAGGGTTTGAAATATTGTTTTCGCACTACAAAAGGGTATATGCTATATTTTCCTTTTTTTATACCAGTCGTTCAACAGTATCTTTGGCCATCTTAATAGAAGTTAAAAATTACGTACGTTGGACACTATAAATTTCTCTTTGCAAATCATTTTTCTTTGTTACGAAATTTTAAAAGAATATTTACGTATAAGAAGCCGGTGTCGATGAAAGTTTCATTTTTAAATTAGCAAAGCTACTTAACAATATTTTATTACTGAAACTTCCGCTAATTTGATATAAAACAAACAAAGTTTAAAAAGAAAAACACATCCGTCTTTGGGTCAACCCTGGAAGAATTATGACCTTTTAGTGATAAACAAAACTTTATCCGTTATGAGAAATGATATTACACTCATAACAAGTATAATCAAATTAAATACGATCTTTGGGACAAGCGAGTATAGCAGCTAGTAATTACTATAAAATTCATTGCATTAAACTGAGTGTTATTCAGGCGAAAAAAAAACAATTGAAAATTTTTGATTGGTCTTTTATCGAGAAGACATAATGAGTTACTTTATGGATTTTTACAAATAGGGAGTGCTAGTATAAAAACAAAAGAGCTGTTTGGTTACAAAAATGACTCGCTTTATATATTTTAATGACTTGTTTAGTTTACAGACTTTTATTACTATAAAAAGTCTTATTTTCAGATATATATTCAGTTCCTGGAGGTCTACACGAGGGGCTAACAATTTTATCTGTTTCTAACTGGGTGCTGGGTGGTGAGTGCCTCACGAGGCTCGAAGAGAAATTCCATGATAAAAGCGTGCCTATGAAATGCGCGGTATATACCACGCGTTGGGGAATAAGTTACAAACAAAGCTATAGACTAGATGGGGGAGAGTTGGCACCCCCTCGGCTCAATAGCTATTATGCTATTGACCACACTGAATATCTCTAACATTAGTTCTGTTCGTGATTCTTAATTTTTACTTGCACGAGAATGGTCAATTTTTGCAGTAATTGAATTTGAATAGTTTATGAACTGAAGTTACAGTGAGAGCATTTTTGAGTGGACTCCACAGGTTTTACGAGCTGTAACTTCCTCCATTCCCTATTCTTCTCCTTTTAATTAGTTTATTAGTTTTATCCCATCCAAGGGTGCATCCAGGAAGGGAGGTTAGGGTTTTTAAGCCCCCCCTTCATTATTGGTCGAACTCGCAAAAAAAGGCATACAAGCGAATTTTTGATCCGTTTAAAAAAATATTTTTTTTACCCCCTTCCCCCGAAAAAAATCCTGGATATGGCCCTGTTCTCATCTTATTTTCGCTGTTTTCGCAATATATGAATATAATAGTCATTTTGAGATTTTAGCGTCACAACGCATGGTTTCTTTACCACGTACTGTTTGACAATGTCAAGGCTGCTTTGACCCCAATAAAGTTTGATTGTAAAAATCGAGACAAAAAGTCGAAACGTCATAAAAAATGACGAATTTCACGTCTGAGAATTTCACGTCATAAATGACGTAAAATTTCTTATTAGAATTCCCTGCCTAAATTTCTTAACTGAAATCCTCATATTCAGATAAATTCGGTAAGCAGTTAAATAAAAAAACAAGTTTTTTTAACTCAAAGTAAGGAACGACGTTAAAACTTAAAACGAACAGAAATTATTCCGTATATGAAAGGGGCTGTGCCCTCCTCAACGCCTTCTTCCTTACGCTAAAGTTTTTTATTGTTTAAAAAAATAGAGTTGTGAGAAAGTCAAAATTTAGCGTAAAGAGCGAGGTGTTGAGGAGGGCACAGCCCCTTTCATATAGGGAATAATTTCTGTTCGTTTTAAGTTTTAACGTCGTTCCTTACTTTCAGCTAAAAAAAATTGTTTTTTTTATTTAATTTTTGAAGGTTTTTGAATTAATGCAAGTTTTGATTTTGGCTCACCGTAAATGAATAATCAAAACAAAATTCGCATATTAATTTTACTTTTTTTTGGTTAAATGGCTTTCTCGAAACTTGTTTAATTTCATTTCCGAACGTTTTTATTAGTAATAAATATACGTAACTTACGAATTAACTTACGTAACAAACTTCTATACTCATTGATTTTTAATACGTATATTAGGGGGTTCGCCCCCTAGTTAATACCTTGCTCTTTAAGCTAAAGTTCGAATTTTGTTCCAATTCTTTAAAAATTACCCATTAATCACAAAGGCCGTTAATTAGAATAAATAGCTCTTATGAAAGTACTAAAACTTCTTTGGCTTGAAGAGCGAGGTATTGACTAGGGGGTGAACCCAATCATATACGTAATATTTTCTGTTCGTTTTAAGTTTTGATGTTGCTCCTTACTTTCAGTTGAAAAACTTGATTTTTTAAATTTAATTTCTTATCTTTTTCTTTAATAATGTTGGGAAATCTGGCGCCCCCTTCATAGCAATGTTCCTTCCCCCATGAAAAATTCCTTCATGGAAAAATCCTCCCATATAAACTCTGACCCCCCTCCCCACCTACTAGAAAAAATCCCCCTTAAAAACGTCTGTATACTTCCCAATAACCAGTACTATATGTTAACATTGGGTAAAGTTCACAAATTTCAGCCCTCCCCCAGGGGACTTCGGGGGATTAAGTCATCCTAAAAGACATTGTCATCATATTTTCGATCATGCTGAACAAAATGGCTATCTCAAAATTTTGATCGGGTGACTTTGGGAAAAAAATTAGCGTGGGAGGGGGCCTAGTTGCCGTCTTTTTTTTGGTCACTTAAAATGGGCACTAGAACTTTTAATTTCCGTTCCAATGAGTCCCCCCACGATATTCTAGGATCACTGGGTCGATGCCATCACCCCGGGGAAAAAAACTAAAAAAAAACAGATAAACACGCACTCGTGATCTTTCTTCTGGCAAAAAATGCTAAGTTCCACATTTTTGTAGATAGGTGCTTGAAACCTCTACAATAGGGTTCTATGATACGCTGAATATGATGGTGTGATTTTCATTAAGGTTCTATAACTTTTAGGGGGTCTTTCCCCCTTTTTTCTTAAATCAGCCAAATTTTCTCAGGCGCGTAACTTTTGAAGGGTAAGACTCAACTTGATGAAACTTATAAATTTGAAATCAGAAATAAAATTTGAATCTTTGATGTATCTATTGGTATTAAAATTCCGATTTTTAGACTTTCGGTTACCATTGAGGAGGGTCGCTCCTTGCTTACAGTTTGTTACCACGAACTGTTTGATCATATTAATCACCACTATCATAGGCGTAGAGAAGTAGAGGCTCAAGCCTGTTTCACCTCTTGTAAGGTTTTTTATGACCTTAGAAAAAGTCTAAAATACTGCTTTTTACTCTCTAGTAAAATTTATTGTAAAACTTCTTGGTAAAAGACTCGACACTCAAGCCTGTTTCAACTAGCTTAAGAGGCTTGCTGTGACCTTGAGAAAGAGAAATCTAGGAACAGAATTTACATTCTTCTTTATTATTTCTAGTGAAATTTTCTTAGATTTGCTTAAATTTTTGTAATCGAATTCTCTCGAGGCAGTAATATCTGGTAATCAAATGCAAAGAAAAACTCCATCATTATAAGATTAATAAGAAGAATAGCTTTAAGACTGTGGACCTCATTACATGGTTTCTATTGACCTCGAGCGAAAAAAAAAGAACGCGTCGAATAAGTATTTTCAAGTACAAATTCTGAAGAGCAAGCAAAAAACAAATCTGAATATATGCTGGTGGTTTGGCCAATGAGTCTTGCTACCCTCTTTGGCTACCTTATCACATAAACTAAATAAAAAAAATCAAATGAAAGTGAAGAGTGACATTAAAACCCAATATGAATAGAGATAAATTCTGTATATAAGAGGGGTTACCCCCTCCTCAGTCCCAAACCCCCACTCTTTATGCTAAAATTTTGACTTATAGTCCTAGTACCTTAAAAACGACTACTCAAAAGTAAGGGACGTCAAAACTGTGTCATAAATAATTTTAAATGACTAAAAAGCTTTACCGGGGACAAGGGCACCAGGAAACAAAAAGTCATTAAACATTCTAGATAAATTGAAAAATCAGATATATTATCATTTAAGTCTTGGCAAAAAAAACTACTGGTAGCACTTGTCCCACCCCTCCCTCCACCTCTTGAAATTGATTAGTGGTAGTCTTTACCCCCCCCCCCCTCACCTCTCCACGTTTGTCCTAGTAGGCATATGAATATCATATTTCTATGTTATATAGAAAATATGTTTTCTCCAAGGAGAATAGAATTCCCTAAACAACGCTCGAGATACCCCCCCCCTCTGCAAGTTTTTGCTGGTAAGCAGATGAAAACGAATATATTAAAAAACAAATATTTTTCAACAATATTAAGGGAGCTATCACCATGCAGCACCTATATTCAGGCCTAATCCAAACGAAAGGAGATAAAAGATTAATTTTACCCTCCCTCCAACCTTCTTGTATATTTATTTGAAAATATAAATGTTTTTACTTTTACAACTTTAATAAAACAAATAATATTAACATATTGATTACTAAATATCAGTATATGTATATTAAACTGACAATGCATATTCATTTGTATTTTTTCAGTAAAGTGAAAATTATGTTCTGGCTTTGGGAAGGCATACGGGTTTTGAGCCCTAATCATGCTAATTTCTGCTCGTTTTGAGTTTGACTCGGTTATTTATTGTAATTTCTGTTCGTTTTGGGTTGCATTTATTTATCGATGCTGATTTGTGGTAATTTCACACTTGGTAGACTATTTGATTTTATTTTTGATCATTTTTGGTTTAATGGAGTTATTTACTTTTTTTGAAAAACTTATTTTGTGGGAAAAGTTTTTTTTTAATTAATTTCTGTTCGTTTTATATTGACATAGTCTTTTCAGGGAAAAAGAAAACAATTTTTTAAATCTTTTTGTTTTTTTTAAGACTTTATAGTTTGACCTGCTATTTGTATGCTGGAGATAAATTTTAAGTAATTTTTAACAAAAGAAACCCTTTTAAAAATCTGGATATAAATAGTAGTGTTTAATTTAGTTTCATACCTCCTCTAGTTGACCAGAAATAGAAAACTTGGTACCATTAGCAAAAAAAATTCGTTTACTTTCTTTGATAGCTTGGATTCACTTACGCTATTTTGATTTGGTTAAATTTTAAGAGCAGAAGTAGCCCTGAAAATTTGAACATAATGCCCTCAGTCGTTCTTGGGATACTGCTGAGATGCCTTATTCGGAATTAGCCTTAACACAGTGCATTTTGATTTGATCTTAAGGTAACATTAAGTTTTTAAACATAATGGGCAAATAGGGGGGTGGGCGTGGGAGGGGGACTAGTTGCCCTCTAATCACCTTTTTCTATTAAAAAGGGCATTAGCCCTTTCTATTTTCAATCGAATGAGCCCTTTTCGAAGTTCCCAAGACAACTCCTTCGATGCGAAGTGCCTTGGTCTAAAAAAAAAAAGAGAAAACAATAATAAGAAATTGTTCCCACATCGATCTTTACTTTAAAAATGTCAAGCCTTCCAATCACTTTCGAGTATAAAAAGGGCACTAGCCCTTTCAATTTCCAATTGAATGTGCCCTTTTTGAGTTTCTACGACAACGCTTTCTATAAAAACCTTATATCCCCCCAGGGCATAACTTACGACCCTTGACCTGAGGGCTGTGAGGGGGTTGTCATCCTCAAAGACATAATTTCCGGACCTTCCAACTACGTTGAACAAAATGGCTATCTCAAAATTTTGATTGCAGGTGTTTGGGGAAATGATGGTCGTGAGAGGGGGGCTACTTGCCATTCAGTCACTTTCGACTGTTAAAAAGGGCACTGGGTCGGTCAATTTCCAATCGAATGAGACCTTTTTGAAGTTTCTACGACAACGCTTTCTATATAAACCTTATATACCCCAGGGCATAACTTACAACCCTTGACCTGAGGGCTGTGGGGGGGTTGTCATCCTCAAAGGTATAGTTTCCGGACCTTTCAACTACGTTGAACAAAATGGCTATCTCAAAACCTTGATTGGTTGTGTTTGAGGAAATGGTGGGCTTGAGAGGGGGCATACATGCCATTCAATCACTTTCGACTGTTAAAAAGGGCACTGGCTCGGTCAATTTCCAATCGAATGAGACCTTTTTGAAGTTTCTACGACAACGCTTTCTATATAAACCTTATATACCCCAGGGCATAACTTACAACCCTTGACCTGAGGGCTGTGGGGGGGTTGTCATCCTCAAAGGTATAGTTTCCGGACCTTTCAACTACGTTGAACAAAATGGCTATCTCAAAACCTTGATTGGTTGTGTTTGAGGAAATGGTGGGCTTGAGAGGGGGGTTACTTGCCATCCAATCACTTTCGACTATCAAAAAGGGCACAAGCCGTTTCAATTTCCAATCGAGTGATTCCTTTTTGAAGTTTCTACGACAACGCTTTCTATAAAAAAAAACCTTATATGCCCCCAGGACACAACTTACAACCCTTGCCCTGAGGGCTGTGGGGGGAGTGCCATACTCAAAAACGTAATTTCCAGACTTTTTAACTACGTCGAGCAAAATGGCTGTCTCAAAATCTTGATTGGATGTGTTTGGGGAAACGGTGGGTGTGAGAGGGGTGTTAGTTATCCTCCAATCACTTTCGACTATTAAAAAGGGCTCAAGCCCTTCTAGTTTCCAATCAAATGAGCCCTTTTTGAAGTTTCTACAACATCACTGTCTATAAAAACCATATATGCCCCCAGGACATAACTTACAACCCTTGCCCCGAAGGCTCTAAGGGGGTTATCATCCTCAAAAACCTAATTCCTAAAACTGTTAACTAAGTTGAACAAAATGGGTTATCTAACAATTTTGAATGGATGTGTTTGGGGAAAAGGTGCGCGTGAGTGAGAGGGGGTTAGTTGCCCTTAAACCACTTTCGACTATTAAAAAGAGCCCTAGCCCTTTTAATTTCCAATCGAATGAGCCCTTTTTCAAGTTTCTACGACAAAGCTTTCAATAAAACCTTCTATGCCCCAAGGGCATAACTTACAACCCTTACCCTGAGGGCTGTGTTTTTGAGTGTCATCCTCTTAGATATAACTTCTGGACCCTTCAACTACTTTGAACAAAATGCCTACCTCAAACTTTAGATTGGATGTTTTGGGGAAAAGCTGGGCGTGAGAGGGGGGTTAGTTGCCCTCCAATCACTTTCGACTGTTAAGAAGGGCACTAGTCCTTTGAATTTCCAATCGAACGAGACTTTTTTTGAAGTTTCTACGGCAACACTTTCTATAAAAGCCTTATATGCCCCCGGGGCATTACTTACAACACTTGCCCTGAGGGTTGTGGGGGAGTGTCCTCCTCAAAAACATAATTTCTTTTTGGATATCAACCACGCTGAGCAAAA
Organism: Artemia sinica; assembly: GCA_027921565.1. Classification (NCBI taxonomy): domain Eukaryota; kingdom Metazoa; phylum Arthropoda; class Branchiopoda; order Anostraca; family Artemiidae; genus Artemia; species Artemia sinica. Next base: position 50,787,577 of record CM051268.1, read on the forward strand.
TGGCTATGTCAAAACAACTCCTTCGATACGAAGTGCCCTGGTCTAAGAGCAAGAAGAAAAAAAATAATACATTGTGGCAACATGGTTCTTTACTAGGCAGCGCTGTTGCGCTGCCTATGATAACTGTAAAGAGGATAATGCGCAATATTGAGGGCGAAATGAAGTGAGAGAAAGGAAAAGGTTTTTATTCATGAAAATTTTAATTTATTCCTCAAAATCTTGAGGAGAGGGACAAATTTGACAGTTTTTCAATTTTTCGAGAAAATACAAAAAGGGCTTTTCCTATAAAAAGATACCCCCTCCCCTCCTTCCAATAAAGGCATTTTCCAAAATCTGAGGGGGGCAGTAAAGTCTAGGGGAAATCCCCTTGTCAATATTCTCCCTAAATTGACCCTACTGAGAAAGGGAGAGCAAGATAACTTGCCACAGAACACCCTCATGGTATATTAGATTAAGAAACAAGTTTCTTCAAATGAATTTGCAGTTTGACATTAAAATTAAAATGAATTTGATCAAAAATGAGTTTGAACATTAAAATGAATTTGAAGTTTGACATTAAAATCCAAACGAACAAAAATTGTTTTATCTAAGAGACGGCTGCTGCTCCTTAGCCCCTTCTCTTTACTTAAATTTTAACTCATGCTTTACCAAAAGTATTTATAGTGCAAAAACAATCTAGCCAGTGATTGCAAATGTCTTACTCATCGGATAAATAAACCTCTCCATTGTCGAAACATTATGCAGAAGTAATTGATCCGTTTCTCACTTTGCTCTTGTACTTAGATATTCATCCTGGATACATTGGTCGAAAAAAGTGAAAATTTAGCGGAAAGAGTGAGGGGCCAATTTATAACATTTAATTTTGGGTTTTAATATCATTCTTTAATTTCATTTAATAAGCTGTTTCTTAATTTAATTTTGGTTTGTTTTTGTCACCATATTGAGGATTCTTCATTGAGTTCACCCTGAAAATCATAGCTTTTGCATGTTTTATTCCGTATCATTAGAATAACAACTTTGCCTTTAGTCTCACATCCTATTTTGCCACGATAGGACCTTGGGGCATACAATCAAGGAAGGGGCAATGACCTCCCCCTATTCACTTGTATCCCGTAGAAAGAGCATTGGAACTTGAGATTTACATTCGAAGAAGCCCTCTTCCTACCTTCTATGACTATTGGTTTGATTCGAGCATACTTTATGATCATAGTTTAATGAGAGTATAGAGGCTGCTCAACAGAGTTTATGCTAAATATTTTTGTCAAACTTCTAAAATTCGTCTGATTTTTTAAATTTAGCATGATATGTAGATTGGTTTGACCCTTCTCACCGTAACTAATTTGGTTATCAGGATATGAAGAGTTTCTTCCCTACAATTCACCGTATCCCGTATTTCCCACAGAGAAATGGTTGGAGAATAGAGCTTACGATATCAAAATCATAATTACAGTTTGTGAAACAACTTGAAAAATATTCAATGCACAAAAAAACGGGTAATAAATATTAGTCGAAAATCAGAAACTTATTTTTTAGTCTTTCTACTCTCCTGGAAAATTTTCCTGCGGCGAGTTTTTTTTTCCGTCCCAATTTTTCTGTGTTACACTTATATTGCTCAAATTTAAGAGCCAATTTTCCAACTTCTCAAAATTACTAATTTTTCAGACTGGTACAAATGTGCCATCCTTGCAACTTTTGGTTATCAATCTTTTTGAAAAGGAGGTTGTCTCAGAAATCTTCTCCTTAAACGTTACAGAGAGGTAAGACAGCATCATTGCTTTCATTATTTTGGAGGTTTTATTCACGGGGAGATGGGGTTGCAGCCGAGGCAATATCCTACCCCGTTATTATTAAGAGCGCTAAATAAGAGGAATAAAACCTTGAATTTCCGATCCACCGAGTCTCCTCCTTAGTTTGTATAACCGTTCGTTGGGTATAAAATGGCTTGGGGAAAACAATAGCATATAGAAGACATATTGACTGTGATATAATTTATATGTAATGTATTTATCATCGCTAGAATGATTTATTAACATAATATATATAATTTAAATGTAATATGTATAAATATATATATATATATATATATATATATATATATATATATATATATATATATATATATATATATATATATAATATATATATATATATATATATATACATATATATATATATATATATATATATATATATATATATATATATATATATATATATATATATATATATATATATATAATATATATATATATATATATATATATATATATATATATATATATATATATATATATATATATATATATATATATATCATGAAAAACTATAAACTAATATAATTGATGATCGAGAGCTGTTTAAAAGTTACAACCTCTGGTGATGTAACACTTTTGAGACAATGTAATACATTGCAAATCCTGAGACAAATAAAACAATGATTGCTATATATTTTTTTTTTTTTTTGCTTAATGGATTTTATTGAATTCAAGAACCTTTTCGTTTTCAAAAAATTTTAGTTATAATTTTACTTTAGAATTTTCAAACGCAATAGTTGGAAGAGCATCTAAAAATGCCTAAATCAATTCCAGTTTCAAAGTGCCTGCAAGAACTATTGTTATGGGTAGCAAAGTACAAGGCTGCAGTTCAGGTATATTAAGGATGCAGCCAACAGCCGTTGGAAAGCCCCCAAGACATTAAAATGCGAGCCACGACCTAAGCTAGCAATAAATCTAGTCTAATTTTATGGCTTTTTATATTTAAAATTTAAAAACCAAAACATATATCATAACATGAAGCATGAGAGCTCCCATATGTAGTATCTCTTTAATTTCCAATCATACAAATTTACAAAGACAGGACTAATATTATCCTAGACTTACAAATGAGTATCTTTAGCTTAACATCAGAATGAGTACAATCAGTCTGACGCCAAATATCAATCAAACACTAAAGTTAAAAAGGTGGGAAAATATATTGAATTTGAGGGTGTAGCTTTCATCAACTCGAGACGTATTCTCTATTTAAAAAAAATCATATTTTCATACGCGTCAAATGAAAAAAAAAAAAGGTATCGAGACCATTTCCATTGTGAAGCACAGTTTTCACATTTTTCCAATTTTTTCCTAAGAAATTAGGGCTAATGAGCTATCTCTGGTAGTGAAATTTGGATTAATAACAAATAGACGCGTCTAATTTTTTTCTGAATTTCAAAGTATGCTTAGTTCGGTAGCATCTGAGACAATGAGATTCAACCCCTGTCAGAATGTATAGGAAACCTTCCTAACAGAAATTAGTAGTTTGTTACACTAGAAAAAAAAGGTAAAAAGAGTAAAGTGCGGACTTCAAAAATGTTTCTTTTTGTGCGGAAATTAGAAAATGAACAGTTTTAGTTGTATTTTTAACACATTTTTAACAGCTTTGATGTTAAATTTAAATTTAAAAAAGTTAATTATTTGGACTCATCATATATCATATGAATATCTCGTGTAATAAGAAATATAAAAATTTCCATTTATCGAAATTCGAACCGATAAGCACACAATTTTAAGAAGAAAGAATAATTTAAGAAAATGACAAATGGGGAATTTCGCTTGAATAGGCTAAAATCTCCTGATAGGGAGGGGGTATATCTTCTGAACAATCCAGAGGGAATGGCAATCCTCTGATCTCTATATTTAAATTACAAAGTTCTTGGCTGATTAAATGTTACCAAAGTCCTATTTGTGCAAAATTTCTCAAATTTAGGTCTCCGTAGGGAATAAAAGTCTTTGTGGGGAGAGGGAGGGGCATATTTTCTGGTCAATCCAGAGGGAACGGCAGTTTCCAGCTCTCTGTATTTAAATCACGAAATTCTTGGCTGATTAAAAGTTACCAAGTCTTAATTGTGCAAAATGTCTCTAATTTAGGTTTCTATAGGGGATAAAATACCTTATGGGGAGGGGGAGGGGTAGCGCTTCTGACAAGTCCATAAGGAATAGCAGTTTTATGCTCTCTGGATTTAAATTACAAAATTTTTGGCTGATTAGTTGTTACCAAAGTCTTAATTGTGCAGAATCTTTCAAATTTAGGTCTCTGTAGGGGATAAAAGTTCTTATGGGGAGGGGGATAGCTTTTCTGACCAATCCAGAGGGAATTGCAATTTTCTGCTCTCTGGATTTAAATTACAAAATTCTTGGCTGATTAAATGTTACCAAAGTCCTAATTGTGCAAAATTCTCAAATTTAGGTCTCTGTAGGGAATACAAGTCCTTTTGGGGAAGAGGAGGGGTAGAGTTTTTGACCACTCCAGAGAGAATGGTAATCCTCTGCTCTCTGTATTTAAATTACAAAGTTCTTGGCTGATTGATTGTTACCAAAGTCCTAATTGTGCAAAATTTCTCGAATTTACGTCTCGGTAGGGGATAAAGGCCCTTATGGGGGAAGGGGGTTAGCTCTTCTGACCAGTCCAGAGGGAACTGCAATGTTCTGCTCTATGGATTTAAAGTACAAAATTCTTGGCTGCTTAAATGTTACCAAAGTCCTAATTGTGCAAAATTTCCTAAATCTAGGTCTCTGTAGGGAATAAAAGTTCTTATGGGGGAGGGGGTGGCTATTTTTACGAATGCAGAATGAACGGCAATCCTCAGATCACTGGATTTAGATGACAAAGTTCTTGACTGATTAAATGTTACCAAAGTCCCAATTGTAAAAAATTTCCCAAATTTAGGTCTCTGCAGGGGATAAAAGTTCTAATGTCCTGTCAGGATGTGCCAAAATCAAGCGTTTATGAATTTTCTTGAGCCGTTCAAGCAATTAGGTGTTTCTGAAGGCATTGAACTTTTAGTCAAATCTATATTGGCCGCTAACGATATTGATGCCTTTTAAATAGCCACAGCCAAGTTTCAGACTTTACTAAAAAAAAATTGACATGAATTCCGATCTAGAATTAAAGTTAATTAGAAGAAATACTGCTAAAACACATTGTTTCCACTAAACCAAAAAAAAAAAAAAAGAAAAAAGAGATAGAAGACTAGACTATGGATATTTTACATTGCAAAAAGGGTGAAGGGCTTTTTTCGGTTTTCAGTGTGATTCCATGATTTCAGTGGATTTAACGCTTCATTTCCTCACTAGTTTATAATTTTTTTGGAAAAACTAAAACTTAAGAGACAGAGTTTCACAACTCTGCTCAAGTGAAATGGTTTTGTATTTTTAGTTTGGTTCTATGGTTCCAATGAATTTAACGCTTCATTTCGTCTCTAGTTCATAATCTCTAAGGAAAAATTATAATTTAAGGAACTGAATTTGACAACCCTGGTCAAGTAAAATGCTTTTGTGTTTTCAGTATGATTTCATTTTTTCAATGGATTTAATGCTTCATTTCCTTTATGGTTCGTAGTTTCTTTTGAAGAACTAGAACTTATAAACCGTTTTAATTCTTAAATAAAATGAGATATCCCCTTAGATTAAACTGATAAAAACTTGTAGAAAGTGGAACACCCGCTTTCAGTTTATGTGTTTTTAATGGAACCATTTCGGAAAAATTAAAACGGTTTACAAGTTTTTATTGCTCTTTTTCGTAAAGAATAATTTTATTCTGTTAAATGTATTCCATATGTAGAACAAGACTACATTTTAATTTCATTCATGTTTTAGAATTTTGCATTCTATTTTACTTTAAAATTTGTTTTATTGTTGAAATAAATTTAAAACTAGATGAAGTGCTACTAAATGGGGTAATATTTTTATAAGTATGGCTCGATAAAATTTTGATCGCCTGCATGTGTTGAATATTTAATATTATTATTCTTTGTTAGATTTATTTTTGAAATGACAATTCCTTAATTAAAAACTTTTTTAAAGAGCGTATATGCCAGGCCACCAGGGGGCAGGTGTTTTTAGTTTTGCTTTTTTTAAACAAAAGTCATGTGAATACGAAATTCTAGTTTGTAACTTTAAAAGCGTATCTGTGCCCTCAGGCAGATCGGTGCTGCAATTAATTGGCCTCATCCTGGGGGCTAGGGCTCCGTTTTTAACCATGAAAAGGCCATTTGGATAGAAACAATATAATTCTTAAAAAAAAAAGCTTGCAAAAAAGCCTAAAACCCAATTGCATTTTATATGAAAAAATCAAATAAAAAAACAAGTTTTTTCAACTGAAAACAATGAGCAACATTAAAACTTAAAACGAACAGAAATTATTACGTATATGAGGAGAGTTGCCCCTTCCTCAACACCTCGCTCTTCACGCTAAAGTGTTTTTTAGCCCTTTTAAAAAAGCTATTCATTGTTCTAATCAAACGACCCTTCGGTTCGTTTTCAGATAGTTGTTTCAGGATTCGTTTTTAGATAATTTGGACAAAATTAAAACTTTAGCGCAAAGAGCGAGGTGTTGAGGAAGGGTACGCAATAATTTCTGTTCGTTTTAAGTTCTAATGCTGCTCCTTACTTTCGGTTGAGAAACTCGTTTTTTATTTAATTTCTGAAATAGCAATTGTAATAAAAGAAAATCAAAATGAGGACGCAAGCATATTTAGGGATAATAATTTAATTATTAAACTAATCTGTTTGGTGGAAATCCTAAGACAAGTGAGTGTTTTAAATAAAACAATGAAAGGACCACAAATACATTTATTGACTCAAAAAGCTAATGTGAAAGCATTCATAAGAAATTGAGCTTTGGAAGACAAATTGAGAAAAAAATGAGTTTGAAACGCTTTCACGTCTAAATTTATGTGTCCAACATAGCATACAAGCAAACAATAATCCATCTGCTGAATACTGGGATAGTTTGCTAATTCATTTCTCGAATTGTTTTGATGATTCCAATTTCACCGAATTTGTGTGGATACAGAATCTATTTATCGACGAAGAAAATTATGAATTTGAATTAAGAGGTAATTCGAAAGAAAATTTGATTGAATTATCTTGTGATACTTTTTTAAAACAAAAAATTCAGAATGAATCTCTTTTAATTTTGGCTTGTATTAAAAGCAAATATGAAATTTTTTCAAATATAGCTTTAAAATTATTGCTGTCATTCGCAAAATCTTGTTTATACAGAACAGGTGTTTTCTGCATTAGGTAAAATGAAATCAAAATATTATGTTCGTTTGGTTGCAGAAAGGAGCTTTGTGATGCTATCTCATGATTGACACCGAGATTTGGCGGACTTTGTGCTAATAGGCAAGCATATCCTTCTCTTTAAAAGACAACTAAAAATCTTCATGTCTGTATTATTTTGTAAGATGGAAGGGAGGTACCATATGATCAAATATTTTTAAGGGAGCCTTGGTAATATAAAGTTTGGAAATCACTGTATTAGAGGTTGTTTCTAGGGATTTGATTTGCTTTAATTGATTTACTTATGCAAGTCCCTTTCTAAGCAAGGTCCGAAATACCCAAACAATTCTGAAACGTCTTAAAAAATACTCTTTTTGGGAAGGGAGAATGCTGTCTTTGACTTAATTTACTTAAAGATCCTGCAGCGTGATATTTGACGTAGAGAACATAGCAGCTTTGCTTCTTCACGTGGACCAATCTGCTGCTATGAGAGGGCTCTCGACAGCAGCAATATTGGCCATATTGAGGAACTTCTAAATACTGTCCTTCCATATGGTCCGAAGTCTTCCCCTTGGGTGTAACCAACCATGGGATGTGGGGTCAAAGTCGTACATAATTCTAGCCGGGTCTATGGCATCCGAAAGAGATGTCCAAGCCATCTGAGACTTCGCTGGGCGATTTGTGTTGAGAATGGAACTTAGTGAATAAGGACAAGGAACCTTCATTACTCACAAAATTGTCATATCGGAGCCCGTTGATTAGACAGAGTTGTTTCGTCTGGCAGGCGTCTATCGTGCTCAAGATGGTGGAATTGAGGGGCCATGTCTCAGCTGCACAGAGCAGGACTGAACTCACGGATGAGTTATATATGAACATCTTTACGCGTCTAGATATATCGGGTGATCTACAGATGGCGTTGAATCTTCCAACGACAGAAGAAGCTTACGCAATTCGGCTGCGCAGTTGTTCATTCTTGAAGCCATTATTTGAAATCATGGAGCCAAAATACAACTTCAACGTAGGCTGCACAATCTGTAATGAATTCTGGGGGCATAACAGGGGCTGGTGGTTCGACTGCGATTATTTATTTTATTTTTTTTTTGCCAATTTACTTTAAGCCTTATTTTTGCGGCTTCTTCCTACAGGGCATTCAAAGTATCTATTAGCTGTTGCATGGAGTCAGTAACGAGAGCAAGGTTGTCTGCAAAGTCCCCGTCGATCTCGAATCGATCTCCAAATTGGATGAAAAAGGGCGATCGATCGATTTTTAGAGTCATAAGATAATTTATGACACAATTAACCAATTTTGAGGTGAAAGCACACCCTTTTCACATACCAGTTTTGGTGGTAAGTGAAGTGCTCCACTTCCCTGTACTTTGGAACTCCTTTCTGTGTACCATTCTAGAGAGAAGAGCATCTGGAGTCAGAGCAGCATAGCTGGCCTCGTGTTCTTGAGGAGCTGCGGTGATATTCCCCATAATCCTGCAGCTCTATTATTATTCAAACCGCATTTGGGGTAATACTGTCTTTTGGGTAGGACGGAATTGGAGCACGTCCATATCATCTTTTAAGCTCAGTTATTTCTAAAAGAGGTTCACCCATTTTCCAAATGTGCGATTTTAAGGGATGCATTGATGGCGGCCCCGATTTTGACTACTTTATAAAGGGAGATTTTAGTATTTGTATGATCTTAGATACTACCCCATTAGTATCTGTCCTGTCCAACCTCTTAATTTCATAGAATAATAAAAAGTGGATAAACTCTTATAGGGAATAATAATGCCTCAGCCTTAAAAATTAATTGACTTTTAAGGGCGCTTTTTTCAATATAAAAATAAAATATGTGTTTTTGGTCACGTGTTGAACTATCGCCTCTACTTCCTCCTTTTTTGTCGCGGGTGATCTTAGTAATACGGTGGTTTCACAAATATTGGAGGAGATCTTTCAACGAAAGTTTTCGGGTATAGTGCCGTTTTGTTGGTACCCAAAAAGATCAAAGTGCCACAGTACCACCTGTCACTGGAAAATGACCGAATAAAAAGCAAAAAACGATGGGGAGAGGTCACAAGGAAATATATAAGGGAAACTGGGACTTTTTGGAAGGAGGAAAGTGAAGGTTTAATTAGATTTGGATGCAAGTGGATCTTGCGTAGCTGTGCTGACCCCAGGTGGCTTGGCACTGCCATTGTGTTACTAGTAGCAGTAAAGAGAGAATAATTGGTATCAAACAAAAATTTCAAGATAATTAGTCGGTTCAAAGTTATCAAAAATACTATTCTGAGGGTCGTAACCAGGAGCTCCAAGGATCTGCAAGGAGCTATGACTGGAAGCCTCAACGACATATTTTCTTCATTTCGGTCCTTCTGATTAAATTTTTTACCTTGGAATTTTAATCACAGCGTCATTTTTGGTCAGGATAGGCTCTAGAGGGAAATATGGTTCAGAAGAGGGCCAAGTTGGCCAGCGAATACTTTTAGTCCCAAGTTTTATTCGAAGGAAACCCATGTTGACAATTTACGACCATCACCCTTGATGAAAAAAACAACAACAAGCAAAAAAAAGAAACAAACACACAACAGTGAAATGAGAAATGGCATTGCTGGCTTATGGTAATATTGTTTGTTGTGCACCTTGCACTACACTGGATATTTTGAGTAACCATACAACTTGGATCAACACAAATTGAATGAAATTCCTAAGCTATAATTCGTAAAATGGGCTTGAGATGCAGGAACTGTCTTGAAATATTATGCAAGCATACCTAGACATATTGAAAAAAATCCTAATTGCAAATGTATGCTGCCTTTGTTAGAACATTTAGATAACAAATTCACTCAATTAGGCGTATTCGACTATATTGCCCATTTATACATTAAAACATTAATTTTTGTTTTTAATTTGTTGGTGGTTCGCCTCTTATGAAGGACACATGATGAGAAAATAAAAATAGTATCTTTAGACTTCTTAATTCAAATTATTCCCATGTATCCTATTTCTTTTCCTGACAATGCATCACACCCTTCACCCCCTGATGGTCCTGGATATAGTCCTAAGAGCACATAAACACTAAAAGAAATTGGTTAACCAATGAAATTCCTGCTTTATAATATGTAGTAAGTTTCTATTAATCATATTATCATATTTACATCCATTGTTACACACTGATTAAAATCATTTCAAATATTATTTTGTTAAAAATTGTTAACAATCCCAGACAAAACTAGATTGCATCAAGTTGAGACTACAGAAATCCCGTTTCAATGAAGAACCTATGATGTGTGACAACCTTCACTTAACTGAGAAATATATTATTAAGGCTATACGCAAGACCATCAGGAGGAGGGGGTTCATCCTTGGGTGCCCATAAGGGGGGGAGAGGAGGGGGCACCAGCCCCCTGCTGGCTGAATAATGCTGCCTTCTTTTTTATATTTTTGTTTTGAGATTTCTATTATATAGCAGTAAAAGTGCCAACTGGACCGGGTAACCCCCTGGAATGCAGCTTATGGGCACCCATGGGTTCATCATCTGAAAACGACCATGATTAAGGTTGGTTCTGCTGCAAGTGAGTAAAGAACGAACTCTAGCTCATGGAAACCAAAAAAAAAATGTTTTGTGTAACCGGCTGATCACTTCCACCAATCAGGTGATACTTATAATCGATTAAGCAACTAATGACTGGTCGAACACGGAAACGAATAAAGGTACCCGTCTAGCTACGCACAAATGTGAATTGGACTGACCAATCTAAACTCTATTTTTACACCCTAAACTTTTATTTTTTTACCAATCTTGAACATAAAAAGCTAATTTACTTTTTAGTGATCCGTATCTGAGATCAGTGATTTGGTCGGGTGACAATTCAGTTACTATAGCTTGGATGTCAAGAGCCCAAAATGTGACATCGCTGCTTACTTGCTCAGCACCTACATTTGAATGTGAAAATGTGAGTATAGTATATTGTCATAAAAAGCGAAAAAGCCATATGCCAATGAAGTAAATAAAATTTTCAAATGCAAATAACGAGCGATGTGAAATTTAAAAAACAGTAAAAATTACTGTAAACTTAAAGTCAGTAAATTAAGCATTTATTCATATTAGAAAACTGACGAATTTTCAGATACTACTACTAAACGACTCATCGCAGCACCAAGCCGCCTGAGGCCAACACAGCTACGCACGCTCCTCCTCCACCCCAATCTATTCAAAGCCTCCCTTTTTACACCCGCCCACGAAGTTCCCATTTCCTTTAAATCTTTCTTTATGACGTCCTCCCACCCCAGACGGAGACGACCTGCTTTCCGTTTAGCCCTAGATGGTTGGCCGAAAAGAACAATCTTCGGCAATCTGTCATCCTTCATCCGCACAACATGCCCTAACCACCTCAACCTTTCTTTCATTATAGACTTAGAAAGCGGTATTGAACCACATTTTTCGTATAGCCTATTGTTTGAAATACGGTCACTCAGCCGGGTACCCACAACAATCCTTAAGCAATTTCTCTGGAAAACATCTAGCAAATCTTCATCCGCTTTTCGGAGCGTCCATGCTTCAGAGCCATATTTGACCACTGTCATCAGTGTAGCTTCTAAGATTCTAATCTTGGTTTGCAGACTTATCTTCCTATTCTTCCAGACTTTTTTGAACTGTGAAAAAACACCCTGAGCCTTGGCTATTCTATTTTTAACATCTTCACTGCTTCCACCATCTTTACTAATAATACTACCAAGGTAAGTGAAGCTGCCCACCTGATCAATCTTTTCATTACCCAACGTCATCTTTTCATCTTCACTTATTCCTAGCCTTAGTGACTTAGTCTTCCTAACATTAATTTTCAAACCAATACTAGCACCCTGAACTCGCAAAACCTCTAAAACTTCATTCATTTTGCTCACACTTTCATCTAGGATGCTTAAATCTCAGCATAATCCAAGTCTAGGAGACTTTTTCCTCCCCATTTGATTCCGTGGTCTCCCATTGCCTTTCCTGTGCTCCTTAAAACAAAGTCCATCAAAATAATCCATATAAAGGGGGATAGAACACAACCCTGCTTAACTCCTGATTTAATACAAAACCAGCTGCTAACCTCATTTCCTACCTTAACCGCAGCAGTGTTATTCTCGTACATAGCACTAATCACTTTAATGTATTTGTCTGGTATACCATACAAGGATAAAACCTTTACTAAAGCTCCTCTATCAACAGAATCGAACGCTTGCTAATAATCTATAAAACTGAGGACCAAAGGTGTTTGAAAACTTAGGCACTTCTCAATTATTAACCTAAGAGTGAAAATTTGGTCAACACATCCTCTACCTTTTCTAAAACCGCACTGCTCTTCTCTTAAAACTTTGTCTACAGCATCTCTCAGTCTAAAAAGTATCATATTACTAAGCAATTTGCTACCTACAGAGACCAGACTAATTCCTCGATAATTACCACACTCACTTTTATCACCTTTCTTATAAAGTGGCTTAATTAAGGTTTTCCTAAAATCGTTAGGTACTTCCCCCTTTTCAAAAATCATATTCATAATCTTCAATAACTTATTTCTAACCTCAGAGCCACCATATTTAAGAAACTCATTTACTACCCTATCAGCACCTGGAGCCTTATTATTCTTTAATCATTTTAGTACTGTTGCTAGTTCCTCCTCACAAAAAGAATCTTCCTTCACGTCCAAGGTATCACAAACTTTTTCATTTTCCTCTATATTTTTTCCTGCAACTCTATCTCGGTTAAGCAAGTTCTCAAAATGTTCGGCCCATCTCGCTTTAGCTTTTTCCTCATCGCTAATTGCCACCCCATTCCTATCTTTAACTGGGACAAGTCCGGATTGACTACTACCTCTCAATTTGTTAACGTGCCAGTACAATATTTTACTATTATGCCGTCTAGCTGCATCTTCTAAATCCTCGGCAATTTTATCCATGGCCTCCACTTCACACCTCCTTAGTTCATATTTCAATGCTTTCTCCACTTTCTTTACATTTCTTTTGTTTTCATGCGATCTATCACTCAGATAATTCTTGTACAAGTCCTTTCTCCTTTCTATTAAACATAAAGCTTTTTCACTAATATTCTTAGCTGCAGTTCTAGCTTTCTTCCCTAATACACCTTCAGCAACTTCACAAATTATTTTTCTAAAAATATTCCAACCATCTTCCACATTATCAAATTTTAAACTCTTAAGTTTAGTATTCAACTGTTCCTGGAAAGTTTCTCTCAAATTCTCATCCTGGAGTCTACTAACATCATAACTTCCCGGGAGGTAATTACCCTTCCGATATTTCAGCTTTAAATACACCCTTGACACTACTAGATGGTGATCTTTACTTTTAACATCAATAACAGCACTCCTATATACCCTAGTATCTTGTATTGACCCTGCCAGTCTTCGGTTTACTATAACATAATCAATAAGGTTTGCTGTCTTACCATCACGTGAATACCATGTTAGCTTATGAGCCATTTTATGACCAAACACCGTATTGGTTATAACTAGATTGTTATACCTACAAAATTGCAAAAGTCTGTATCCATTACTGTTTTCTTTTCCTACACCAAATTTACCTAAGCTGGGATACCATCTATCCTTATTTCTACCAACCTGGGCGTTAAAATCTCCCAGTAATAACATCATATTTCTACCTGGGACCTTGTCTATTTGCTCCTGTAACTGTAAGTAAAATTCATCTGAGTCACTAGTATCTCCATCAGTCGGTTCTACAGGGGCGTATACTACTATAACTGATACCCTGAACTTTCTAGTCATAAAATGAGCAATTAGTATTCTATTATTAATACCTTCCCAGCCTAGACAAGACTTAGCAGCTTCCTTATTCATCATGAGCCCTACTCCCTGTCTATGTACCCCATCCTTCCTGCCTGAGTAAACAAATTCTATATCACCTAATTTCATGCTTCCTACCCTGGGATATGAGTTTCTGAAACTCCTAATAAATCCAGTTCGAATCGTATGAATTCGTCAGTCAAAATGTCGATACGATAGTCATTTTTTAATGTCGTAACATTCCAAGCTCCAATTTTCATGTTCTTTAAATCATTGAAATTTTTTTCGCCTCAGGAAAAGCAATGATCCCGGATACCAGTGCAGGACGGGGATCACATATCTTCCCAAGTCTAAACCGAAGTGCTTAAGCCGGCTTAGAACCAGACAGCAAGAAGTCCCTGGGACCTCCATGAATGGAGGCTTTGTGCAATCCTGGGCCCATCTTGGTCACAACATGGTTTTCAGCACTTGGCGATGCTCTTCTATCAACAAGAGTCGAAATCCTGCACAGACAATCTCAAGCCTATTACCTCCGACTCATTATATATTCATGCCTACAAATATTATGCTACTACGGGGAGGCAACCCGTAATAGATAAATTAGCTAGGAAGAGGTTTTTCAGCCCAAAGACGCCCATCAAAACATACCAATCCCAGAAGAATTGTCCATTAGTCAGGATCCCGTGCGAATGCTGTGTCGTTTACTAGGCTATAATTTCCTCGAGGGGCGCCACTCCTCAAGTGGGAATAGAGTTGACCGCAAGGTCCCCAGTCTTGCAGGTACCCCGAAAAGGTCTAGGCAGCCCTTTGCAGAGGCCGTTATCCATAGATCTGGATCTTACGCCCTGCCACATTTGTCCTCATATAGAGGATCCTCCCGCGATGGTGTTCTGCATCACCATGCAATTTAACCCATTCCTGGGAGAAGGTTTGCAACTCATGGAACTTGTGGACAAACCAGTGGGCCCTTTTGAGTGTACATTTGAGGGGCCTTCTTCCTCCTCCGCCTGTATTTATGACCCCGGGCAAGGGTGCCCCAGATTCTATTATGGACCCCCAGGGACAAGGTCCCCCCTTGGTCCGTGCCTCCTATGGAGGTACCCTACATATCTGTAGAGCGTTCCCCTATCGCCACCTGGGGACACGCTGAATGGCCTGGGGGAGGCCAGATAAACGGATCACTTTTGTTTTGCAAAGGCCATAACTCAGTGACATATTTAACCTACTACTTATAAATATACATAACTCACTGACTAGGCCTATATAAGTTATATACAGAAATATATAACTCAGTGACATACTTAACCTACTACTTATAAATATGTGTAACTCACTGACTAGGCCTATATAAGTTATATACAGAAATATATAACTGAGTGACATATTTAGCCTACTACTTATAAATATGTGTAACTCACTGACTAGGCATATATGTTATATACAGAAATAGATAACTCAGTGACATATTTAGCCTACTACTTAAAATATGTGTAACTCACTGACTAGGCCTATATAAGTTATATACAGAAATATATAACTCAGTGACATATTTAGCCTACTACTTATAAATATGTGTAACTCACTGACTAGGCATATAAGTTATATACAGAAATATATAACTCAGTGACATATTTAGCCTACTACTTAAAATATGTGTAACTCACTGACTAGGCCTATATAAGTTATATACAGATATATATAACTCAGTGACATATCTAGCCTACTACTTATAAATATGTGTAACTCACTGACTAGGCCTATCTAAGTTATATACAGAAATATATAACTGAGTGATATATTTAACCTACTACTTATAAATATGTGTAAGTCACTGACTAGGCCTGTATAAGTTATATACAGAAATATATAACTCAGTGACATATTTAGCCTACTACTTAAAATATATGTAACTCACTGACTAGGCCTATATAAGTTACATACAGAAATATATAACTCAGTCACATATTTAGCCTACTACTTATAAATATGTGTAACTCACTGACTAGGCCTATCTAAGTTATATACAGAAATATATAACTGAGTGACATATTTAGCCTACTACTTATAAATATGTGTAACTCACTGACTAGGCCTATATAAGTTATATACAGAAATATATAACTCAGTGACATATTTAGCCTACTACTTATAAATATGTGTAACTCACTGACTTGGCATATAAGTTATATACAGAAATATATAACTCAGTGACATATTTAACCTACTACTTATAAATATACATAACTCACTGACAGGGCCTATATAAGTTATATACAGAAATATATAACTCAGTGACATATTTAGCCTACTACTTATAAATATGTGTAACTCACTGACTAGGCCTATCTAAGTTATATACAGAAATATGAAGCAAAGGACTTTTAAAAGAAGTAATCGCAAATTTCATTTTATGAAAATAAAATCTTTACTCTACTTTTTATAATTTCTCACGCAAATATATTTGTTGTTCCTCCCACAAAAGAAAAACTTACCTTCATATGTGAGTACTAAGTCTTTACTTTCGCTGCAAAAACGTTTAGAGGTTATTCCCCCCGCTGTTCAATGTCCGAGCCGTAACATTCATGTGGTTGCTGGAACTTAAATGAAAACAACTAAACAACTTTATTGAAAACAACAAATGAAAATAAATATTCAAAACGCACATTTTAATTATTTTCATTGAAAACATGGAAACTTATGTTGTTTAGATAAAATGTGGTTACCAGTTGAGCACATCTTTTAAGTTTTCGCTAAAGCACGAGACTCCATTTGCACCTTAAGAGTGGGTGCCTGATCAACGAAAGAGCCCCCACCAATTTCGGGGGCTAAGCTCCTCACTTTTAAATTTGTAACGCACACTTTACTCTTATGAAAATAAAGGATTTTTAATCATTTCTCAGGCAAATATATTTTTTATCCTCCCATATAAGAAACAGTTACCCTCATTTATAAATACTAAGTCTTTAAACATCAACAGGCTATTTTGTATTTAATGTTTTAGTGGTATATAACACTACAGGATATACTCGTAATATGGAAAGGAATTACATTTAAATAGAATATCTTGTCTTATTCTACAAGCGATACTCAGCATTACAAATACGAGAATCCCGTCCTCTGTCCTGGCTCATGCAGCAGAATTTTATTTTTCAAGGGAAACCATTTTAGTAAAGGGGAAGGAGGCATGGGCGTAGGCAGCATATTGTCTAGGGGGGCAGTCGATAGTGTGATGGAGTTTTATCAACTGCTGTTTCCAAACCATCTGCTTTTTCAGCCATATCTAATGTAAATTTGAAGGTCTAGGGGGGCAGATGCCCCCCTGCCCCCCCCTCCCTCCGCCCATGGAAGGAGAGAACCTGAAAAAAAATGTAGGAAATTGACGATTTTTGGGAAATAAATTAGAAAATATTGGTAAAATCATAAAGAACTATAGATTTTGGGAAAGAGTGGGCATCTGTTCGCATTCTGTCCCTGACAAATTCTTTTAAATAAATTGCAAATTTTTGAAGCGAACAATTTTTGTAAGAAGTTATCGTAAATTGCCCTGGTTATTGAATATTGATTATTTAAATTACACTTTGAAAAATAAAAATTTACTCCTTTTTCTGTATTTGTGTTTTTCCTACAAAATTAATTAGTGCTGCCATTTTTAATACAAAGTGTAATGGAAAAAATCTCAGCAATAGACAAAGGGCATATTTTACGATTACCAAGTTTTCCAATCGCATACTTGCGCGTTTTTTCCCTTAATTGCTTACAAAATCCAGATCAGTCAATGTCCGGATAATTGGGAAAGAAGTCAATTGAATTCAGAACTATGTTCAAATATGGATTATCTTAATCACGGCAAAAACGACATTTCCTATTCATTAGAAATTTAATGCTCCTATGCTTGCTTTTTACTGGTATTAGTTTTGTGTGAATGAATAGATAAATTACACTTTTGACATATCAAAAGGATGGTATGAATTCATTGTTCTTGAAATAAATGGTTAAGTGGGTAGCTGTTAATGTCTTTATGTTAGTTCTAATTTCAGAACTGATTTTGAATAGAATGCCACGGGAGCCACGGAAGAAAAAAGAACCGTGTACTAAGTTGCCCTCTAACGGCTAAAAAGAAAAAATATGATTTTGTTTCCATTAAAAAAAAAAAAAATAATAATAATAAGACGAATCTTCCTCAGTTATTGTTCAAATTCCGTAGTAAATTTTAATTGGAATTTTGACCGACTCATAGAAGAGAATAAAAAAAAGAAAAAAAAAACGATAAGGCTTCAAAGTATTATTATTTATTTATTTATTACTTATTTTTAAAAGAGGCAGTTCATACGGGAGGGGTGGTCGTATTAACTACGGAGGAGGCTCATTCGATTGGAAATCAGAAGTTATAGTGCTCTTTTTAAGAGTTAAGAGTGATTGGAGAGTAACCAGCCCCTCCCACGCCCTTTTTCCTAAATATATCTGATCAAGCCATTTTGTTCAAAATAATCCAAAGGTCAAATAAATATGCTTCCAGGGTTGACAAAAAACCCCAGCCCTAGGGCAAGGGCTGTAAGTTATGCACGTTGCCCATTTTCAGCTTATACGGTTCTTATCAAACAGTTCGTGGTAACGAACTGTAAGTAAGGAGCGACCCGGCTCAACGGTAACCGAAACTCTAAAAAACGGAATTTTGATACCAATAGATACATCACAAGAATCATATTTTAATTCTGATTTCAAATATATAAGTTTCATCAAGTTTAATCTTACCTATCAAAAGTTACGCGCCTGAGAAAGTTTGGCTGATTTTCGAAAAAAGGGGAAAAGACCCCCAAAAAGTTATAGAACCTTAATGAAAATCACACCATCATATTCAGCGCATTAGAGAACCCTCCTGTAGAGGTTTCAAGCTCCTATCTACAAAAACGTGGAATTTTCCATTTTTTGCCAGAAGAAAGATCACGGTTGCGTGTTCATTTGTTTGTTTTTTTTTGTTTTTTTTTCCCAGGGGTGATCGTATCGACCCAGTGGTCCTAGAATATCGTGGGAGGGCTCATTGGAACGGAAATTGAAAGTTCTAGTGCCCTTTTTAAGTGACCGAAAAATGGAGGGCAACTAGGCCCCCTCCCACGCTCATTTTTTTCCCAAAGTCACCCAATCAAAATTTTGAGATAGCCATTTTGTTCAGCATGGTCGAAAATACAATAGAAATGTCTTTTAGGATGACTTAATCCCCCAAAGTCCCCGGGGGGAGGGCTGAAAGTTATGAACTTTACTCAATGTTAACATATAGTATTGGTTATTGGGAAGTATACAGACGTTTTCAGGGGGGATTTTTTCTGGTAGGTGGGGGGAGGGGTGGGCTGGGGGCTATATGGGAGGATCAACGCCTCGCTCTTTACGCTAAAGTTTGACTTTCTCACAACTCTTTTTTTTAAACAATAAAAAAAACTTTAGCGTAAAGAGCGAGGCGTTGAGGAGGGGACAGCCCCCTTCATATACGGAATAATTTCTGTTTGTTTTAAGTTTTAACGTCGTTCCTTACTTTCAGTTAGAAAAAAACTTGTTTTTTTATTAATGTAAGGGAAGGTCGTATAAACGGTACTTGTATTATATAGCCCCAATCTCAAATTCTTCATTTAAGTGGAACCTGTCTCTCAATCCTAATCCTAAAAGTCATAAGCCTTTTTCAGGATTTCTTTCCCAATTATCCTTCTTTCCCAATTATCCGGACGTTGACTGATCTGGATTTCGTAAGCAATTAGGGGAAAAAACGCGCAAGTATGCGATTGGAAAACTTGGTAATCGTAAAATATGCCCTTTGTCTACTGCTGAGGTTTTTTCCATTACACTTTGTATTAAAAATGGCGGCACTAATTAATTTTGTAGGAAAAACACAAATACAGAAAAAGGAGAATTTTTTTTTCAAAGTGTAATTTAAATAATCAATATTCAATAACCAGGGCAATTTACGATAACTTCTTACAAAAATTGTTCGCTTCAAAAATTTGCAATTTACTTAAAAGAATTTGTCAGGGACAGACTGCGAACAGATACCCACTCTTTCCCAAAATCTAGAGCTCTTTATGATTTTATCCATATTTTCTAATTTATTTCCGAAAAATCGTCAATTTCCTACATTTTTTTTTCAGGTTCCCTCCTTCCCCTTTACTAAAATGGTTTCCCTTGAAAAAATAAAATTCTCTTGCATGAGCCAGGACAGAGGACGGGATTCTCGTATTTGTAATACTGAGTATCGCTTGTAGAATAAGACAAAATATTCTATTTAAATGTATTTCCTTTCCATATTATATCCTAACCCAGTAAACATATATAAACTCAACATTTGGTTTGCAATTAGAAGACACGGAAGGCTTTGTCACTTTCATTGGAAATTTGTTTTACATTGAGCATGTCCGGAAGTTCATTATTTTGTGAATGACCCGAAAAGTTATTTATTTTGTTGTATATAAATATACTAGTCTCGATTTTATTATTTTTGTATTTCTACTGAAGACGGTCGCTGTATATGTGACCAAAATATCTGGACTTTTTACCTGTTTTTTTTTTTCACTGTCTAAATAAATGGATTTATCCCCATTTGAAAGTTTATTTGTTCGTCTTAGCATGGCAGTGTGGTCTAAGAAAACAACACCTAATTTAAAGGTGTTATGTCGAAAATAAAGAATAAATGAAACCCAAAAGGAACAGAAATTAAATAAACAATCATAGCAAACATACAGGTAACAGGTACTAATATAAATAAATAAACAATTCTTAAAAAGCGTAAAAATTAAATTGAATATTCAAATCAAACTTGAAACGAACAAAAAATACTATAAACAGGAGTTTAGCAACTGATTCTTTCCTCCTCTCCTAACCGTACAAGTCTAAGCCCTATTGCCTCATTTGCATCTTACTGAAAAGGAATTATATTACAATTATTTTCTCTCATGTTTACAACATTGAGAAATAAAAATAGAACTCACTGTGAAATGAAATCTTAAATTGTAGAACTTTCAGCAATTATTACCATTATAGCCTGTATCAAATATTCATTTTGTTTTTATCAGTTCTTTACAAGGACTTTTCTTCTTACAGATTTGGAACAGTAAGAGACAAACCTCAAAGAATCAGCAGTAAACTAAGTCTAATATGTGCAATGTTTAGTTTTTCTAATGATCGTATTTTAATATAATAATTTAAGCATAACATAAACTATTCTAAAATTATGTTTGTCAGAACCTGTGTGGTGCAGTGGATAGCGTGTTGTTTTTTTTACTCCGACGGTCACAGGTTCAATTCCTGCCACAGACAATTTCTATAAATTTGTCGAATTATAGTCTAAACAAAGTATATATTAATAACTACTTGCCTAACACCATTTTTGATGAACTGTATCGATCCTTTATGTAAAACTTGTCAGTTTTCAAAACATACTTATGTTACATTGTCATGCAGAAAATAATTGTGTTACATCATCTTGCATATGATTCTTTATGTTAATATATTGGTTACCATGGGCTAGAGTTGGTTCGTTATTGTAATTTTGATCTGACTCTATATCTAGGAGTTATGGGTTATTATATTTCTTAGTGTTAGACGCGATTGTCTCTTTCTAGGTTGCTAGATACCACTGCAACCCAGATTCATCTATCTCCGAACTTGGTTTTGATACTAAACATTGCAGTTAGTATAGGCTAGAATTCGTTCTTTATTATAATTAGTATTGGATGTGATCGTCTCTTACTAGGTTGTAATCCACTGCTGCAACCCAGATTATTACAAACAAGAAAAAGCGTATGGCTTTTTTTTAGTTTGAATGGTAAGAGACGAATTTCATAGAATCATGCAGGCAAGTAAGTAAAAAATTGCGCAATACGCAGAAAAGCTTACCAATCACTAAAGCCAGGGGCTACAACTATTAATCAATATTTCACTTAATATGAGCTGGCGTTCGTTCTTTATTATAATATAAGATGAACTATTTTAATAATGGGTTGTTCAAAGCCTAAGTGGCGCAGTGGATAGCGTGTTGGAATTTTACTCTGAAGGTCAAAGGTTCAATTCCCACTACTCGCAGTTTTTACACATTTTTCAACTTAAAGTCTAAACAAAACTTATATTAATGACTACTACATGAGATCCTCTTGGCTAACACTATTTATGATGAACTATATCGATCCTTTATGCAACATATTTGGAATAGTAAGAGACGAAGTTCAGAGAATCAGGCAGCTAACTAAGTCCAATGTGTGCCATGTTTTGTTCTTATCTAGTTTTCAGTCATCTCTATTATCCCCATTTATGATTAACTAGACTAGGCATAGTCCCCATTTATAATGAACTGTATTAATCCTTTATGTACTTTTAATATAATCATTTAGGTATAGCATGAACTATTTTAAAAGTGTGTCTTTGAAACCTTGCATGGCGCAATGAATAGAGTGTTGGTATTCTATTCCGAAGGTTGCAGGTTCAATTCCTGCCATGACGTTTGTCAAGTTAAAGTCTAAACAAAACTTCTATTATTAACTAATTGACTGACACCATTTATGGTGAACTATATCGAACCTTTATGTAATCAATTAAAAAAAAGCTTTTTCCACAAAATAACTTTTTCAAAAAAAAGTAAAGAACTCCATTAAACCAAAAATGAACAAAAATAGAATCAAATAATCTACCATGCATACAAATACCAAAATCAGTATCAATAAATAAATAAAACACAAAAGGAACAGAAATTAAAATAAATAACGGAGTTAAACTCAAATCGAGAAGAAATTAATATGAGTAGGGTTCAAAACCCCTAAGCGTTCTAAAACTAAGAATATAATTTGTACTTTAATGAAAAAAATTCAAATGAATGTCCACTGTCAGTTTAATGTACATATGCTGATATTTATTCCTTAAAATCTTCATTAATTTTTGATTTCTTCAAGTTATAAAAGTGAAAACATTTAAAAGAATATTTTTAGTAAAGTACAAATTGTATTTTTGCCTTTAGAAAGCAAAGGGGTTTTGAACCCTACTCATATTAATTTCTGCTCGTTTTGAGTTTTAATCTCTTGTTTATTTTAATTTCTGTTCATTATGGGCTTAATTTATTTATTGATACTGATTTGTGGTGGTTGTATGCTTGGTAGATTATTTGATTCTATTTTTGTTCGTTTTTAGTTTAATAGAGTTCTTATACTTTTTTTTTTGAAAAAACTAATTTGTGGAAAAAGTTTTTTAATTAATTTCTTTTCGTTTTATATTGGCATCGTCTTTTTCAGTGAAAACCGAAGATAATAGTTTGAATCTTTCCGGTTTTCCTTTAAGAAGTTATAGTTTGGCCTGCTATTTATATGGCAGAGAAACTTTTTCAGCAATATTTAACAATATAAAATCTTTTGAAAATCATGACACAGATAGTAGTGTTTAATTTAGTCATATACATCTTCTAGTTGACCTGATAAATAAAAGCTAATATCAGTCACAAATAATTATATACATGCTCTTTCACAGCCTGGATACAATTACACTCTTGTGATTTAGTAACATTTTAACAGCAGAAGCAGTAATAGAAGTATCCCCCCAAAAATGAACTTAATACCCTCAGTTGTTCAGTGTGTTTTGATTTAATTTAAATCAACATTTAGTTTTTAAGCATAATGGAAAGATTACATAAATGTGGGGGTTTACCTATCCAGTAACCCTAGAGATATAGTTGCTAGACTATTCAGCTTTGCTCAACAAAATGAATGTCTTTATATTTTGATTGGAAGTGTCTGGAAAATTATAAGCTAAAGAGGAAGGTTGATTGCCCTCCAATCATTTTTTACTCTTAAGAAACCACAAGAACGTTTAATTTTCGATCGAATTAGCTTTTTTAAAATATCAATGATATTACTAGCTATGATAGAGCATCGCTACTATGTCCTTATATGCCCTATAGTGCTTATATGCTCTTTTAATACCTCCATGCATATAGGTTTTTCGTTTAATTGAAACTCATCCCAAACGTTCCCTAAAAGTTTCAACTTAATGCTATTAGTGTCGTTAGTCACAGTAACCGTAGAAGCAGCATTAAATGAATACACACAGTGTCTTCTGGCTAGCTCAACAACCTACGAAATCCACAACCTACGAAGATATGAAGGTGAAATTTTCAGAGAATATTTCTATTGTACAGATGACAACCTGCCATCCATATGCAGGTTGTCAAAAGGGCCTATCAGCAATATCTTAGGAACAGTTTCGTGTGTGAAATTAAAACTTAAAACACTTGTTGTGGGGGATGTTGAACTATCCAAAAGACAATATTTGCATCATAATACTAATGCTTCTACTCCTAGAACTACTGCTACTATTACTGTTGCTGATACAACTACTTCTGCTACTAAAGCTAAGACTACTATGATTAACTGTACTCCTACTGCTACTACTATATTTACTGGTGCTACTACTGCAACTAATAAAACTAAGGGTATTAAGGTAAAAATTTTGGGCAATATTGTAACTGTATTGAAACAAATTGAAACACACTATGCCCATCAAGGTTGTCAAGAGGATAGGTTTCGACAAGTTCAATGCTAAGTGTAATCCAGTTGGTGAGAGTAGGCTGCGAGAAATTTTTCTTAAAACTGGCAACTACATGGAGTAAGAATATTTTGGAAGTATTATCAAGGTATGTTTACTTTCACAACCATTTTATTAGTGTGCTAAAGTTGACATAAACCTTTCTTTAGTGTCAAGAAGCAATGTCTTGTAGTCAAGACTCTCCAAGTCTTGGAAGGTCGTAACTCCTTTTCCACTAGAATCAACAGAAAAATTTTCTTTTTGGAATGCCAAAGCAAGGTTTATGTTTTCTCGAAATGGTGTATAAATAAATTTTACGATATGTTTGTTGTACCGATGTTTTCGCTGCAGCGTTTTCACGCTGGTGTAATTAATCATTCAACACTGTCTAAGAACATTTTGCAATGTAATATTGAGACACGGAATAAGCCAATGCTATTTCCAGGTCTGCTCTGACAAGCTAATTGGATTTTTTGTCTTTTCTTTGTACTTAAGGAGCTTAAAGTCCGAAGTTATCTATTTATCGAGTATCCCGTCGTGCATTGCGGCTATCTAAAAAGAGAATACATGAAACATTTCTTGGGAAAAAAAAATCTCCTGCAGAAAACTGCCCCTCCGCGGACAAAAACGCCCGTGTTAAGTTCCTGCAGGAAAATTCTCCCTCATGGAAAATCCCCCCTGTATTAGCAACGATCATATTTTTAAATTTAAGAGTATTCAAAAATTTTCCCTGTGGACAATAATTTTGTCCTCAGGGAAATGCTTCAGGACCGGTTGATGGTATTAAGTTAAAATTTCATCGTGTTTTGAAGAGGATGTTGAAAAAATGTCTTCCTCAAAGACCTAATTTCCAGAACCTTCAACTACGTGGAACAAAATGGCTATCTCAAAATCTTGATCGGATGTGTTTGGGGAAATGGTGGTTGTCAGAGGAGGGTTAGTTGCCCTACAATCACTTTTGGTTATTAAAAAGGACATTAGTCCTTTCAATTTTCAATCGAGTGAGTCCTGATTGAAGTTTCTATGACATTACTATCTATAAGAACCTTATATGCCTCCAGGACAAAACATAGAACCCTCGGCCTGAGGGCTGTTTGGGGGGGGGGGGTTGTCATCCTCAAACACTTAATTTCCAGAACTTTCAACTACGTTGAACAAAATGCCTATCTAAAAATTTTGATTGGATGTGTTTGGGGAAATGTTGGGCGTGAGAGGGGGGTTAGTTGCCCTCCAATCTCTTTTGACTGTTACAAAAGGCACACTAGCCCTTTCAATTTCTAATCGAATGAGCACTTTTTGAAGTTTCTACGACAACACTTTCTATAAACACCTTAGATTCTCCTAGGGCATAACTTACAACCCTTGCCTTAAGGGCTGTGAGGGGGTTGTCATCCTCAAAGACCTATTTTCAAAACTTTCAACTAAGTTGAAAAAAATGGCTATCTCAAAATTTTGATTGGATGTGTTTAGGGAAATGATCAGTGTGAGAGGGGGGTTATTTGCCCACCAATCACTTTCGACTATTAAGTAGGACACTAGTACTTTTAATTTCCAATCGAATGAGCCGTTTTTGAGATTTCTACGACAACACCTTCTATAAAAACGTTATATGCCCTAGGGCATAACTTAAAACCCTTGCCCAGAAGGCTGTTTAAGGAGTGTCAAATTATGTCAGACATAATTTCTGGACCTTTCAACAACGTTTAATAAAATGGCTATATCAAAATTTTGATTGGATGTGTTCGGGGAAATGGTGGACGTGAGAGGGGGGTTAGTTGCCCTCCAATCACTTTCGACTATTAAAAAGGGCACTAGCCCTTTAAGTTTCTAATAGAATGAGCTGTTTTTGAAGTATCTACGACAATGCTTTCAATAAAAAAAACTATATTTCCTCAGAACATAAATTACAACCCTTGCCCTGAGAGCTGTGGCGAGGTTGTCATCCTCAAAGACCTGACTTCGAGAACTCTCAACTATGTTGAACAAAATGGCTATCTCAAAATTCTGATTGGATGTGTTTTGGGAAATGTTGGGCATGAGAGGGGGTTAGTTATGCTCCAATCACTTCCGACTATTAAAAAGGGCAATAGCCCTTTCAATTTCCAATCGAATGAGCCCTTTTTGAAGTTTCTGCGGCAACACTTTCTATAAAAACCTTAAATACCCCCAGGACAAAACTTACAACCATAGCCCTGAGGGCTGTGTTGGAATGTCATCCTCTTAGACTTAATTCCCAGATCTTTCAACTACGTTGAAAAAAATAGCTATTTCATAATGTTGATTGCATGTTTTTCGGGGAAATGATAGGCGTAAGAAGGGGTTAGTTGCACTCCAATCACTTTCAACTATTAAAAAGGGCACTAGTGCTTTCAATTTCCAATCCAATGAGCCCTTTTAGAAGTTTCTATGACAACGCTTTCTATAAACAACTTATGTGCCCCCAGGGTATAACTTATAACCCTTGCCCTAAGGGCAGTGAGTGGTTTGTCATCCTCAAAAACCTAATTTTCAGAAATTTAGACTACTTTGAACAAAATGGTTATCTCAAAATTTTAATTGGATGTGTTTGGGGAAAAGATGGGTGTGGGGGTATTAGTTGCCCACCAACCCCTTTTGACTATGAAAAAAGGCACTATTCCTTTCAATTTCCAATCAAATGAACATTTTTTAAAGTTTAACACTTTCTATAAAAACGTTACATACCCCCAGGACATAACTCACAACCCTTGCCCTGAGGGTTCTTGGGGGAGTGTTATCCTCAATGACATAATTTCCGGACCTTTCAACTAAGTTGAACAAAATTTCTATCTTAAAATTTTGATTGGATGTGTTAGGGGAAATGGTGGGCGTGAGAGGGGGGTTAGTTGCTCTCCAATCACTTTCGACTATTAAAAAGGGCACTAGCCCTTTTCAATTTCCAATCGAATGATTCTTTTTTTAAGCTTCTACGATGGCACTTTCTATAAAAACCTTACATGTCCCGAGGGCATAACTTACGACCCTTGCCGCGAGGGCTGTGGGGAGGCTGTCATCCTCAAAGATTTAATTCCCAGAACTTTCAACTACGTTCAACAAAATGGCTATCTCAAAATTTTGATTGGATGTGTTTGGGAAAATGGTGGACGTGAGAGGTGGGTTAGTTGTCCTCCAATGGTATTAAACTATTAAATAGGGCAATAGCCCTTTCAGTCTCTAATCGATTGAACTACTTTGAGGTTTCTACGACAATGCTTTCTATAAAAATCTTATATGCCCCCAGGGAATAACTTACAAACCTTGCCCTGAGGGCTGTTGGGAGTTGGTCATCCTCAAAAATCTAATATTCAAAACTTTCAACTATGCTGAAAAAATGGCTATCTCAAAATTTTTATTGGGTGTGTTTGGGAAAATGTTGGGCGTGAGAGGAGGGTTAGTTGCCCTTCAATCGCTTTTGACTATTAAAAAGGACGCTAGCCCTTTCAATTTTCAATCGAATGAGCCCTTTTTGAAGTTTCTACGACGACGCCTTCGATAAAAACCTTATATGCCCCGAGGGCATGACTTACAACCCTTGCCGCGAGAGCTGTGGGGGGTTTGTCATCCTCAAAGACCTAATTTCCAGAACTTTCAACTACATTCAACAAAATGGCTATCTCAGAATTTTGATTGGATGTGTTTGGGAAAATGGTGGACGTGAGAGGTGGGTTAGTTGTCCTCCAATGGTATTAAACTATTAAATAGGGCACTAGCCCTTTCAATTTCTATCGAATGAATCCTTTTTGAAGTTTCTACGACAACGCTTTCTACAAAAACCTTATATGCCCCCAAGGCATAACTTACAAACCGTGCCCCGGGGGCTGTGGAAGGGGGATCGTCATCCTCAAAGACCTAACTTCCAGAACCTTCAACTCACTTTTTACTATTAAAAAGGACGCTAGCCCTTTCAATTCCCAATCGGATGAGCTCTTTTTGAAGTTTCCATGACAACTATTTTTATAATAACCTTATATGCCCCCAGGGCATAACTTACAACCCATGCCGTGGTTGTCATCCTCAAAGACCAAATCTCCTAAGTTTCAACTGCGTTGAAAAAAATTGTTATCTCAATATTTTGATTGGATGTGTTTGGTGAAATGGTGGGCGTGAGAGGAGGGCTAGTTGCCCTTCAATCACAAAAACTTAAAACAGAAATTTAATTCCCAGAAATTTCAACTACGTTGAACAAAATAGCTATCTCAAAATTTTGATGGTATGTGTTTGGGGAATGCTGGTCGTGAGAGGGGGGTTAGTCACCCTCCAATCACTTTCAACTATTAAAAAGGGCACTTTTCCTTTCAATTTCCGATCGAACGAGCCCTTTTTGAAGTTTCTACGACAACGAATTCTATAAAAACCTTAAATAACCCAAGGACATAACTTATAACCCTTGCCCTGAGGGATTTGGGGGTTTTCATCCTCAAAAACTTAATTCGCAGAACTTTCAACTACGTTGAACAAAATAGCTATCTCAAAATTTTGATGGTATGAGTTTATGGAATGCAGGGCGTGAGAGGGGGGTAAGTTGCCCTCCAATCGCTTTCAACTATTAAAAAGGGCACTACTCCTTTCAATTTCTAATCGAGTGAGCCCTTTTTGAAGTTTCCACGACAACGCTTTCTATAAACACCTTATATGTCCCCAGGGTATAACTTACAACCCTTGCCGCGAGGGCTCTGGGAAGGTTGTCATCCTAAAAGGTCTAATTTCCAGAACTTTTAACCACGTTTAACAAAATGACTATATCAAAATTTTGATTGGATGTGTCTGGGGAAATGGTGGGCTTGAGAGAGGGGTAGGTACTCTCCAATCACTTTCGATTATTAAAAAGGCAAAAGCCCTTTCAATTGCAAATCGAATGAACCCTTTTTAAGTTTCTACGACAATACTTTTTCTAAAAACCTTATGTTCCCCCAGGGTATAACTTACAACTCTACCTCTGAGGGCTCTGGGGGGAGTGTCATAAACAAAGAAATAATTTCCGGACCTCTCAACTGCGTTGAACAAAATGCCCATCTCAAAATGTTGATTGGATGTGTTTGGGTAAATGGTGGGCGTGAGAGGGGGTTAGTTGCCCTTCAATCCCTTTCGACTATAAAAAATAGCACTAGCCCTTTCAATTTGCAAGCGAATAAGCCCTTTTTGAAGTGATTTCGGCAGTGCTTTCTATAAACACCTTATATGCCCTCAGGACATAACAATCCTTGCCATGAGAGCTGTGAGGGGGTTTTCATCCTCAAAGAACTAATTTCTAGAACTTAAACTACGTTGGAAAAACTAGGTTGACGTGTTAGGGGAAATGATGGGCGTGAGAGGGCACTTAGTTTCCCTCCAATCACTTCTGACTATTAAAAATGGCACTAGTCCTTTTAATTTCCAATCGAATAAACCCTTTTTGAAGTTTCTACGCCAACGTATTCTATAAAAACCTTATTTGCCCCCAGGGTATAACTTACAACGCTTTCCCAAAGGGCTGTGAGGGGGCTGTCATCCTCAAAGATCTGATTTCCAGAACTTTCAACTACGTTGAACAAAATGGCCATCTCAAAATTTTGATTGGATGTGTTTGGGGAAATGGGGGGCGTGAGAGAAGGGTTAGTTGCCCTCAATCACTTTCGACTCTTAAAAAGGGCACTAGCTCTTTCAATTTTTAATTTCTAAGTTTCTACGACAACCCGGTCTGTATACACCTTATGTTCTCCAGAGCATAACTTACATCCCTTGCCCTGGGGGCTGTGGGGGAGGGGAGGGGTTGTCATCCTTAAAGACCTAATTTCCAAAACTTTCAACTATTTTGAAAAAAATGGCTATGTAAAAATTTTTATTGGATGTGTTTGGGGAAAAGGTGGGCATGAGAGGGGGGTTAGTTGCCTTCCAATAAATTTTGGTTATTAAAAAAAGCAATCGCCCTTTCAATTCCCAATCTAACGAGCCCTTTTTGAAGTTTTCTATGATAACACTGTCTATAAAAACCTTACATGCCCCGAGGGTATAACTTATAACCCTTGCCCTGAGGGCTGTGGGGGAGTTTCATCTTCAAAGACATTGTTTCCGAGCCTTTCAACTACGTTTAACAAAGTGGCCATCTCAAAATTTTGTATGGATGTGTTAGGGGAAATGATCGGCATGGAAGGAGTGTTAGTTGCCTTCCAATCACTTTCGGCTATTGAAAAGGGCACAAGCCCTTCCAATTTTCAATCAAATGAGCCATTTTTGAAGTTTCTACGACAACTTCTTCGATACGAAGTACCCTTGTCTAAAAGAAAAAAAATTATAAATTGTGCCCACAGCGATCTTTACTTAGGAAGCGCTATTGCGTTGCCTATGATTTTTGCAGTTTACATAATTACTTTAGCAATCCTGAACTGAGAACTAAAATAAAATAAAATTGTCTTGTCGAAAGATACACGTGTATAAATATTGCATTCACGTATTGCGTCATATATGGTTACGACCTTATGATTATGATCATCATTCATCAAGTTTGTACATACAAATGCAGTTTTTTGTATTAAAAAGTGATTCTATTTTAAAAAACTTTTTGTTTTTTAATTACAAAGGGCACTAGATACAGCAACTGCCTTTAAGATGAGCCATCAAACAGCTCTCTGTGATATTCCAGTGCCCAGCTGTCTGAGTGGGAAAAAAACGGCAAAAAAAACAACAAAAGATGCCCTCGATGCAGAAAATCGTGGTTGCAGCCCCTTTTTAATTTTCAAACCAATATATTTTCCTTGTTATTCAAGCCAAGGGACTGTTAGTTTCCTGTATAGAGATATTAGACAAGGCGGTTCTAATAGGGTACTTCTTTTTTTGATCTGACTCTAGTTTTAGTAGTTACGGGCTATTTTGCTTTTTACTATCGGACGTAATCGTCTCTCACTAGCTTGCTGGGTACCTCTGCAACCCGAAAAATTTTGGATAGGCCCAGCTTTTATAATTACAATGGATAATTTTTAATTAATGTTTCTTTAGCCATAACAATGATATCCCTCCCAATTTATATTCCTTTCCGCAACCATAGGGCAGTTATCGTTTTTTATCATAACAAATTCCTGATGTTATAATAACATAAGCTACTAGAGTGTTATAGAAAATGCAGTTTTTTTGTAAAAAATTTATTATATTAAAAAAAAGTTAATTACAAAACGCACTATATGTGGCAATTCCTTTAAAATGAACCATTAAACAGCTTTCTGCGATGTTCTGCGAATAATTTATATGGCAGCGTCTAAGTCCTTGTTAGAGGAGCTGGAAACTATTCGATACAGTGCTTTAAGGACAGCTTTTGGAGCAAGAAAGACAACTCCACGGAGCTTTCTCGAATCAGAAAGTGGGATTGAGAAGCTAGGTAGCAAGAGAGACATAGCAACATTAAAGTTTTTACGGAAGACATGGATATCTGACCAGTCGAATCCAATTAAATCAAGAATGCTTAAAGAGGGAAGGTTGTGGTGTTCATGGAAAAAACTATTCGGTATTGTGAGGGGAAAGGAGATAATGGAAGAGTTTCAAATGGATTGTCAGTTGACATCAATGTTGAGAGTGTCCAATATGTTCATAACCCCTCAGTGGAAATCCATCCCATACCAGTGCAATACTGAATTTGAAAAGTGGGATAATCTAGATTATGATCAATCATTCAAGATGACAAAAGAAATGCAATATCTTGACACTGTGGATATCTTCACAGATGCATCCAAAGTGGATAATAGAGTGGGGGCTGCTTTTGTAATTCCCTCCAAGAATATAGTTAAATTGATTAAATTAAGTGATGTAACTACAGTTTTCCAAGCAGAAGTAGTAGCAATAGCCAAAGCAGTGAGATACATAATAGATTTGGGACCCACGGGTGAAAAATATAGAATCTGTTCGGATTCAAAAAGTGGTTTGGAGGCAATCAAGAATATTTATCTAGCAAATAAAGTAGCTCCTGAAGTGATCTTTTGCCATGAGGAATTACAGAAACTACTGAAAAAGGGAGTAACCATCACATTGGATTGGGTACCGGGGCATGCGAACATTAATGGAAATGAAATGGCTGACACTGCCGCAAAACAAGCATCCATAGAAGATGGGCAAACATTTGTAGATATCACGCCCAGGATGGTTAATCAAATTGGAGAAGTGATAAAAAAATTGAGAATAAAGACATTCGAGGACAGCCGTGTGTTCTCAACAAATATGTTAGTTATACAAAAGAAAGAAAGGCAATTTGAAAAGAAAATATATGGACCGCTAAGTAAATCTGAAGCCAGGGTGATATTCAGACTAAGGTCAGGTCATGCAGGAATTCAGAAATATAGAGCCCGTTTTTATAACGAAGATCCGAGATGTGCATTTTGTGGAAATGAGGAAACGGTAGAACATATGTTATTTGAATGTGCTGGAACAGAAGACAGGAGGAAGAATATTAGACAGTTTATTAGAGAAAAAAGAATTCGACAGAGTAGTGACATACTAAATGGAGTGGGCTTGAACAGTGACTGTGCTGATGGACTTAAGTTGATATGCAAGTTTTTAAAGGATATTAATCGTATACATCTTATATAAACCAAGTAGTATAGGGATTACAAGAAGCCTCCTGAGTCCTTGCAGGAAGAGAGGAGGAACCATCCATTTCAATTCAATTCAATTCTGCGATGTTCCAGTGCTCCGCTATCTGAGAAAAAAAAGATGCCGTTAATGCAGAATTTCGTGGTTGAAGCCACTTTTCCTGATTTTCAAACCATTATATTTTCTTTGTTGTTCAAACCAAGGGAAGGTAAGTTTCCTATATAAGGGTTTTGGGCAAGTTTGTTCTAATAGTGCACTTCTTGTTTTGATCTGACTATTTGTCTTCAATAAACCACAAGTGACGCAATAGGCTTTGAAATTTTATGGTTTGGGGAAGGGGAGGGGGCTTTAACAACCGTAATATGAAAAAATTAAAATCTAAATGTTTAAAATTGCAAGTATGGGTATTTTCAGGAATAAAAAGTAATGAAAAGGCAAAATTACAAGGGTTGAAGTGTACGATAAAATAATAGGTCCCATAAAAGAAAATTTAAAAGTGATAAATAATGTACATCTTATTAGAAGATGCAAGTTATGTGATCCAAATAAGCCATGTCAGAGAAATTTTTAAACTGTATAGTAATACAAGTCGTACAAAAAATCTGAAAGGCAAAGCAAAATAACATAAACACTTAAATCTGGCAGAATACCTAAAAGTAAACTCAAAAAAAGATATTTATGAATTTCGTAATAAAAACTTTTATCTTTTAGTCAAGTACAATATGATATTGAAATTTTTATACAATATCATTATACTGCTTTGTGTCGGGGTTGCGGCATGGTTTCTACCACAGCCCACTCAGCTACTCGGTGATCTGTCGCTATTTTTGAAACATAGATGTATTCTGCTCTCTAAATGGAAAAGCGCTCTCCGAATTTGGCAATAGTCTATTATCGAGGGGTTACACCAAATATAGTAGTTTATGGAAACCCTTGTGAGGTCGAAAATGTTATATAGGTCATGGATTTCTAAGTTAACTGTGTTCCACTCAAGAATTTGGAAACCATCTGAAATATGGCTCAACGGAATATTTGCCTTGGGTGAAAGTGGTGAGCTAAAAAGAAAGGAAGAGAATATGTCATCTATTTTTTTTTGTCATCTATTATTCATCATGAAATACACATACAATAATACATTTTACTATTCCCCCAAAGGCTCATGGGCCTGTAAAGAAGGGGGAAGACAAACAAGTCACTTGCCTAGAGAAAAAAATTGTCACTTACTCATAGAGAGAAGAGCAAAAAGGAGAAGAGAAAAAAAAAATATGAATAGAATAAAATAGAACACAAAACTAAATAGATTAAATGGACTAAATTAATTGAGTAATATTAAATATATTAAATAGACTCCAATAAAATAATAATAAATATATAAGAAAAATAAATAAATAAATAGATAAATATAACTTCTAAGAAGCCAAGGAACTTTTAACATTTTTTTTTTTTTAGCAAACTGAATGAGTGGCACATTCGAGCTGATCCAGGCATTTTATTCCATACAATATGACTCGCTATTAAAAGATTAAAATCTGACCTTGCACAAGCAGTAAAAGGAACTTGAATATGCTTATTTGTATTGCAAAGATTACAATTGTTTTGATTAGAGGTAAAAGATGGTGGAACACTTTGGGGCTGGGGGGAAGTAACCATGAAGCTGAGAAAAAGTAAAACATGCACACGAAAGAATTTACAATGATACGAGATCGAGCAAAGGGATAGCTCCTGAACGATTAGTTTCCTGAATGAAGCTTTATTGCTTTATTGTAACTAGCTTTATTGTAAACCTTTGTAAGTCATTTTCACAGAGAAGGAAAGGTTGACATCCATACTATTGGATAGTAAGAAACGTAAGACTGGATAAAGCAGTGAATAAGGACTTTCAAAATTCATCCAGGAAAAGTACGTTTAAGCTTCCTTAAAATAAGGAGACTCCTGCATATCTTCATTTTAATCAAATCGATGTGACGCTTGAAAGACAGGTTTTCATCAACAGGAATGCCCAAAAACGAACATATCGATCTTTTTATCGATCTGTTTTCATCCCATTTGACTGGTGAGTTTGAGATAACTGGAGATAAATGGGATAGATAGGGATGTTTCGCTCAAAATTCGTTGCATCTCTTTTCTCAACTTGCAAAAATAGTAAGAAAACTCAGTTTTTGTTATCAAAAATGTCTTTACAATATCTTGGGGTCTTAGAAAAAAATCCCTGTGGATACGAAAGGTCAAAAACTCGCTGGGAGGAGATCCAACACATCCCCCCAGTAAAAAAGAAAAAGTAAAAATTCGTTTTTTTGCTCTCCTTTTAAACGCAAAAGATCGAACTTAGCGTCTTTTGAATCGCAGTAGAACTTCTTAATGCAAACGATACATATGAAGGAAATCCCCAAACTACCTAACCTCTTTTTTATGAAAAGTATGCTGAATGAGGTCGATCTTATTATTGAAAATAAAATTTTATTGCAACTGGACAATTAAAAATTAGGATAATATTTGATACTAAAATATATATTAATTACGGAGAGAACAGCATGCTGTGTCTTTAATGTTTCTACATTTACTTTTGTATTTGAATAATATTTTTCAGTAAAGAAGATTTTGAAATATTTAACTGTACTAAAAGAATTGTAATTTATATGTATATAAAACATTTTGACTTACATTAGAAACCCCATTGTCTTTTCAGTGAGAATATGTCAAAAAAGCTTGAAATATCAGTCGAATTATTTTCTAGTTCTTGAAATTTCTTCATTGACATGTCAGATACAATTTTGTGAGCAAAAATCGTTTACGATTAATTGAACATTTTAATTTTACCTTTTGTTACTAGATCTTTTATCTACTCCACAGTTATTATTATAGCAGTCATCGGCTTTGTGGCCGAATATCACCTACGATTTTGGGGCCCAAGCAGAAAAATTAGATATCATTTTGGTACATTAAGTTCTAACTTTTGGGTTAAATAATTGAAACAAACTTTTTCAAATGAAATTAAAGAGCGAAATTAAAACTTGAGAACAACAGTAAATTTTTCATATATGAGGGGTGCCTCCCCCTCTGTAACCCCATTCGTTGTTATTTTGCACCACAAAACAGAGCCAAACACCACTTTGCTGAGGAACGATTTAAAATATTACTTGAAAAGGGCACTAGAACTTCAATCTTGCTTCGAAGAAGCCTTCTTCTGATAAAGTAAGATAACTGGTTTTAAGTGTTCACCACTAAAAAAAAAAAAAACTATTATTAAACAAATAAACACTCACTCGTAATCATTCTTCTAAAAAAAAAAAAAAAATGCAAATTTTGCGTTTTTTAGATAGGGGAATGAAAATATCTGTAATTGTGGTCCCTGATATGTTGAATTTGATAGTATATTTCTCATTAAGAATACTCACCCTTCCGGGGGCATTTTTCCCCTTTTTCAAAAATTAGAAAAATTTTCTAAGGTTCGTACACATTTAGAATCACGCTTCGCACATGAAAAAGCACAGTTTTAAGTATATATTATTATAAAAACTCCTTATCTTATAGTTTCAGTTACTAATAGCAAGTGTTGCTCCTTATTTATAGTTTGTTAGCACAAGCTGTTTAGAACAAACGTTTCTAACTTGCTGACTCCATATTTTTTGGAAATTCTGACGGCTGGAACAGTGCTTCACAGTTTAACATGAAGTCAAAGCTTGAGCTTGAGAATCTAATCACCTCCCTCCACAAGCTTGTGTCGGCAAGATTTTCAATCAAAGCGGGTTACACCACAAAAAATTCAAAGATCTGTCAAATCAATCAAATGACAATTCTTCTGAGGTAATTTTTGGCATTTTCCTAGCAGGTATACAAGAAGATTCTTAGGAACAAGCCTTTCCTGATTTTCAAAAGAAAATTCAGCTCTGTTTGATCGAATAAACAAAATATTCACTTCCTGATGATCTAAGTTTCCCTAAAACTAAAAATCTCTATCTCCAGCACAAAACAAGAGAAGTTACAAGGTTTTTCTAAGATTTTAGGGAAAGTAAATGTTGGCTTTTAGTTTCCTGCCGTTTATTCGGATCACTTATCCAAGCTCTGCAATTTTTTTAAGGCCAACCAATCAATTCTAAATTGTTTGGCCACATAAACTATAAAAGTTTATAATGGACGAGATAGGCTGATTCCTTATGCGGTATCGAATTGCTAAAATGTCAAGAATAATACCTACTTGTATTTGTCCAAAGAGTTAACAATTTAATAGCGTTTTATTTATAAAAGTAGCCACTGAATGGCATTGCAATTTATTAAGATGTTATTGACACATAAGCGTAGCAACAAAACTGTTATTACTATGTACCATATCCAACTTGAAGATGTTCAAGCTAAGATCTTTTTTAGGTATACATTGCAAGAACTCGTATTGAAAAGGAGTGGCTATCAACACCAAAATTCATCCCCTCTTCTAAAAGCAAGGAAGAGATATTATTTGTTGATGAGGTGTCTGATCAAAAGGGGACTGTTTCAAATCAAATTTTGCACGTAAGGAACCCCCAGCATCGAGCCAAACCGTTGAAACACGAAGGGATATCTGTTGCTGATATAATTGGATGGGATGAGGAACAGCACAGTGTGTAAGCACCAGGATCTTTTTTTTTGTTTTTACTACGTCACTTCAGACGTCTTTTAAACGTATTTTACTACGTCTAAAGCTGTAGGCCTGTTTTTTTCCTCGTCAATGTGCTAAGATCTTACATCTTTTGTCATAAAACGCTTAAAAGTGAAATCTTTGAACAAAGATCTTACATCTTTGGTCGTTTTTGTGCAAACGTCTTTCATCATTCTGCTCTGAT
Source organism: Artemia sinica (assembly GCA_027921565.1). NCBI lineage: Eukaryota > Metazoa > Arthropoda > Branchiopoda > Anostraca > Artemiidae > Artemia > Artemia sinica. The sequence goes on from CM051268.1 coordinate 50,825,341, forward strand.
CAGTGGTCTGAGAACAATGATGAGTAGATCATCAAAGTTCTCTCATCATTGTTCTATATGGCAAAACAGTGGCGGTCTTCACACTTTTTGCTAACATCAGTGAGCTGTAAGATCTTAGAACAAAGATGAGTTAAAAAACGATAATCTTTGCAGAAAGATTAGTCCAGGACTTTTAGGGTTTGACCCGGACAAAATTGCAATATAAACGAAAATGGTACCAAAATGATCAGAAAAAAATTCTGTACAACATACTAAAAGTCCCTCATAAATCCGAGTGAGGCGAGTACCCGAAAAACAGGAGAAAAGGGGGAAATGCGGGGGAAATTGGGAAAAATGCCGAACATGCCCGGAAAATAGTTCAAAGTGAGTTTTCTGGGGCTTTCCCATACACTGATCACGAAACTGACATCTAAAATTCAGTATACAATAAAAGTACTACGGAAAATGGGGGGAACAGGGGGAAGAGGGGAAAAAATTTAAAAATATAGGGTAGGGGTAGAAAGCACTTTGAAATATGTTTTCTGGGGTCTTTCTATCCGCTGATCCCGAAACTGACATCTAAAATGAAATAAAGAACATGAGCCTGTTTGTTCAATTATAATTCGCTGTTTGTTCTGAGAGTTGCTCAAAAACGCTTCCTTCTTTTTCTGGAGCTTCATCCCTAAACTGAAATCGATCACTTGATGCTGGCTTCCCTTACACCGTCGGTTGTGGGTAGCATGCGAAGTGTTTCTGGATGAATCATCGTCTAAAGATGAAATTGTGAAAGCGGGTGAATATCTTCTCCTCAGCTTGTATAAAGCACGACCAAATGAAGATCTCACTAAGCTGCGACATCGAATTTTCTTGGAAAAAGTTTCTTCGTCAAATACTACGGCGTTTGTTAAGCCTGAAAGAATTCCGCCAACCGAAGCTGCAGCTTCATTCCACTCCCAGCGAGTGCGCCTCCAGGTATCCCGTTGGAAAGGGGAACCAGCTGACCTCGACCCGGCTGACTGGGGTTGGGTCCTCAGAGACCATAAATACTCACCTGTGATGACCGATTTGTTGCCCGCACCTCAGACTCTTTTGAGTGTCGTGAGATGCAACTGTAAGACAGGCTGCGAGAACTCGCGATGCAGCTGCAAGAAAAATGGATTAGCGTGTACGTTCGCGTGCGGAGAATGTCAGGGTATCAACTGTTTGAACAGGGACAACGAGATTGTCGAAGACGAGGAGCTCGACTAGTGACATCAATGCTGTGTTTTTCAAGTCAACTCTACTGCCTTAAAAAGTGCAGATTTTACCTATAGTTACTGAAGTTCTTTTTTTAGTTTTTTATTCAACGATATTGCCTTCGAAAGTACAAATTTGACCTATAATAGCTGAAGTTTTATACTGTGATCACTGCCAAGCGGTTGTTTTCTTTATGTTTAGTAATTCAAATGGTTGTAAGAAATGTCTGTGATTCAAGAAAATAAAAGTTTGATACTTAAGCGAGTTATTTTGTCCATAGGCCTACTTATTAGCCATTAGCAGCTGGCTCAGGAGTCAGGCTTCCCTTCCCCTTTTCCGTTATTTCCTCCAGTTTTGTTTGGTTTTCATGGTTCTCGTTTTCTTTCCTTCATTTTAGGTGTGAGTTTCGTGATCAGCAGATAGGAAAACCCCAGAAAACACATTTCAAACTGATTTCTACCCCTGACTTCAATTGTCCCTTTTCTTCCCCTCTTTCCCGCTTTTCCCCCGTTATGGTGGGGCTCATGTTCTTTATTTCATTTTAGATGTCAGTTTCGGGATCAGCAGATAGAAAGACCCCAGAAAACATATTTCAAAGTGCTTTCTACCCCTACCCTGTATTTTTAAATTTTTTCCCCTCTTCCCCCTGTTCCCCCCGTTTTCCGTAGTTCTTTTATTCTATACTGAATTTTAGATGCCAGTTTCGTGATCAGCGCATGGGAAAGCCCCAGAAAACTCACTTTGAACTATTTTCTGGGTATGTTTGGAATTTTTCCCAATTTACCCCGCATTTCTCCCTTTTCCCCTATTTTTCAGGTACTCGCCCCACTCGGATTTATGGGGACTTTTAGTATGTTGTACAGAATTTTTTTCTGATCATTTTGGTACCATTTTCGTTTATATTGCAATTTTGTCCGGGTTCGACACTTTTTTGAGCTAAAAGTCCTGGACTAGATGTAAAATCTTAGATGTAAGATCTTAGTGCTAAAAAACGGGCCTTATGTCTTTTTAAACGGTCGACTCTTCAAAGGTCGAACTGTAAGGGAGTTAAAACTTCATTTACAGACACGGTATTCGCCATAAACGAGTAGCTGTGGCTATTGTATGTGGGAATGAGAGATAGGTGTAGTATCTATATATAATTTTTTTTAATTATATTTGTTATTAGAGACTATTAATGTAGCTTGTTTGAAAAATATTCAAACATTTAGTTTTCTGTCCTAAAAGATTAACCAAAGACCAATAACAGTAAAGTCAAAATATGGGAAAAAACTGCTGTCTCCAAATTTACTAAATACAAAATGAAGAATTTTCTGCTACCCTAAAAATGATAGCACTAACACATTTTGTAACTACTCGAGGATCATTTTCTATGTATTGACCTCCCCGCGCTTTCATTTTTGCTCATAGAAATTTTTAATTATTCCAGATAAAAGGGAAAATGTTTTTTACTACAATTAGCGATAAAAGCATATTTTATACCAATTTATATTTTAGGTTTGCTCTCTCTGCTGAACCCTCGGGTATGGTTCCTGTTACAGATGATGGATTAAAGAGGTTAAATTTAATGTCGATATTTTTTCGCGAGATTCTCTTGATCGACCAATTTACCCAAGTGACCGGCAATTACGGTTGGTAACAAATCGTTATAGAAGATGAGGTTTCGTCTAAAAAATGTCTCGTCCATCGTTAAATTGTTCAAAAGGAACATCGATCAACTAATATATATTTTTTTAATATTAGCTCCAAATCAAGGTTTCTAAAGATTAAGATAATGCCCCAAAAACAACAGTTCTCGGAGTGACAAACCCTTTGTTTATACAGCATCTCATATGCATTCCCAGGCAATGCCAATCTGACCTTCGCAATACAATTCTCGCGTGACTACTGGATTCTTAAAAAGTACCGAGGAAAATTTTAAATGGCTCATTGCCCTGCATGAACAATTAATGTACATTTGTGTTGAGATATTGTTCGGTTACCAAAATACAAACACCGGATAAAATGGGCCCAAATATTGAATGATAAGCCGGCAATTACGGTTGGTAACAAATCGTTATAGAAGATGAGGTTTCGTCTAAAAAATGTCTCGTCCATCGTTAAATTGTTCAAAGGAACATCGATCAACTAATATATATTTTTTAATATTAGCTCCAAATCAAGGTTTCTAAAGATTAAGATAATGCCCCAAAAACAACAGTTCTCGGAGTGACAAACCCTTTGTTTATACAGCATCTCATATGCATTCCCAGGCAATGCCAATCTGACCTTCGCAATACAATTCTCGCGTGACTACTGGATTCTTAAAAAGTACGGAGGAAAATTTTTGAATGGCTCATTGCCCTGCATGAACAATTAATGTACATTTGTGTTGAGATATTGTTCGGTTACCAAAATACAAACACCGGATAAAATGGGCCCAAATATTTGAATGACAAGCCAAAGGTATAAATCTTTGGACGTGCGGTCCAGACCTCACTTTAAAGTTGTGCATTATTTTCAGTAAGAATGTTCAAGCAGAAAATAAGAATAGAAATATATACCACTTCTTATAATTTAACTGTGGTTGACTTTCCATAGAAAAATAGTAAAATACTGGAAACGGCTCGTGAACATATTCGATTTTCTTCTAACACTCCTTCGTACTGGTGCTTACGTGTTATAGCGACCACACTTTTTGCTCGATCTGTAATGAAACCGGTTTTCTGTGTCCACTTGGAGATAATCAGCTCAGCTTGAATGAGATAAACGGTATCTATGCAGGTATATTTGAACTAAATATTTAATATATAAAGGTGGTTAGGTTAGGTATTTAATATAATGCGTTCTGGGCGGCCTGCTTTCCATAATTCTCTGTTGCAGGCTCCATAATTTTGTTACTAAAGTATTATATTTTATCACATTTTGGTATATTTCATAATGACTAACCCAACTTCACTTCTTTGGTGTGGTCGCTGTAATGAAACATACCTAAGTAGGATGAAAATAAAATACTTTAGTAAAAAAAATATGAAAACTACAACAGAGAACTATGGAAATCAGGCCCCGCAGAACGCATTATATCAAATGGTTTCAAACCTAACCTAACCAAAATACCAACAAAATATTTAATTAAAATATACCTACATTGTAGTGTATATGCTACCGCGAATGTGCGAAATCTGGTTATTGTCGACGGTCACCGACGAATGTCCGTAATTCCTTTTTCTATGATTGGGTTCAATTAGCTTTGAGAGGCAGCTTTTTTTAGTCTTACGCAACCTATGATGGTAAAAGTTAAAAGTTAGGTTAGGTTAGATTATGTTAGTTTAGGTTAGGTTAAATTTGGTTCTAATTATCAGAAATGGGTTAAAAACCTAACCCAACCTCACCTAGCCAAACCTAATATATTCTAATCTAACCTGTCATAATCAAACCTTGCAATAAATTGAAAAATTCGACTGGCAACGCTGACTAAATCCAAGGAGAAAAAAAGGTATTTCGAACATTCACCGGTGAATGTTGGACATTCACCAATTTGTGGACATTCACGGTAACATATTAAATAAAAAAAACAAGTTTTTTTTACTGAAAGTAAGGAGCGACATTAAAACTTAAAACGAACAGAAATTATTCCGTATATGAAAGGGGCTGTCCCCTCCTCAACGCCTCACTCTTTACGCTAATGTTTTTTATTGTTTTAAAAAATAAAGTTGTGAGACAGATTCAAACTTGAGCGTAAGGAGCGAGGCGCTGAGGAGGGGACAGCCCCTTTCATATACGGAATAATTTCTGTTCGTTTTAAGTTTTAATGTCGCTCCTTACTTTCAGCTAAAAAAATGTGTTTTTTTATTTGATATATTTTTTTGACTTTGACTTTGGCTCGCCGTACATGAATAATTAAAACGAAATTTGCATATTAATTTTACTTTTTTTTGGCTAAATGGCTTTCTCGGAATTTTTTTCTGACGTAACTTACGAATTAACTTACGTAACGAACTTCTATATTCGTATATTTTTATTACGTATATTCGGGGGCTTGCCCCCCAGTGAATACCTCACTCTTTACGCTAAAATTCAAATTTTGTTCCAATTCTTTAAGAATGACCTCTTAATCACTAAGGCCGTTAATAAGAATAAATAGCTCTGATGAAAGTACAAAAAAAAACTTTAGCGTAAAGAGCGAGGTAATGACTATTGAGCGAACCTAATCAGATACGTAATAATTTCTGTTCGTTTTAAATTTTGATGTTGCTCCTTACTTTCAGCTGAAAAAATTGTTTTTTTTATTATTGAATTTCTGATCGTTTTTTTTTAATAATGCTGGGAAATACGACGCCCCCTTCATAGCAATGTCCCTTCCCCCATGAAAACTTCCTCCATGGAAACATCCTCCCACGTTACCCCCGACCCCCCCCCCAGCTACTAGAAAAATCCCCCTGAAAACTTCTGTATACTTCCCAATAACCAATACTATATGTAAAACATTGGGCAAAGTTCATAACTTGCAGACTTTCCCTTGGGGACTGTGGGGTATTAAGGTATCCTCAAAGACATGTAAGTAGAATGCTAATATTGAATTCTGGGCGCCCCCGTACAAACAGGTTTTTCTAGTAGTTACAGGTCATCACACTCTTTGCCAAGAGGAACGTGTATGACTTGATTGGCGATTAGGATTTGAATATAAGGAATGGTTTTCTTTACAATTCATATTAGTAAAAGAATTGGATTCAAAGAGAATAGTTTTTTATTTGAGAGGATATTAGCGAGAAAAAAAAATGAGTGGTGCATTTACACTATTGGAGATTAATGATGGAACCGACCAGCAGCAGCAGCAGCAACGATATACGAGTACCTAATGTAGCTGTGGAAATAACTGCTGGCTGTAGACTATGTCTTGAATGGGACACTATGTATGCTAGATATGTGATATCATTAAGCAAATTTAAGCAGGAGGAGCAGCTGTGTTTTGCTGGAAAAGTAAATATTCTCCATATAAATAAACTTCGGTCAGCATTAGATGTTCTATCGAAATATATTGATGAGAACAAAATGCATCAGTGAATATTATTATTATTGTAATTATGTTCAATAAAACTGTTTCTAAATCAATGGTATTTTTTCTTTTTTCTATAGTAGACTAGCGTATATTTTGAGTACAAAAAAGAGATTCTGATTAGTCTGAAGTTGGTTGTGAGAGAGTTAGGACTCTAAAAAATGGATAGATTCGAGAAAGATCGAATCATGAGGAATCTAGTTCTTATGGAAAAGCGTTTGATTCTAGACGATGATTTTTCTAGAGTTGTCTATTCAAAGGAAATATTTTCTCAGGGAATGCTTGTCGATATAATGAAAACTGATTCTCCATCATTAGACTATTGTATGAAGCTTCTACATTGTGGTCCAAATGCATTTACACAATTTATTGATATATTGATCACGACACAGCAAAACGATATTGTGGATATGCTTTTAAACATTAGTTTTTAGAAATTTAGGACTTTTTTTTTCATAAGAAAGATGGTGCTCAAGGATGATTTACTCCTCTCTCTCTCTCTCTATCTCAGGCAATTTTTTGATGTTGCTAGCTCAGTTTCATTGTGGCAGTGAGAGCGTCAAACACATGACAAAATGTTTCATACATGTCCGTTATGTATGTACTCACTGGGCAGTTGGGCATCATGTGAGAATTGCACAATGATTGAGGAGTATGATGAAAAGTGTAGATTATGCAACCCGTGTAAATTGCATAGAGGATATGCTGTACAAATTAAAGGTTGTAATTCCTGTCTTGAAGAGGTGTGTGACTCTCATCCTAGAGGTCACCTATGCTCCAATTGTCATTATGAAAAATGTAAGCAGTGGGAGAGTACATATCCCGGTATGATTGGAAAGAATCCTAACCGTGATTTTAGTTTATTGCTACGAGATTGGTATCGTCGTGGTTTTAGATTGTTCTGGGAGGAGGAACCAGGTCAACGATTCAACTGTTGGAACAACAAGAGAATATGGTTTCTACGTCATTGTTGTGAAGACAATGGGTGTTTTGATTATAAGCCCACTGATTTTTATTTGGCAGTGACAGAATGTGATTCGACACTTGAGGACACTGTTTGTGAAATTGCTTCAAATACACAAATTGAAACATGTGAATTCTATAGAATGAATGCGAATAGTATCATTGACTATACAAAGAGATATGACAAGAGTGAAGTCACACTCTACTGTAGAAAATGTGACCCTGACATTGCAGTACATCAGAATCAGTACACTGTGAATTCAAATAATCTACCTGCACTAGTTGTCGTTGACAAATACCTAGTAGTGGATGAAATCTAAAGAGTAGAAAAGTCGTTTTATCATGTATATAATTTTTTTTTTATTAATAAACAATTTCACATACATCTTTGGAACATTTTATTCTTAGGGCACTAAAATCAATATTAAATACACTTGTAAGTATATTCTCCACTAGAAAGTCGTTCAATTGAGGTAAGTCAACGTAGATGTTGAGAAACTGCTTGTAGGTGTAGCCACGACATCTGAACATGAAAAAGAGTAGTGCATGAAAGCCACATGTCTTAGTCGCTAAATCCTGTACTCTTCGTTGATTTTTGAATAATGGTTTTCCCACTGCTTTCAATAAAGTTGCTGATGTATGGAACGTAGAATTTATACGATAGGCCAAGAGGATCAAAAAATTCAATATTCTTCGCTGTTTGAAAGATGCATAGCCAATGACCGGTCTTCAAAGTCGATGGACTGCTATTAACAATGATTAGGGTATTGTTAACACTTGGAATTTTTTCAATGAAGTCCGAGGGTATGCAATAGGACTTGTATTGGGACATGTATGGATCCATACTAAATACATTGATTATTTGATTTGTGTTCATGGTGCAAGGTCTAGTAGAACACTGCCGTCGGGTGTGATTTCCCAATAGGTTTCAAATTGGCTCAGTGATATTAGCGTGATACTCTCAGTCAGAGCATCGGCAAATGTACACTCTAAACGTACATTCCCAGTTCGTACTATGCTCATATCCTGTGTGCCTGACAAGTCCAAAACAATAACCCCATGATTTTTTGAAAACATTGATTCGGTTATTTCCATTTTCAAATAGTTGAGAGTCATGATCTAGGGATTGCATGGTCAACTCGTACAGAGTTCTATAGGATTTTTTTGTCAAATGATAGAGTGTACAGTGGAATACCATTCACTTTGCACACAAGACTAGATAGACCGAAAAAATTAAAATCATGGGGGATTCAGTCCAGGATCCAACAGCACTGCCACTCTTCACAAAGGCCAAAGCCAATTTTGATGGGATTTCTCCATTGATAAACGATGAATCGCTATAGCTACGAGAACCGGTGGCAATGTGACGTTGATTGGTGATTGTATGGGGGACAAGAAGTTTAATGTTGTTACCATTGGCTCTTAGCTTTTCCACTGCCAATGCAACAGAGCTCATAACTTGTTGTTTTCGGACGTGGAGAATTGCCGATGTGATAATAACATTTGCATCGGGTGCTGCAGGAAGTGTTTTTCTCAGAATGAAATTCGATGGGGCCATCTGTAACTTTATGTCAATCTTGACATTGGGGGGTAGCCATTGGGATACATTGAATATCTCATGATTTAATTTTCCAACTAGATGATACTCCTGGGTCACTGCAGTAGTCAACTCACCGTCAGTATCAACACCTGTTCGATATTCATAGCCCAATGATTGTCCTCTCATCTCCTTGTACGCCTTTGGCGTCATCATCATAAATTGTATGTAGCTTGCATAGTTGGATAAATTATTGCTAGTGCTCACCAATGTCCCATTAATAAATACATTAATTTGTTTGAATAGGTTGTGTAGAATACAGTTTTCATAGGAGAGACCATCGCCGGCATTTGGAGTTGTATTATCTGACTTTTTCTTCACCACAATATTTAAATCAATAAATGTTGACGACAAATCAATGAAATAGTCTTCATTGGAAAATATTTGAAAGTGTATATTTTCCGAGAGGGGCTGTTGGGGATGAAATTGTTCATAGTAGCCATACTTGACACTGACATCAACATTTTCAGCATTGAATAGATTCAATGAGGAAGTGATTGATGGATATGATTCCTTGTGAGGGAGATAAGTCATCTTAAGAGAAGAAATCCTTCTTTGATCTAACGATCTTTTTTTTCTTCTTCTTCTTCTGCTGCTTATTGGTCTTTGTTGTTTTATTTCTCAAAGTCCTTGTTGATGTCCTTTGCTTCCTGCCTGGGTGGAGACTGATGAGTGAATGACGCGAACGCATCCTTTTCAATCCCTCCCCATTTTGTCGAGATTTTAATTGTTCGCCAACGGCTCTTGCTGAAGATCTAATATTTTCTTTAACACTCTCCTTGAAATTCTTGCCCGACCCCCAGTCCTGTAGTGTGGAGGCAGCAAAATTTGATGCAGCAGGTACAAGATATTTTTCTGGCAAGGGGTAGTGCAGAACGAAATAGCTTAGCAAACCAGCTACCAAGACCATAGCCAGACATTGTAGTACGCCCCTTGTAGTAGTCCAATCCATTGCCTATTTGACGTGGACTCAAAGCACCAACATAACAGTCAATATCGGGACAGACAAATGGAATTCTTCTATTGTTCATTTTTTAGGTGATTGTACCGTCTTTGTCGTTGACAATAGGTCGAAAATGACATGTAATCACTGCTAGGCCCTTTGAAATTGCTATTGGATCACCTAATTCGGTTCTTAGTGTTAACTGACAGAGTTCCAAATAGGAAGTGTTTACGGGAATATACTGAAGATGCTTTATATTGTAGTGGTGAACATGTTCTTGATTGGTTTTTCGTTCAAGAACTCGTAGGAGGGGAAACATTTGAATTACCAACCCGAGATGTTTCCACAAATGAAGCGTAGAGAAATATACAAGTGTCCGTGGAGAAGCTGGGTGCATAGTCTGCATAGATAACTTGGTCACTACCACTGAAATTTTCTGTCCTAATAATACGTTTTTTAAAACCAAGAACCTCACGTAAAATTCTCATTGAGGAAAATTCTTTCATTCTCAAATGGATTGGTAATATAAATTCTCCTTTGTTCTGTCGAGTAATTGAAAGTGAAACCACCTTTTTTTCGACTTGCAATTTTTTTGTTGATAACTCGACACAGTTCATGCATGTTATTGTATCCCTGTAGGATGTTAGCAATAGGGTACTGATTAGAGTCAAAAGTTGCCATTGCACCTTCATCACCAAATTCAAACGGTCGTATTTTTATTTCATATTTACGATCCTTTCTCAGGATGTCATAGGTTATTTTTGAGAATACAGTCGACAAGGGCCACTTCATATGCACCGTCAAATTTGATGGCGGGTGAGAGTTTTGTCCAAAAATCACTTGTTGTATTCAAGTCATTGTAGAGAGGATCGGAAACGTTGGACATGAAAAGTTACATAGAAATCATTGGGCATTGTCAATATCTTCAACACCAATCCAAGAATCAAAATCAGAGTTGTATCCTAGCCAGCGAACAAGTAACTGTTTCTTACCCCCGCGAGTACGTGTCTTTAATATCTTTTCAATTTGATAGATTTCACTAGCATTTTTAACTTTTTGCAATTCATAGTCATAAAAGCCGCCGAGAATCTCTTCATCTTTGGTATCACGCAGGCGATAAGTTATGGGTTTAGTGTCTAGGATTTTTGCCACTTTAAAAAGTTCAGTGGACCACAAGTAATTCCCCTTTTCAAAAACATTAGTTGTTCTATTAATTCGAACAGTATCACCAACCTTGAATTTATTTTTCTTCTTCTTCTTGACTTTTGATTCATTGGAATATTGTTTTAAGAAAGGTGTCAATTGTATTATGATCCGAATGATGAACTTCCGTGGTGTAGAGTTGGACAATGAGCGATGAGGTCGTTGATTATAAATCAACATGATTTTATCTAGATCATGAATAAAAGCTGGTGTATTTTTTCAATGTACAATATCTTGAAATTAAAAGTCGAATAGTTTCTTATCAATCGTTCGGCCAATGCAGCCTTTATAGGACTGTGCGTATGATAGAGCAGTGTACTATATTTCTCTAGTACTTTTGCAACATGAGGATTAACAAATTCACTACCGCGATCCGTTTGAATTTTTTTATATGAATCCTTTTCGAGAATACTTTCAATGGCCTGAGCAACTTCAACACCTCTCTTTGATCGCAATGGAATTGCATATGCATAGCGACTAAAAACACTGATTGCAAGTAGAATGTACTTGTACGGTGTATTGTGACGTCTTTGAAGCTCATCTAGAGTCAGGAGAAAATATATGAATATAGAAGTTCATTACGTAAGTTAATTCGTAAGTTACGTATATTTATTACTAATAAAACCGTTCGAAAATAAAAATAAACAACTTTCGAGAAAGCCATCCATCCAGAGAGTCAAGGGGCATGCATCAAAATCTTGATAAACGTAGCACAAATTTTTACTCCATGGATATCATCACGTTAAGTGAACAGATTGATCGATGTAACATCAAAGGGACAACAAGGCCAATTATTTCAGATTACCTCGCTCTTTAAGCCAAAGATTTTTTAATACTTCCATAAGAGCTATCTATTCTAATTAACAGCCTTTGTGATTAAGGGGTTATTTTTAAAGAATTGGAAAAAAGTTCGAACTTTAGCGTAAAGAGCGAGGTATTGGCTAGGGGGTGAACCCTTTAATATACGTATTAAAAATATATGAATATAGAAGTTCGTTACGTAAGTTAATTCGTAAGTTACGTATATTTATTACTAATAAAACCGTTCGAAAATAAAATTAAACAACTTTCGAGAAAGCCATTTAACCAAATAAAAGTATAATTAATATGCAAATTAAATTAAAAGTTCTAGTACCCTTTTTAGGAGACCAAAAAAATGGAGGGCAACTAGGCCCAAATATGATAAATACGTCTTTTAGGATGACTAAAAAACTTTAACTAAACTTTATTTCATTTTTTTAGGGTAATTTAGACGAGGTTACATGGCCCGCCATGTAACCTCGTCTAAATTAACCCTAAAAAAATGAAATAAAGTTTAGTTAAAGTTTTTTAGTCATCCTAAAAGACGTATTTATCATATTTGGGCCTAGTTGCCCTCCATTTTTTGGTCTCCTAAAAAGGGGGTACTAGAACTTTTAATTTAATTTGCATATTAATTATACTTTTATTTGGTTAAATGGCTTTCTCGAAAGTTTGTTTAATTTTATTTTCGAACGTTTTTTATTAGTAATAAATATACGTAACTTACGAATTAACTTACGTAACGAACTTCTATATTCATATATTTTTAATACGTATATTAAAGGGTTCACCCCCTAGCCAATACCTCGCTCTTTACGCTAAAGTTCGAACTTTTTTCCAATTCTTTAAAAATAACCCCTTAATCACAAAGGCTGTTAATTAGAATAGATAGCTCTTATGGAAGTATTAAAAAATCTTTGGCTTAAAGAGCGAGGTAATCTGAAATAATTGGCCTTGTTGTCCCTTTGATGTTACATCGATCAATCTGTTCACTTAACGTGATGATATCCATGGAGTAAAAATTTGTGCTACGTTTATCAAGATTTTGATGCATGCCCCTTGACTCTCTGGATGGATGGCTTTCTCGAAAGTTGTTTAATTTTTATTTTCGAACGGTTTTATTAGTAATAAATATACGTAACTTACGAATTAACTTACGTAATGAACTTCTATATTCATATATTTTTCTCCTGACTCTAGATGAGCTTCAAAGACGTCACAATACACCGTACAAGTACATTCTACTTGCAATCAGTGTTTTTAGTCGCTATGCATATGCAATTCCATTGCGATCAAAGAGAGGTGTTGAAGTTGCTCAGGCCATTGAAAGTATTCTCGAAAAGGATTCATATAAAAAAATTCAAACGGATCGCGGTAGTGAATTTGTTAATCCTCATGTTGCAAAAGTACTAGAGAAATATAGTACACTGCTCTATCATACGCACAGTCCTATAAAGGCTGCATTGGCCGAACGATTGATAAGAACTATTCGACTTTTAATTTCAAGATATTGTACATTGAAAAATACACCAGCTTTTATTCATGATCTAGATAAAATCATGTTGATTTATAATCAACGACCTCATCGCTCATTGTCCAACTCTACACCAACGGAAGTTCATCATTCGGATCATAACAATTGACACCTTTCTTAAACAATATTCCAATGAATCAAAAGTCAAGAAGAAGAAGAAAAATAAATTCAAGGTTGGTGATACTGTTCGAATTAATAGAACAACTAATGTTTTTGAAAAGGGGAATTACTTGTGGTCCACTGAACTTTTTAAAGTGGCAAAAATCCTAGACACTAACCCATAACTTATCGCCTGCGTGATACCAAAGATGAAGAGATTCTCGGCGGCTTTTATGACTATGAATTGCAAAAAGTTAAAATGCTAGTGAAATCTATCAATTGAAAAGATATTAAAGACACGTACTCGCGGGGTAAGAAACAGTTACTTGTTCGCTGGCTAGGATACAACTCTGATTTTGATTCTTGGATTGGTGTTGAAGATATTGACAATGCCCAATGATTTCTATGTAACTTTCATGTCCAACGTTTCCGATCCTCTCTACAATGACTTGAATACAACAAGTGATTTTTTGGACAAACTCTCACCCGCCATCAAATTTGACGTGCATATGAAGTGGCCCTTGTCGACTGTATTCTCAAAAATACCTATGACATCCTGAGAAAGGATCGTAATATGAAATAAAAATACGACCGTTTGAATTTGGTGATGAAGGTGCAATGGCAACTTTTGACTCTAATCAGTACCCTATTGCTAACATCCCCTACAGGGAATACAATAACATGCATGAACTGTGTCGAGTTATCAACAAAAAAATTGCAAGTCGAAAAAAGGTGGTTTCACTTTCAATTACTCGACAGAACAAAGGAGAATTTATATTACCAATCCATTTGAGAATGAAAGAATTTTCCTCAATGAGAATTTACGTGAGGTTCTTGGTTTTAAAAAAACGTATTATTAGGACAGAAAATTTCAGTGGTAGTGACCAAGTTATCTATGCAGACTATGCACCCAGCTTCTCCACGGACACTTGTATATTTCTCTACGCTTCATTTGTGGAAACATCTCGGGTTGGTAATTCAAATGTTCCCCTCCTACGAGTTCTTGAACGAAAAAACCAATCAAGAACATGTTCACCACTACAATATAAAGCATCTTCAGTATATTCCCGTAAACACTTCCTATTTGGAACTCTGTCAGTTTTAACACTAAGAACCGAATTAGGTGATCCAATAGCAATTTCAAAGGGCCTAGCAGTGATTACATGTCATTTTCGACCTATTGTCAACGACAAAGACGGTACAATCACCTAAAAAATGAACAATAGAAGAATTCCATTTGTCTGTCCCGATATTGACTGTTATGTTGGTGCTTTGAGTCCACGTCAATAGGCAATGGATTGGACTACTACAAGGGGCGTACTACAATGTCTGGCTATGGTCTTGGTAGCTGGTTTTTGCTAAGCTATTTCGTTCTGCACTACCCCTTGCCAGAAAATATCTTGTACCTGCTGCATCAAATTTTGCTGCCTCCACACTACAGGACTGGGGGTCGGGCAAGAATTTCAAGGAGAGTGTTAAAGAAAATATTAGATCTTCAGCAAGAGCCGTTGGCGAACAATTAAAATCTCGACAAAATGGGAGGGATTGAAAGGATGCGTTCGCGTCATTCACTCATCAGTCTCCACCCAGGCAGGAAGCAAAGGACATCAACAAGGACTTTGAGAAATAAAACAAACAAAGACCAATAAGCAGCAGAAGAAGAAGAAGAAAAAAAGATCGTTAGATCAAAGAAGGATTTCTTCTCTTAAGATGACTTATCTCCCTCACAAGGAATCATATCCATCAATCACTTCCTCATTGAATCTATTCAATGCTGAAAATGTTGATGTCAGTGTCAAGTATGGCTACTATGAACAATTTCATCCCCAACAGCCCCTCTCGGAAAATATACACTTTCAAATATTTTCCAATGAAGACTATTTCATTGATTTGTCGTCAACATTTATTGATTTAAAATTGTGGTGAAGAAAAAGTCAGATAATACAACTCCAAATGCCGGCGATGGTCTCTCCTATGAAAACTGTATTCTACACAACCTATTCAAACAAATTAATGTATTTATTAATGGGACATTGGTGAGCACTAGCAATAATTTATCCAACTATGCAAGCTACATACAATTTATGATGATGACGCCAAAGGCGTACAAGGAGATGAGAGGACAATCATTGGGCTATGAATATCGAACAGGTGTTGATACTGACGGTGAGTTGACTACTGCAGTGACCCAGGAGTATCATCTAGTTGGAAAATTAAATCATGAGATATTCAATGTATCCCAATGGCTACCCCCCAATGTCAAGATTGACATAAAGTTACAGATGGCCCCATCGAATTTCATTCTGAGAAAAACACTTCCTGCAGCACCCGATGCAAATGTTATTATCACATCGGCAATTCTCCACGTCCGAAAACAACAAGTTATGAGCTCTGTTGCATTGGCAGTGGAAAAGCTAAGAGCCAATGGTAACAACATTAAACTTCTTGTCCCCCATACAATCACCAATCAACGTCACATTGCCACCGGTTCTCGTAGCTATAGCGATTCATCGTTTATCAATGGAGAAATCCCATCAAATTGGCTTTGGCCTTTGTGAAGAGTGGCAGTGCTGTTTGGATCCTGGACTGAATCCCCCATGATTTTAATTTTTTCGGTCTATCTAGTCTTGTGTGCAAAGTGAATGGTATTCCACTGTACACTCTATCATTTGACAAAAAATCCTATAGAACTCTGTACGAGTTGACCATGCAATCCCCTAGATCATGACTCTCAACTATTTGAAATGGAATAACCGAATCAATGTTTTCAAAAAATCATGGGGTTATTGTTTTGGACTTGTCAGGCACACAGGATATGAGCATAGTACGAACTGGAATGTACGTTTAGAGTGTACATTTGCCGATGCTCTGACTGAGAGTATCACGCTAATATCACTGAGCCAATTTGAAACCTATTGGGAAATCACACCCGACGGCAGTGTTCTACTAGACCTTGCACCATGACACACAAATCAAATAATCAATGTATTTAGTATGGATCCATACATGTCCCAATACAAGTCCTATTGCATACCCTCGGACTTCATTGAAAAAATTCCAAGTGTTAACAATACCCTAATCATTGTTAATAGCAGTCCATCGACTTTGAAGACCGGTCATTGGCTATGCATCTTTCAAACAGCGAAGAATATTGAATTTTTTGATCCTCTTGGCCTATCGTATAAATTCTACGTTCCATACATCAGCAACTTTATTGAAAGCAGTGGGAAAACCATTATTCAAAATCAACGAAGAGTACAGGATTTAGCGACTAAGACATGTGGCTTTCATGCACTACTCTTTTTCATGTTCAGATGTCGTGGCTACACCTAC
Organism: Artemia sinica; assembly: GCA_027921565.1. Classification (NCBI taxonomy): domain Eukaryota; kingdom Metazoa; phylum Arthropoda; class Branchiopoda; order Anostraca; family Artemiidae; genus Artemia; species Artemia sinica. The sequence continues at coordinate 50,842,064 of CM051268.1, forward strand.
AAGCAGTTTCTCAACATCTACGTTGACTTACCTCAATTGAACGACTTTCTAGTGGAGAATATACTTACAAGTGTATTTAATATTGATTTTAGTGCCCTAAGAATAAAATGTTCCAAAGATGTATGTGAAATTGTTATTAATAAAAAAAAAAATTATATACATGATAAAACGACTTTTCTACTCTTTAGATTTCATCCACTACTAGGTATTTGTCAACGACAACTAGTGCAGGTAGATTATTTGAATTCACAGTGTACTGATTCTGATGTACTGCAATGTCAGGGTCACATTTTCTACAGTAGAGTGTGACTTCACTTCTTGTCATATCTCTTTTTGTATAGTCAATGATACTATTCGCATTCATTCTATAGAATTCACATGTTTCAATTTGTGTATTTGAAGCAATTTCACAAACAGTGTCCTCAAGTGTCGAATCACATTCTGTCACTGCCAAATAAAAATCAGTGGGCTTATAATCAAAACACCCATTGTCTTCACAACAATGACGTAGAAACCATATTCTCTTGTTGTTCCAACAGTTGAATCGTTGACCTGGTTCCTCCTCCCAGAACAATCTAAAACCACGACGATACCAATCTCGTAGCAATAAACTAAAATCACGGTTAGGATTCTTTCCAATCATACCGGGATATGTACTCTCCCACTGCTTACATTTTTCATAATGACAATTGGAGCATAGGTGACCTCTAGGATGAGAGTCACACACCTCTTCAAGACAGGAATTACAACCTTTAATTTGTACAGCATATCCTCTATGCAATTTACACGGGTTGCATAATCTACACTTTTCATCATACTCCTCAATCATTGTGCAATTCTCACATGATGCCCAACTGCCCAGTGAGTACATACATAACGGACATGTATGAAACATTTTGTCATGTGTTGACGCTCTCACTGCCACAATGAAACTGAGCTAGCAACATCAAAAAATTGCCTGAGATAGAGAGAGAGAGAGAGGAGTAAATCATCCTTGAGCACCATCTTTCTTATGAAAAAAAAAGTCCTAAATTTCTAAAAACTAATGTTAAAAGCATATCCACAATATCGTTTTGCTGTGTCATGATCAATATATCAATAAATTGTGTAAATGCATTTGGACCACAATGTAGAAGCTTCATACAATAGTCTAATGATGGAGAATCAGTTTTCATTATATCGACAAGCATTCCCTGAGAAAATATCTTCCTTTGAATAGACAACTCTAGAAAATCATCGTCTAGAATCAAACGCTTTTCCATAAGAACTAGATTCCTCATGATTCGATCTTTCTCGAATCTATCCATTTTTTAGAGTCCTAACTCTCTCACAACCAACTTCAGACTAATCAGAATCTCTTTTTTGTACTCAAAAATATACGCTAGTCTACTATAGAAAAAAAGAAAAAAATACCATTGATTTAGAAACAGTTTTATTGAACATAATTACAATAATAATAATATTCACTGATGCATTTTGTTCTCATCAATATATTTCGATAGAACATCTAATGCTGACCGAAGTTTATTTATATGGAGAATATTTACTTTTCCAGCAAAACACAGCTGCTCCTCCTGCTTAAATTTGCTTAATGATATCACATATCTAGCATACATAGTGTCCCATTCAAGACATAGTCTACAGCCAGCAGTTATTTCCACAGCTACATTAGGTACTCGTATATCGTTGCTGCTGCTGCTGTCGGTTCCATCATTAATCTCCAATAGTGTAAATGCACCACTCATTTTTTTCTCCGCTAATATCCTCTCAAATAAAAACTATTCTCTTTGAATCCAATTCTTTTACTAATATGAATTGTAAAGAAAACCATTCCTTATATTCAAATCCTAATCGCCAATCAAGTCATACACGTTCCTCTTGGCAAAGAGTGTGATGACCTGTAACTACTAGAAAAACCTGTTTGTACGGGGGCGCCCCAGAATTCAATATTAGCATTCTACTATAGTAATTGTATTTTTTGACCATGCTGATCAAATGGCTATCCCCAACTACCAGAAAAATCCCCCTGAAAATTTCTGTATACTTCCCAATAACCAATACTATATGTAAAACATTGGGCAAAGTTCATAACTTGCAGACCTTCCCTCGGGGACTGTGGGGTATTAAGTCATCCTCAAAGACATAGTAATTGTATTTTTTGACCATGCTGGTCAAAATGGCTATCTTAAATTTTGATCGGGTGACTTTGGGAAAAAATGAGCGTGGGAGGGGGCCTACTTGCCCTCCATTTTTTTGTCACTTAAAAAGGGCACTAGAACTTTTGATTTCCGTTAGAATGAGCCCTCCCGCGATGTACATACTGAAATACAGCAAGAAACCGGTTCTGTCAGACCAAGAACTTGAGCATGGTGGCCATAAGAAATAAGTACAACTTTACTACCCTCCGCAACCTGTGCTTGCTAACTATATATATATATATATATATATATATATATAATATATATATATATATATATATATATATATATATATATATATATATATATATATATATATATATATATATAATATATATATATACATATATATATATATATATATATATATATATATATATATATATATATATATATATATATATATATAATATATCCTAATTAGCCCCCCCCCCTTTTTTTCTTATCAAATAAAAGGTCTAAAGCCGAGCTGGCTAACCAACCATGACAAAACAACGAAAGAAAAATCTCAAAAATGAAGAGCAAAACAACGGATCTAAGATGGAAAGGAAATGAATAACTAAACGACGAATTTTTCACCTGGATTAATTTGATGTCTTTAGCGCTCAATATGCAAGACACCTAGTTTTAACTAAACGCCACCTAGACACTGAAAATGCATAGTTTTATGCTGTTAAAATATCCGTGGTTTAGTTATTCTTTGCCTTTACATCTATTGGCCTTAGACCCGTTGTTTTATTCTTCATTTTTATATTTCTCTCCTTTTGTTTTCCCACTTATCAAATCTAGATGAGCTATTACCAGGGGCGGAACCAGGGAGACCCCATGCCCCCCCCATTTTTTTCTGGTCCCCTTATGCCATTGTTTTCCTTTACTCTTTATTAAATATACTTGTCAATTCGGTCAATTATTGACGCCCTTGTCACATTCCCCCCCCCCCTCCCAAGATTTTGTATAGATCGGCTTTTGGATATACCTGTGATTTACTGGTATTTAGTCATCTAATAGGTGACTAAATTGGTTTCATCATTCCTTTAAAGAAACTTTATCGTGACTATTAGTTATGCTTAAAAAGTTCCTTATTCAGCAGTTGCCTCCAAAGTTAATTCAGAAATTCCTTCCAAATCCAATTTGTGCGTACTATATCCAGCTTTCATCTTGACAATAGTCGTCAACGCCCCCTAATTAACTAAAACTATCCTTAGATCTATTGCCTCGCCAGCAAAAAAGACGAATAACCACAGTTCCATTTGAACGTTTGTTAGCCAAAAAAGATGAATTGTTTGATTAGGCCTATGTCTATTCATCTTATACTGGTCACCCTAGACAATGGATTACAAATTGAACAAAGGAGTTTCATTGAACAATGCAAATGTGCCAGTTTTATGTTCGCTGTCGCCAGAAATTAAATGCCACTAAATTTTGTAGCCCTAACGAAATCAGCTAAATTTATTTTATTCTTGACATTTTAGAAATTGATGAGACTGATAGAGAGAATATTAGGTGACTTTAGCACCGGCGTATATTACTAAAACACTTGCTGGATGATCCCCTCCCTTACTATTTTAAGGATTGGTTAACGACAAGTTATAACTTTTTGATTATGCAATGGCAAATTAAGTACTTTGAGTCGGCAAAACGATTTTTCCTGTACTTTCTGTACCAGGAAATATAAAAAAAAAATATTACTAAATCACCAGTCTTATCAATTTCTAAATTAAAGCATGGGGTGGTCATGATATAGACAGTCGTTCTTGAATAGCCATTAAATAAACCAAAAAAGAATTTCAAATGAAAGTATAAAGTGACATTAAAACTTAAGAACAAGCGAAAAACTATTCTGCATATCTTTAGTGACTTAGTCTTCTTAATATTAATTTTTAAACCTTTTGTAGCACCCTGAACTCACAAAACCTCTAAAAATTCGTTCATTTTGCTCACGCTTTCATCTAGGATGCTTAAATCGTCAGCATAATCTAAGTCCATCGGGTTACACAAACTTTTTTATTATCTTCTATATCTTTTCCTGTAACTTTAGCTCGGTTTAGCACAATCTCAAACTGTTCTGCCCATCTCTCTTTAATTCTCTCCTTATCACTAATTGTGGTCATGTTCCTATCTTTACTGGGACAAGTCCGGATTGACTGCTCCCTGTCAATTTTTTAACATGCCAGTACAATATTTTTACTATATGCCGTCTAGCTCCATCTTCCAGATTCTCAGCGATCTTATCCATGGCCTCCACTTCACATCCTCTTAGTTCATATTTTGATGCTTTCTCCACTTTCTTTACATTCCTTTTGTTTTCTTATGATCTATCAATCAGACAATTCTTGTACAAGCCCCTTCTCCTGTCTATTAAATATAAAGATTTTTCACTAATTTTCCTAGCTGGCACTCCTAACCTTCTTCCCTAAGACACCATCTGCAACTTCACAAATTGTTTTCCTAAATAATTCCCTTCATCTTCCACATTGTCAATTTTAAACTCTAAAGTCTAATATTCAACTGTTCCTGGAAAATTTATCTCAAATTTTCATCCCAGAGTCCACCAGCATCACAATTTTGCTGCGTTTTTTTAAAATAGGATAAAAATTGTGGGTGGGGGGGGTAAAAACCCTAAGTCCCCCCTGCAACCGGTGAAAGTCCGAAATAAGAATATTTAACAAGTATTTTGGACATACACCTAGCGACTGTGTGTTTGTTTACCAGTCAGCTTTGTCAGTCTTATGCAAGGTTTGATGGTGACAGGTTAGGTTAGCTTATAAATCTCAGAACTGGGTTAGAAATTAGGTTAGAATCTCATAAATATATATCTCAGAAATGATCAATATTCACCATTAGTCCATGGTGAACGTCATCCAACCCATAGTCGATTGGTTTATGTCCGAAATGTTGGTTAAATATCCTTATTTCAGACTTTCACCGGTAAATGTCGACATCTATCAGATTTCGGTCTTTCGCCGTATATACATTTGGTTACATTTACATTTGTTTATATATACCTTTGGTTTGAATTACTTGCCTCTTGAAGAACGAATGCGCCACCGCTTTCTTTACTTTTACTTTCGGCGGGAACCAGACGATGATCCATCCTGCCTAACCCAATGGACGATGGGATGACTGACGTAGTCCAACACGATATATCAGCAGCAGCCTCTTCTGCAATCTTCAGCCAGTCCTTATCCCGACGACGTCCGTGTTGGCGAAAGCCACCCCAATGATCCTGGCCATTCTTGAATGTCTGCCAGAGATTCTTTCTTTGGCCGCCTGGTCTCCGTTTCCAAGTAGGAATGCGCCACCATTCGTCGTTACTACCTCTGATAACTGGGTAGTTTAAAATGCAGTTTTTTTTTTTTATAATTTTAAATCGATGGATTATCTCAGATTTTTCACTCAGTACCAACTTTGGCATCTTTAGGGCAAAATTTTAGTTCTACGCCCGGGAATGGTGAAAAAATGCCACTTTGCTGGTTACTGAACAAGGGCATAAGAGCTTTAATTCCGTTCGAATGAACTGTCTCCCGATTTTCTAAGCTATTGATTTGATACGATCATGCCTGAAAAGAAAAAGCCAATGACGTATCCGGACGTATCCGTGAACTTCCTTCTCGATAAAAAAAGCAAAATTTCATATTTTTGTAGATGAGAGCTTGAAATCGCTACATTAAGTATTTGATGAGCTGCATTTGATGGTGTGATTTTCGTCAACATCACTTGCCTTCTCAGTGGTTATTTCCCCCTTTTTCTAAAAATCAGACAAAGTTCACAGGTTCGTAGCTTTTGATACTTAACTTTAAACTTAATGAATTTTATATAAATTGTGTTTATATAATTTTACATAATATTGTTAATAAAACTTCTTTTTGTAAATTTTCGGTTACTATTAGTCCATGTTGCTCCTTACTTATCGTTGGTTACCACAAACTGTTTGACTGTAACTGTTCATCTGCTGTACTGTATAGTGTACTACACTGTAGATCCTTTCACGCTAGCATATCTTAAGATCTTATGTTACGTTATGTAATCTTACTGGGACAAGCTCTAAATAAAATTTTATGTTAAATAAGTTTATACTTCGTTAGGGAAAAGTCAACATATTAGCAACGGAATGGAATTCATCACGAGCAGTCTACAAATATTGAAAATAAATTAATAACTTTTCCTAGGAAACCTTTCAGGCTTGATCAGAGCTGGAATATCCATCTCTTTAGCACATTTTTTTTTAATAGTTTGCTTGTGATGATTTTAGACGACAATTCTGATAGTTTATATAGCTTGTTATATTAGCCAATTGTGAAAGGACTTGTTAAAATATGAAAGCTCATGCTTAAACTAATGTGACTTGACCACTTAGCATGAAAAATTACGTGTACAATGTGGTTGTCACTTAGCTTGACTGAAGGATTGTCCAACAAAGTAGTCTGATAGGAATTCAACAGACAATTCTGTTTATCTTTTATTTCCGGAGTTTTCCCTGAGAAAATCAGTCAGTTGAAAATTCTGGAAAGAATTACAATGAATTGATTCATTAACAGGGAATTAAGTTTAACAAGGAAAGTAAGTGTAGAAAATAAAAATAAAATTTTCTCTTCCAGAAACACTTCTTCTAAAGTTTCTTAGACTTTAACCCCCTCCACCCGAAAAAAATTAAATAAGTGCCTTGATACTTAATTAGTAAATTGCTGACATTTGACAAGCAAGTCTCACTCAGAACACCCTGTGCCTCTTATGAGAGTTACAACTGATGTATTTTAGTTGCTGATGTAGTTCTGACGTCATTATTTTGGTTCGGTGTTTATTTTAATTCTTAGCTAAAGATTTAAGTCGTGCATACCTATTGATCTACACTTCATACTCACTTTTGTTCTGGGTATTTCACTACTTCATCAGATATGTATCCTTGCGAATAGTAAATTACCAGAATATCAGATGCAAAAGATCTTGCAAAATGTGAGACCCAAAATCCTTTTCTTATATTTCTTTTACCTTCATTTTACTATTCTTTTTATTTCACATTCTATACTATTCTATTCTTTTTATTTTTTATTTTCTATGTTATACTTTTTATTGTATTCTACAATGGTATTTCAAAATAGTCGTTTCAAAGTTTCAACGTAAGACGACAATTTTGCCATCATTTGATAGCTGAGATTCAGCATTTCATTGAATTTTTAAATTTGCGCTAGTTTTATTTTTAGATTAGAAATCGGGTTTAAAATACATTAGAAACATAATACAATAGAAAAATGGGTGCTTTTTATTTATTCAGAACACACCCAGAAGAAGTGAAGTTAGGTTAATTCTAATGAAATATACCAAAATCTGATGAAAATATAATACTTTATTAACAAAAATATGGGAACTACAGCAGACAATTATGGAAAGCAGGCTGCCCAGAATACATTATATTAAATACCTAATCTAACCCCTAACCACCTCTATATATTGAAAATTTAATTAAAATACACCTACATCGTTGTTTTTTTTTCTCACTCAAAATAAGTAAATCATAACCGATTGCAGAGAGCGGTTTTTGTCAGATCTTACCGAGCAAAATTCTTGAGTGTGTTCCGAATAATTAACAAGTACTAGGAAATGTTTCTATTTTTTTCATTTTTCTTTCATTTTCATTGTTCTTTTCATTTTAGATCATTCTTAATTTCTTTGTTGTCTGTGCTTAGCAAAATACTTGAGAAGGCGATGCTTTCTCGTCTTAATAATTTTCTTACTTCTAAAGATTTTTTTCACGATTTTCAATTTGGTTTTCGAGCAAATCATTCGACTGAGCATGCTTGTGCAGTTTTACTGAATTATCTTCACTCTGCCATAGACTCCTTTTTGATTCCTGCTGCTTTGTTTCTGGATGTTCGTAAAGCCTTTGATTCTTTAACCCACAGTGTTCTTCTATTTAAACTTTCTCATTTTGGCGTAAGAGGTAGTGCGTTTTATTGGTTCAAGTCTTTCTTGTCTGGTAGAATAATTTCTGTTGATCCACTTTTTCGCTCACCATCAAGTGTTGACCAGGGGGTCCCTCAAGGGTCAGTTTTAGGGCCGGTACTGTTTTTAATTTATATAAATGACCCAATTTTTGAAGTTAGAAATAAAATCCTCTTTATTGCTGTCGTCTATGTCATCCAACAGTCTTCCGTACCCCAACTATAGTTTGCATACCTCGGATTCTCTTGTTACTTTTGCCGATGATACCACCCTTATTACTTCTGGGAGAACAGAGGATGAGGTTCGTACAAAGTTAGTGGACCTCTTCGAGAGAGTTTCAGTTTGGTTTGTTTCATTTTCAGTCAGTTTGGAAGTCTTTGGGGAAATGATGGGCGTCGGGGGGTGGGGGGGGGGGGGGGGGTCATTTGCCCTCTGATCACTTACGACGACTAAAAAAAAAAAAGGCAAAAGTCCTCTCAATTTTCAATCGAATGAGTCCTTTTTTAAGCTTTTACGACAAAACTTTCTATAAAATCTTTATATGCCCCAAGGGCATAACTTAATACCATTGTCCGAAGGCTATGGAGGGGGGGGGGGTTCCATCCTCAAAGACATAATTTTCCAACCTTTTAACTACGTTGAAACACAATAGCCATATTAAAATGTTGATCGGAACTGTTTGGGAAATGATGGGCGTGGAGGGGGGGGGGAGTGATTCTCCCTCAGATTACTTTTGACTACTAAATAGGGCAATAGCCCTCTCAATTTCAAATCGAATAAGCCCTTTTTGAAGTTTTACGACAACGCTTTCAATAAAAACATTATGTGCCTCCAAGGCATAACTGACAATCTTTGCCCGAGGGCTTAGGGGGGGGGGTCATACACTAAGACATAAATTCCGGACCCTTCAACTACTTTCAACAAAATGGCTACATCAAAATTTTGATCGAAAGAGTATGGGGAAATGATGGGCGTGGGGAGGGCAATCGCCCTCCGATCACTTTTGACTATTAATAAGGGCACTAGACCTCTCAATTCCCAATGGAATAAGCCCTTTTTGAATTTTCTACGACAATACTTCCAATAAAAACCTTATATGCCCCCAGGTCATAACTTACAACCTTTACCCTGAGGGCTGTGGGGGTTTGTCATCCTCAGACATAATTTTTCGGACCTTTTAATTACGTTGAACCAAATGGCTATCTCAAAATTTTGATTCGATGTGCTTGGGGAAATAGTGGGCATGAGAGGGGGTCTTTTGCCCTCCAATCACCTCCCGACTATTAAAAAGAGCACTAGCCCTTTCAATTTCTAATCAAATGAGCCATTTTTGAAGTTTTACGACAACGCTTTCTATATACACCTTATATGCCCCCAGGGCGTAAGTTACAACCCTTACCCTGAGGGCCGGGGGAGGAGGGGATTTTCATCCTCAGAGACGTAATTTATGGATCTTTCAACTATGTTGAACAAAATGGCTCTCTCAAAATTTTGATTGAATGTGTTTGGGGAAATGGTGGGTGTGGAAGGGGTGTTAGTTGCCCTCCAATCACCTATGACTATTAAAAAGGTTACTAGCCCTTTCAATTTCTAATCGAATGAGCCCTTTTTGAAGTTTCTACGACAACTCCTTCGATACGAAGTGCCCTGGTCTAAGAGATAAAATAAGTAAATAATAAATTGCGCCCGCATCGTTCTTTACTTAGGCAGCGCTATTGCGCTGCCTATGATACACAGCTGTATAAATCACGTGTTTCGCAGGGAGCATAGGCCTTTAGATGTGTATTTTATCTTATTAAACGAACAATAGTTGTATGCATGTATATTTATTTTATTTATCTGTAATTTGTTTCTCGGGAGGTACACGACATTTTTTGTCTAAAAATTAGCCTACTACCACTTTCCAGTGTGAAAAAAAAAACGATCTAGATAGGTTTTGACTTCGAGAGAAATTCGTTTACGGTCTTAATTTTAGGAAAAAAACCTTTGTCTTATGAATAATGTCATAAATACTTGGAATAGCTATAATAAATATTGCTAAACATGGGTGTCTGTGCAAAATATTTTAAAACGTTTATTAGAATTAGATTTGATAGTGGATGGTAAAGAATGATTTGTCGGTAAAAATATTCAAAAAGATTTGCCAAATAATTTAAAATGAAATTAAAGCTGTTTTGCGAAGAGATTAAAAAAAAATGTCTTTCTTATCACCGAGGGTAGATTGGTCCCCTTGCTCTACATATTAGAGGTGTATGTATTTAGACATATATTAACAGACATATTGACCTACGCTTTACATTATTTTAATTCCAGGTACTTCACAGGCTCACCAGATATATATCCTTACGAAAAGCAGATATACAAAATATCTGACGCAAATGACCTTGAAAACTCTTACCTTATTTGCCTTACATGTCAAAACACAAGTGAAAACCTACCACAAACTTGTTCATACTACCGAGGTTCTATCAGCAAATCTTATAGATACATAATCATTGAGTGCCTTGGACCAACTGTTCCTTATACTTCTGTTTACAGTATAGAAGATATGAAAGTTGTAAAAGATTTAAATAAGGAAAGTGAAATTAGGATAGAGCTAGTGAATGGATTGGAGTGGAGGGAGAAAAAGAGGTATGCTTTTGATCTAGCGGATGGCTCCCTTGGATATATACAATTGTTCCTTCCGTTGAAGTGGAGTGAGTATTTGCACGGGCGGTTGCAATTCCCAATGATCATTGAAGTGTAAGTATTTTGGAGACTATTTAAAGATTGGGACGTAATTTATCCTATATTTTGACTCCGAATGGTGAATAAATTTTCAGTCTATGAATTTAAATCACTTTAAGTTTCAAACAGTGGAGCATTTTTTGTTGGGAGGGGGGTTTAAAGATAATGTTGGTGCATAGTGAAGCTGAAACGTGACTATAGTCTTATTTAAACTTTCACCAAGGGTCAGAGTGGGTTTAAAACCACGCTGTGATAAATCAGTTGGTGTGAATAAGGCGATAAGGTGACAATATGTACCGGGGAAGTTAGAAAAGCGGGGCTTCGCTTACCAAGGTGGCATTATTATTAAGGAAGGAAAGTTTACTTGAAACATAAAATTAGAACAGCCATTGTACGAAGCATTTTCCGTAATTAAATAATGTTCTGAAAAATTAAATGAAAAAAATATCTTTTATTGCCAGCTTCAGTTTCGTTTCAACGTAATTGAACCAAAAAAATTGTACCCGTAAATTGAACCAAATGTGACGAGATCAAGAGACGAAAAAAAACAGATGGGAAATATATATTTTGAGCTTATATTTGCATATTAAGAAAGCCGGAAAAGGGTGCCAACTGGAGTCTGGACACGTTTTATCTCTCAAAGGACATTTTTCCATGTGCTGGGAAATACTGACATAAAAACGGAAAAAATTGCAACATTTTAGTGATTTTAAACCTAAAAGGGCAAAAATGGACTAACTTTTTAAATTAATGAAATACAACGAAACATTTCTCAAATGGATAAATATTTTGGTAAAAAAATGTCACCACCAAAATAGGACTTTTTCTCTATTTTTTTTTTTTTTTTTTTTTTTTTTGAGCATCCAGTTTTGCCAGAGATGTTGTAAGTAAAAGTCATCTCCAAAGTAAGGAATTTACATGATTATACGAGTTTTCCTGCTTTCACACTAAGTCAGTTGGCATGAATAATTTATATATATTTTTTTTTATTTTGCTGACTTTGATGTCTAATTGACCGCTTTGAAAGAAGTTTACAGAGCATCTTTTGGGCAATAATACAACTGGTAATAAAAATAGCCTCTAGTTTTGGAGATTCCAAGATAGACACATCTTAGTTGAAAATGACACATTTTTTGATGCTCAAGGGACACATTCATGAACTAAAAAGTTGACAACCCTGATTAAGGGGAGGGGTAAATACAGTGGGATTGCATTCAAAATGTACCAACTACAATTTTTCTGCATATTCTGATGTAAGAATTGTTTTATTAACCTGTTTTCTTCTCAACAGCCCCAGTTTCTAGGGTTATACTTGCCATGTTCAACCGTGAAAAATAAATAAGTAAAAAAAATAGATAAGTTTGATAAAGCTTTACGTCCGTAAAAATTCAAACATTAACAACGTGTTAATTCCAAAAAAAACAAGTACACCTTCAAAGAAAAGCTACTCTTTCTTAAGCTGTTTGTAACTTTGCTGCAGCTTACTACTTTGTTTTTTTTTTTTCTAACAAATAAGTACTATTTTAAAACCGAATAATATTTTTTTTTGAAAAAAAATAAGTGTTTAGCTTATAGCTTTGTTGGATTTTGTTTAAAAACGTTTTTGTGTTTAAAAATTTTGCTGCATAACTGCATACGGAGTTCTTTTTCATTTAAACTTTTATTTGCCTTTTTTTAAATTTAAAATACATCTGTTTGTGTAAATTCCCACTTAACCAATTCCCAAAATCAGATTAGATTATCACTGTCCTTGGTTAATAAGGAATCAAGTTACCTTGAAACTGAAAAACTTAAATTTAACCTTTGTCGAATTATTTACAAAAAAAACCTGTTAGCATAATTTGTGACTGCAACCATAAATAACTTATAATGTATAGCATATTTTTGTCGCGAATGAATTAATTTTACCGGTCGTAAATTACCTGAGAATACCAGATTTGCTCGCATTTGTTAAATACCTTGGTTTAATTTGAGAAGCAAAGCTTTGTGACTGCTATAATTTATTGGTCTTGTACAAAAAGAAATAAAATACAGATTTTAACTATGGTCATAATTTACGCAATCAATCCAATTATTTTTTCCTCACTTTTTTTTCCTCTACAACAAAACGAAATAAATCTTTTACGATCTAGATAATAAGTGTCTTGGCTTCTTTGCACCTTGCCTAACTAACCGTAGCTGAAACTTGTTGATATAATACTTTGCTGAGAAAATTAACAGCAGCAGTATTCAACTACATTAATACGAATTTTAACTTGTATTATGACTCACACATAGTGCTTCAACTATATCTTTATTAAAATTACTATCATTATTTCTATTTTTAAAACAGTTCATACAGTTGCTATGATTATTTCTTTTCTTTACAACAAATGTTCTATTGCAATTACTTCTATTTTATTTTTTATTACAATTCAAATAATTTCTTTTGTCATCAGCATAGGTAAGAATAACAAGAGGGGCAGCCTGACTATGTTCTATAAAAATCTCAAGAATTTTACTATTTCCACCATAATTTAATACATTTCTAACACAGTTTTGTCATTATCTGTTTTCTATTTAGCGACTCCCCCCACCCACTGAAATACTCTACTCTGCTCAGAAAAACTTTTTGTGTATTTTTCTCACTTGCATATGTATTTGCCTACTGCGTATTCAACTATGTTGCCTGTTTGATTTTTATTTGAGATTACATTTTTGGGAGGGCCCCCCTTTTTTTTCGTTCAAAATACTACGGATTCACTTATGCTAATAACTTTTGATGTATACCTGTAATTTAATAAAGTTTACATATTTAAAACCATCATAAAAATCAAATTCTTTCAATGTATGTTGTTGTTAAAATCCTTTTTTTACGAGTTTCATTTATTTGGCACGGGTCTTTCTTTACTTACAATTTGTTACCAAAAACTTTTTTTTAACAACCACTGGGCTTTCAATCTAATGCTTTCAATCTAATGCCAATTAAACTGTATAAACAGTTTAATTACAAAAACGAATCTGGCGGAAATTTAGGAAAATTGATATGCGAATTTCGTTACGGTGAGCCAAAATCTAAGCTGCATTAATCCAAAAAACGTTCAGAACTTAACTAAAAAAAAAACAAGTTTTTTTAACTGAAAGTAAGGAGCGACATTAAAACTTAAAAAAAAAATATTCTCTATATGAAAGGGGCTGTCCCATCCTAAACGCCTAGCTCTTTACGCTAAAGTTTGAAGTTTGACTCTGTCTCACAACTTTATTTTTTAAAACAATAAAAACTTTAGCGTAAAGAGCGAGGTGTTGAGGAGGGGAAAGCTCCTTTCATATATGGAATATATTTCTGTTCGTTTTAAGTTTTAATGTCGCTCCTTACTTTCAGTTAAAAAAACTTGTTTTTTTTTTGTTAATTTCTGACCGTTTTTGAATTAATGCAGCTTTGATTTTGGCTCACCGTACATGAATAATTAAAACGAAATTCGCATATTAATTTTCCTTTTTTTGGCTAATTGCCTTTCTCGAAATTTTATTCTGACGTAACTTACGAATTAACATACGCAACGAATTTCTATATTCGTATGTTTTTATTACGTATATTAGGGAGTTTGCTCCCTAGTCAATACCTCGCTCTTTACACTAAGGTTCGAATTTTGTCCGAATCACAAACCCTTGAATCACAAAGGCCGGTTAATTAGAATGGATGGCTCTTTTGAAAGTACTAAAAAAAACTGTAGCGTAAAGAGCGAGGTTTTGACTAGAGGGCGAACCCCCTCATATACGTAATAATTTCTGTTCGTTTTAAGTTTTAATGTTGCTTCTTACTTTCAGTTGAAAAAAACATGTTTTTTTTATTTAATTTCTGATCGTTTTTTAAATAATGCTGGGAAATCTGGCGCCCCCTTCATAGAAATGTCCCTTCCCCAAAGGATATATCCTCCATGGAAAGATCCTCCCACGTATTCCCTACTCTAAACCCGACCCCCCCCCCCCACTAGAGAAAAAAAAAAATCCTCGTGAAAACGCCTGTATACTTGCCATTAACCAACTTTATATGTAAACAATGGGCAAAGTTTATAACTTGCAGCCCTTCCCCCGGAACAGTGGGGGATTAAGTCATCCTCAAATACATATTAATAATTTCGACTATGCTGAACAAAATGGCTATCTCAAAATTTCGAACGGGTGACTTCGGGAAAAAAAATGAGCGTGGGAGGGGGCCAAGTTGCCCTCTAATTTTTTTGGTCACTTAAAAAGGGCACTAGAACTTTTAATTTTCGTTCGAATGAGCCCTCTCACGATATTCTAGGACCACTGGGTCAATACGATTACCCCTGGGAAAAAGAAAAAAAAAACAAATAAACACGCATCCGTGATCTTTCTTCTGGCAAAAAATTAAAAATTCCACATTTTTGTAGATAGGAGCTTGAAACCTCTACAATAGGGTTCTCTGATATTCTGAATATGATGGTGTGATTTTCATTAAGGTTCTATAACTTTTAGGGGGTCTTTTCCCCTTTTTTCGAAAATAAGGCAAATTTTCTCAGGCGCGTAACTTTCGATGGGTAAGATTAAACTTGATGAAACTTATATATTTGAAATCACAATTAAAAATCTGATTCTTTTGATGTATCTATTGGTATCAAAATTCCGTTTTTTAGACTTTCGGTTACCATTGAGCCGGGTCGCGCCTTACTTACAGTTCGTTACCACGAACTGTTTGATTGGGACTCTTACTTTTACAACCAATGACGTTTGTTGTAATATTACTATAATAATATAATACTATTTATAAAAATACTATATGCCTACCATTATTTTGCTGTAATGCTATATTGTTTTGTTATTATATTATTTATTTTTTGTAATATTGTTTCGGAAATTATTATATACTATTATACAATGTTATATTACCATAATATTATTATGGAAATATTAGTATGGTTTTGTTTCAATATTAATTTTTTTGTCTTTTTATTTATTTTGGATTTATAAAATGTCACTTTTCAGTCAGGAAAGCCCAGAAGAATTCAAGTGGAGAGCAAATGGAGAAGAGGGTTTGACATGTACCAATCCCTTGGTCTTCAGGTGCTCTACGCCAGAATGGCTGGCCGTGAGAGACGCCATTTAAAAGGATCAGTTTTACTAGCGTCCCAGGTCAGTCCATTTATATTTCTAATCTAAGATTTGGTAAATGAACCAAAGAGAAAAGGGACCTTGAAAGCACTGGATCTTTGGTGGTGTGGCATTGAGGTACGAATAACATAGGGTTAGGGTGATTTAATATAGGAAAATGGGGACAAAAACTACTAGCGTCAGTTACAGCGTAGTGTTTGATGAGTTCATTAAAAAGTAGAAAATTTCAAAGAAAATTTAATATTTGATCTGATTAATTTACAATGCAAAATGATTAAAGCTGAAATTCCTCTGCAAGTGTTAATCAGCATTTTAAAAATCTCAGTAGTTATTTTAGGTCATAATCCAGTCTACACAAAGCAGCCTAGTTTACCGTGGAGAAATCCTCACAGGTTAAGTAGGTTACTTTATTCTAAGTTTGTATAACTAGCGGGGACATAATTCTGCTTTCCTCTGCTCTCTCCTGCCTTTTAAATTACCTGGTTTTCCTTGTTCAGGTTCCACAATTAACTTTTGATTTGCAAGGGTTTGGTGAGGGGATAGGACCAAGTGCTTCACTTTAGACGTACCATTCAATCGTTTCTTTGCCCTAATAATAAAATGTCATGGAGTTTCCAAATTTGTTGCCAGAGATCAAATATGAAATGGAATATAGAAGCTTTTCATTTAAATCATAGTCACGTCCTTTTTAGCGCTGTTGTGTACGAATGAAGTACTTGTTTGATTGCTCTTCTTCTTCCTAGTGGCCATAGCAAGGCCCCTTCCAGTGAGGGGTTGCACCGGTTTTAAACCCCAAAATTTTTGTCACGCGTAAAAAGGTAACGAAATTTCTTATAAACCAGTTTTTGATGTGTTTTTTTTTTCAAATTTTTGTTTAAAATCCCCCCCCCCCTCCAGAACAAGAAAAAATCTCCACACCCAAACAAAATCTTGAATACGGCCCTGAGCCTTAGATCCGTTTTTTTAATATATTAAATAAAAAAAAATAAGTTTTCTAAACTGAAAGTAAGGAGCGACATTAAAACTTAAAACGAACAGAAATTATTCCGTATATGAAAGGGGCTGTCCCCTCCTCAACGCCTCGCTCTTTACGCTAAAGTTTTTTATTGTTTAGCAAAAATAGAGTTGTGAGAAAGTCAAACTTTAGCGTAAAGAGCGAGGCGTTGAGGAGGGGACAGCCCTATTCATATACGGAATAATTTCTGTTCGTTTTAAGTTTTAATGTCGCTCCTTACTTCCAGTTTTAAAAAACAAGTTTTTTTCATTTAATTTGTGATCGTTTTTTTAGTTAATGCAGCTTTTATTTTGGCTCACCGTCATTGAATAAGTAAACAAAATTTGCATAAAAATTTTACTTTTCTTTTGCTAAATGGCTGTCTCTAAATTTATTTCTGACGTAATTTACAAATTAACTTACGTAACGAACTTCTATATTCGTATATTTTTCTTCTTGTAAAAAATACAAAGTTGCAGATTTTTGCAGATACGAGCTTGAAACCTATGTTATAGGGTTTTCTGATACGCTGAATCTGACGGTGTGATTTTTATCAAAATTCTTTCGCTTGTAGGGGATGTTTCCCCCCTCTTCAAAAAAATCAGGTAAATTTTCTCAGGCTCGTAGCCTTTGATGAGTAATACTAAACTTAGTAAAATTTATACATTTAGAATCAGCATTATAAGCCCATTCTTTTGATACATTTATTGACATCAAAATTCCGTTTTTAAAAGTTTCGATTACTATTGAGGCGTACCGCTTGTTTTTTTTATTGTTTTTTTTTTTATTACGTATATGTTATTACGTATATGAGGAGGTTCTCCCTTGGTCAATACCACGCTCTTTACGCTAAAAGTTAGAATTTTGTTTAATTCACAAACCCCTGAATCACAAAGGCCGTTTAATTAGAATAGATAGCTCTTTCGAAAGCACTAAAAAAACTGTAGCGTAAAGAGCGACGGGTACTGACTTGGGGGCAAACCCCCTCATATACGTAATAATTTCTGTTCGTTTAAGTTCTAATGCTGCTTCTTACTTTCAGTTGAAAAAAACTTGTTTTTGTTTTTAAAATTTAATTTCTGATCTTTTTTAAATAATGCTTGGAAATCCTGCGCCCCCTTCATAGAAATATCCCTTACTCCAAAGAAACATCCTCCACGGAAAGATTCTCCCGAGTAACCCCCTCCTCCAGTCCCCCCACCAGAAAGAAATCCTTCCTGAAAATGTCTGTATACTTCCCAATCAGGGACGTACGCAGGGGGGGGGCCTCCGAGCCCGGGCCCCCCGAAATCTCACGAGTTTGTTGTTGGTTTTTTTTCATTTTCCCATAATTTTCAGATTTTTAACACAGAATAATGGGTTTGAAGGATTTGCCCCCCCCCCCCCCAAAAAAAAAAAAAAAAAAACGAATTGCCCCCCCCCCCCCGAAAAAATTCCTGTGTACGTGCCTGTTCCCAATAACCAATACAATATATAAGCAATGGACAAAGTTCATAACTTGCAGCCCTTCCCCTGGAACTGTGGGGGATTAAGTCATCCTAAAAGACATATTTATTAGATTTTCGACTATGTTGAACAAAATGGCTATTTCAAAATTTTAATTGGGTGACTTTGGGAAAAAATGAGCGTGGGAGGGGGCCTAGTTACCATCCATTTTTGTTGGTCACTTAAAAAGGGCACTAGAACTTTTAATTTCCGTTCCAATGAGCCCTCCTACGATATTCTTGGACCACTGGGTCAATACGATTACCCCTGGGGAAAAGAAAAAAAAAAACAAATAAACACGCATCCGTGATGGAAAATTTGACATTTTTGTAGATAGGAGCTTGAAACCTCTACAGTAGGGTTCTCTGATACGCTGAATATGATGGTGTGATTTGCATTAAGGTTCTATAGATTTTAGGGGGTCTTTTCCCATTTTTTCGAAAATAAGCCAAATTTTCTCAGGCGCGTAACTTTTGATGGGTAAGACTAAACTTGATGAAACTTATATATTTGAAATCACAATTAATATCTGATTCTTTTGATGTATCTATTGGTATCAAAATTCTGTTTTTTTTAGACTTTCGGTTACCATTGAGCCGGGTCGCTCCTTACTTACAGTTCGTTACCACGAACTGTTTGATACTCGGTCTTGGGCACTTTCCCATTATGTGGACACCTCGGCTATAGACAGTCGAATGAATGCAGTGATGGAGACTCGTAAAGCGGGTAATTGTTATCTAAATTGATCGAAGAGCGTGGTTTCTCACTGAATTTACAATATTTAAACTGCTGTTTTCTGGGGTTTTGGGGGGAGAAAAAGGTACCTAGGTTAGGTTAGGTTACGTATTTAATATATGAAAAGCTTTACCCCCACCCCCTAATGTGCAAATATCTAGCCCAAATTTGTTTATAAACTATTATATATTCATCCTATTTTGTTTTATTTCATTAGCATTAACCAAACTTGACTTTTTATAGGTGTCCACATAATGGGAAAGGATGAGGAGGAGGATGCTCCTCACCCTCATCGGAGGAGGATGCTATTCCTCTTCATCTTACCGTTTAAAATAGAATTAATCTATTTTTGATATAAGGCTTTAAAGACATAAAGCATTCTCTAAATATTCTGGTTAGTTTCATTAAAACATTCTTTTGTTACAAATACATAGTATTTTACTGAGTAATGATAATAATTTACACGTAATATGGTTCATTTAAGATTACATTCGGGATTAACTGCTAATGAAAGGTTGCTAATACCTGTATTATGTATAATTGGATGCTTGCAAAGGAAAAAAAAAAAAAAAAATAATGATCAATGGAAGTTCTTTTATGTAGCATTTCGACATGGTCTACCTTGGTTTACACTACACTCTTAGATAAGATTAAATATAAAAAAAAAACAAGTTTTTTAAACTGAAAGTAAGGAGCGACATTAAAACTTAAAACGAACAGAAATTATTCTGTATATGAAAGGGGCTGTCCCCTCCTCAACGCCTCGCTCTTTACGCTAAAGTTTTTTATTGTTTTAAAAATAAAGTTGTGAGACAGAGTCAAACTTTAGCGTAAAGAGCGAGGCGTTGAGGAGGGGACAGCCCCTTTCATATACAGAATAATTTCTGTTCGTTTTAAGTTTTAATGTCGCTCCTTACTTTCAGTTTAAAAAACTTGTTTTTTTTTATTTAATTTCTGATCGTTTTTTAGTTAATGCAGCTTTTATTTGCATAAAAATTTTAATTTTCTTTTGCTAAATGGATGTCTTTACAAATTAACTTACGTAACTAACTTCTATATTCGTATATTTTTCTTCTGGCAAAAAATACAAAGTTGCAGATTTTTGCAGATATGAGCTTGAAACCTATGTAATAGGGTTTTCTGATACGCTGAATCTGACGGTGTGATTTTTCATTAAAATTCTTTCACTTGTAGGGCATGTTTCCCCCCTCTTTAAAAAAACGAGTAAATTTTCTCAGGCTCGTAGCCTTTGATGAGTAATACTAAACTTAGTAAAATTTATATATTTAGGATCAGCATTATAAACACATTCTTTTGATACATTTATTGACATCAAAATTTCGTTTTTAAAAGTTTCGATTACTATTGAGCCGTATCGCTTGTTTTTTTATTGTTTTTTTTTTTTATTACGTATATGTTATTACTTATATGAAGGGGTTCTCCCTTAGTCAATACCACGCTCTTTACGTTAAAAGTTAAAAAAAAATTTTGATTCACAAACCCCTGAATCACAAAGGCCGTTTAATTAGAATAGATAGCTCTTTTGAAAGCACTAAAAAAAACTGTAGCGTAAAGAGCGAGGTATTGACTTGGGGGAGAACCCCCTCACATACGTTTATAATTTCTGTTCGTTTTAAGTTCTAATATTCCTTCTTACATTTCAGTTGAAAAAACTTGTTTTTTTTATTTAATTTCTGATCGTTTCTTAAATAATGCTTGGAAATCCGGCGCCCCCTTCATAGAAATGTCCCTTACCCCAAAGAAACATCCTCCACGGAAATATTCTCCAGAGTAACCCCCTCCTCTAGCCCCCCCCCCCCCCCCCTCCAGAAAAAATCCTTCCTGAAAATGGTTGTATACTTCCCAAAAACCAATAAATAATGCTGGCAAGTCCGGCGCCCCCTTCATGGCAGTTTCCCTTCCCCCATGAAAACTTCCTTCATGGAAAGATCCTTCCATATATCCCCCGACCCTCTCCTTCCCCCACCTACCAGAAAAAATCTCCTCTGAAAAAGTCTGTATACTTCCCAATAACCAATACTATATGTTAACATTGAGTAAAGTTCATAACTTTCAGCCCTCCCCCTGGGGACTTTGGGGGATCAAGTCATCCTAAAAGACATTTTTATCATATTTTCGACCATGCTGAATAAAATGGCTATCTCAAAATTTTGATCGGGAGACTTTGGAAAAAAAATGAGCGTGGGAGGGGGCCTAGTTGCCCTCCATTTTTTTTGGTCACTTAAAAGGGCACTAGAACTTTTAATTTCCGTTCCAATGAGCCCTCCCACGATATTCTAGGACCACTGGGTCGATACGATCACCCCTGGGGAAAAAAAAAAAAAAAAAAAAAAAAACAAACAAACAAACAAACAAATAAACACGCATCCGTGATCTTTATTTTTGGAAGCCTCGTGACCAAAAATTCATCTCTTGATTTACTGATAATAGTGATGACTACTGATGTGATTTGGAAAATATTGCTCAGCTTTGGCTTATCTCGTATTACTGACCTTAATTCGTATTAATTTGAAAACAGCGAAAGGTAAAGAGCGATCTTTGAAAAATAAGCAGAAGCAACCCTATATATGAGAAGACCCACCATCCCTAGGCTTCAGCTCACAGCACTAGAGTCTTACTAATGCTTAGCTGAGAGCTTTCTACGTGTAACAAATATAAAAACTTGGTATTTTTAAGTATCTTACGAGTATCTGACAATTGTTTTTCAGACCCTTTGAGCATGACATTTTTATGTTTAAAGCAGCAACGAATCAGTACCTCCTTTCTATCTCACGGTAGGCGAGGTCGGGGTTGGCCCAGGCACCACTTTTTGCAATGAATATCTTATAAGCCATTAGTTTTTTTGTGGTTCTGACTTTACCATACAGTGCATTTCTGTTAAGACTACCTCAAAAATTTTTTCAGACTTCTTCCGAAAAAGGTAAAAAAAAATTTGTTTTATTTTTCTTTTAATTGTCTGAAGCAGGCCCTACCTAAGGGGTTGGATTAGACGGCTGTAGTGTTGGTTTGGGCACCGTGCTAAATTGTTAGATTTGGAGTTTTTGGATTTTTTTTTAATGTATTAAGTTATAAAAAGTAAAAAATAGGACTTCAGATATATAAAATGACAATGAAATCATTATACCGACACCCAATTCATTGTAGTTTCTACAAACTAAGATTGTACTCAAAGACTAATCCCGGGTCAGTTTTTTCTGTGCTTCCCAAGTTTCTTGGACGAGGAAGTTTCTAAAACATGTCGTCCGCATTGACGTCTGCCTTTTCTGGAGTCTCTGGATACACGACTTTTTCTCATGAGGGAACCCTGAAATCACATTTATTGAAAACAAGAACTTCATGAGAAGGAGGAAATAGCTAAGCCTCGAACATATGGGGGCGGAAGAAGAAGTTGCGAAGCTATGTTCTGATCAGATTTATTCTTCTATTTCATGCAAGTTGCAAATAAACGAAATTGAAAAACATACAACTGCTTTAGTTACGTTCAAAGTTGGGGTTTAGTTGAGCTTTTAAGTCTTAGGCACCAATGTCAACAGGATTGCCAGTATGCAAAAAATAGGATACAATAAGTATTCCACTTATCAGAGTCGATGAAAACAATACTTTATTTGATCCTCAAAACGCATCAGATACCAGCTGCGGAAAAACTGTCTAGAGAATAAATATTGATTGCAAGTAAAAGTTTGGAGTACTTTTGTGTAAATGAAATTTAAAACTGTTCAATGAAATCTTTAGGCTGCACTTGGTAAAAGGGCAGCACTTTGTGTGGACAAGGCCAAAAATATGTGTAGTGAACCTAGAAGACTAGAACTTCAGTTATTTTTTACACATATTCTAAGGAATTAAATCGGAAATTTGACTTTTCAATCTCAGCAAGAATGAGTCGAAAATACATCAGCCTAAAAAGAACTGCTGTATTTTCAACCTGTTATTAGCACTAAACCTTGAAGATAAACCTTAAAATAAGCCACATTATTTGTAGGACTTAGCAGGTTACGTTAAGTTACTTTACACCCCCCCCCCCCACGCCCCTAATGTGCAAATATGTGTCCCAAATTATATTATTTGGTATTTATTATTTAGTAAATTATAAAGTATTATATTTTTATCACATTTTGGTATATTTCATTAGGATTAACCTAACTTCACTTCTCGAACTTCTCAACTTCATCATTCAGCCCAGTGAAGTACTCTGAAATCGTGGATAAAATAATATTTTAATGAAGCTGGCCAACATGTTTAAACGATAATTTAGCCCCGCAAACCATTTAAATACAATCATATAAAATATCAAGCTAAATTAAAAAAGAGTCTGACATAAAATTATAAACAAATCATAAATTACAAAGGTTGGTTTTCCCACCTTTCATTAGCAGTTAGTTTTGAATGCAACCTTAAATAAATTACACTGTTTAAAGTTATTTTCTTTAACCCCTTTTAGCACCCGTAAAAACGATGTCTAATCAAAAACGATATCTGATCTGATGTCTGATATTCAGTGATCTTACAATCACTGAATAATGTTTAGAGCTAGTGAAGCTGAAAAATTATTGAAAATATTTTTTATGGGAAATATTTCACCCGGTCAGTAGGAATACAATAATGATAAAAAAATAATAATATTAATAATAAAATTGTTATGAACAATTTTATAATTGTAATTGTATTGTTTTTTTTTTTAGTATTAATAAATTGATTTATTGATTGATTGAAAGCTATTAAGTCATATACAAAAATTTTAGAGTGATGTAATATTGACGTTTAACACAATTGCATTGAAAAATAAAGAAAAAAACACATGAAAAAATAGCTAAATTCAGCGAAATTAAGCAACACGATGGAATTGGGATCCTGTTATTAATTGGGATAATAAAATTACTATAGGCTACTATAAACTTTGGTGGCATTGAACTTAAGACAGATAGAATTATATTGTCACTACCCCCTCCTCAGGATAAATAAGACCCCCCCCCTTTGATTTGAACACTGGAAACACCCGAATAAAATATGCGTATATCTTCGTAACTTTATTTACAAAAAGGGCAAAAATACTCAACTTCTAGGCCTGAAACTAGACATTTTTCTTCTCAACAAACTTTTTTCAAGGAAAAGTAGACTTGCCCGAGCCTGGAACCACACCCGCACATGTTTGCTATGTGGATTGACCATAGCAATATTACTTTTGATTTAAACATTGTCTTGTATTATTATTTTTTTGTGTGTAACTTGTTGCATAATTTGTATCTCCAGCCACAGGATTAAAAAAAAAATGCTGCCAGGTCTATAAATTTAAAAATAATTCATTCACGAAAAGTGCGAGTGGGCTGCCAAAATGAGTGGGCAGCTGAAGTTTTTATTCCCAGGAAAGGAAGATTTATCTTATGAAGTAAAGCAGACGCGCAGTAGCAAGAGGAATCAACGAAAGCTATTCGAGTAAAAAAAAAATACAATTACAAAATAATTTCCTGTAATGGCTTGCTGCATAATTTGTTGAAAAGATAGTGCCAAATCTAGGGATTTATTGATGATAAATTTATCCAAGATGGCTGGAACGAGTGGGCAGCTGGAATTTTATGGCCAATTAATAAACAATTTATTTTCTGCAACAAATCCGATATCAGTAACAAGAGGAGTCAAATATATTGCTGAACATATTGAGTGCAAATTCAGTGACGCACAAGTTCATTCAACTTATTACTTGTTTACTTTACTTTTGGTGGGAACTAGAAAATGAACTATACTGCCCAGTACCCAAAAACATTGGAATAGCTTCTTTAGGACCACATTGACTAATCGGCTGTAGGACCTCTGGTCCATCTCCGACTGTATTCTTGAAACCGACGATTACAAGTCCTTCTTAAATTTGTACCAAATGCTATTCTTTTTCCATCCAGGTTTTCGTCATCGTAATGCTACTGGGTCACACGCCACTTGGTTTGGAGATACCACAGTTTATATAATTATCCAGTATGATCTTTCCCTATCTCACCCATTATAAAAACCCGGACCAAGGTGCGAGTGCTCCAGAGAACGTTTTTGCAGATAGAAACATAGGCGGCATCAGATCTTTTCACGGGTAGACAAGTCAGACTATGATCTAATTGGAAACAAGTGGAAACCCGCTATTACGATAATAATGCACTTTGTTGGAAACAATCGGAAACAGACTAACCCGCTAATGCAGAAAGAAGTGGGAGGAGCTTTTTGTTCGTACCGAGAATGAAGACCAGAAATGATCTGCGATAAACTTACTGGATAATTCTATAAACTGTGGGAGATACCGCCCCTTGGGAACGACGCAGAGTATTACCAAGATGCTTAGATGACACCTTTTTACGATTAGCGACATTTCTTCTGATAGGCCCCAACGACTCCTACTTTCACAATTTGATATCTTGACACAGCTACTAGTGCACCGAATGTAATGAATAGAGCAATGGGCAAACGCGTTCAATGCTTTGCTGGTCCCTACTCTGATTAACCATAACGCACTGGGTACACTAGTACGGTTTGGATAGTTGCTACACATTTAGCCCCCCTCCCCCTCCCCAACATCCCGTCTTTTCACTAAATGTATCTGATTGAAATTATAAGATAGCGATTTTGTTCAAAATAGTCCAAAGAAAATATATTAATGCCTCTAGGATTGACCCAACCCCCACGCGCCCTAGGGATAGGGCTGTAAGTTATGCCCAGGGGGCTTATAAGGTTCTTATAGAAATGGTGGTCGTATATGCTATGGAGGAGACTCATTGGATTGTTAATCAGAAGTTCTAGTGCCGTTTTTAAAAGTCAAAGTGATCAGAGCAGAGCTACCCCCCCCCCCCCCCCCTACACACACAAGCAAGTCGTGTTGTTGTTTTTTTTCGAGATGTATCCAATAGATATTTTGAGACAGGCCTTTTATTCAAAATAGATAGATATTTTGTTCTAAATATTGATAGATACTTTCACTACCTGCTGGCTCGAAGACTATTTGTCACAAGTTTTTTATAGGCTGTCGGGGCCGTCCTGTGGTACACTTGCGAGTTATTGCTAATCAAGACATCGAACACGAGAGTATCTAGCTTACTGATATTAGAAAGAAAGTAGCAAAGGCTTTTAGATTAGATTAATTTATTGATGGAACAAATTAAAACTATCAAACAGTTCGTAGTAACGAACTGTAAGTAAGGAGCGACCCGGCTCAATGGTAACCGAAACTCTAAAAAAACAGAATTTTGATACCAATAGATACATGAAAAGAATCAGATTTTAATGCTGATTTCAAATATATAAGTTTCTTCAAGTTCAGTTTTACCCATCAAAAGTTACGTGCCTGAGAAAAATTGGCTGATTTTAGAAAAAAGGGGAAAAGACCCGCTAAAAGCTATAGAACCTTAATGAAAATCACACCATCATATTCAGCGTATCAGAGAACCCTACTGAAAAGGTTTTCAATCACTTCTCTATAAAAATGAGGAATTTTGCATTTTTTGCCAGAAGAAAGATCACGGATGCGTGTTTATTTGTTTTTTTTTGTTTTTTGTTTCTTTTTCCCAGGGGTGATCGTATCGACCCTGTGGTCCTAGAAAATCGTGGGAGGGCTCATTAGAACGGAAATTGAAAGTTCTAGTGCCCTTTTTAAGTGACCAAAAAGTGGAGGGCAACTAAGCCCCCTCCAATGCTCATTTTTTTCCCAAAGTGATCCGATCAAAATTTTGAGATAGCCATTTTGTTCAGCATGGTCGAAAATATGATAACTCTGTCTTTCAGGATGACTTAACCCCCGAAGTCCCAGGGGGGAGGGCTGAAAGTTATGAACTTTACCCAATGTTAACATATAGTATTGGTTATTGGGAAGTATACATACGTTTTCAGGGGGGACCTTTCCATGGTCTTTCAATGAAGGATCTTCCAGGGTCTTTCCATGAAGGAAGTTTTCATGGGGGAAGAGACATTGCTCTGAAGGGGGCACCGGATTTCTCAGCATTATTAAAGAAAAATATCAGAAATTAAATATAAAAAAACAAGTTTTTCAACTGAAAGTAAGGAGCGACATCAAAACTTAAAACGAACAGAAAATATTAAGTATATGATTGGGTTCACCTCCTAGTCAATACCTCGTTCTTTAAGCCAAAGATTTTTTTAGTACTTTCATAAGAGCTATTTATTCTAATTAACGGCCTTTGTGATTAAGGGGTCATTTTTAAAGAATTGGAACAAAATTCGAACTTTAGCTTAAAGAGCAAGGTATTGACTAGGGGGCGAACCCCCTAATATACGAATTAAAAATCTATGAATATTGAAGTTCGTTGGGTTAGTTAATTCGTAAGTTACGTACATTCATTACTAATAAAAACGTTCGTATATAAAAATAAACAATTTTCGGGAAAGCCATTTAACCAAATAAAAGTAAAATTAATATGTAAATATTGTTTTAATTATTCATGTACGGTGAGCCAAAATCAAAACCTGCATTAATTCAAAAACGTTCAAAAATAAATAAAAAAAAGGTTTTTAACTGAAAGTAAGGAACTACGTTAAAACTTAAAACGAACAGAAATTATTCCGTATATGAAAGGGGCTGTCCCCTCCTCAACGCTCGCTCTTTGCGCTAAAGTTTGAGTTTCTCATAACTCAATTTTTGTTTAATCAATAAAAACTTTAGCGTAAACAGCGAGACGTTGAGGAGGGAACAGCCCCTTTCATATACGGAATAATTTTTTTTTCGTTTTAAGTTTTAACGTCGCTCCTTACTTTCAATTAAAAAAACCTGTTTTTTTTATTTAATTCTGATAAGAAGCACCCAAAGAGCAGGCATAATACGTGTTGACACTAG
This sequence comes from Artemia sinica, assembly GCA_027921565.1. Lineage (NCBI taxonomy): Eukaryota > Metazoa > Arthropoda > Branchiopoda > Anostraca > Artemiidae > Artemia > Artemia sinica. The sequence goes on from CM051268.1 coordinate 50,870,094, forward strand.
GCGGCTACAGCGATAACACTCACATAGCCTCTAAATCAATAATACTGATTGAAAAACAGAAAGAAAAGCATTTTGATTCGTAGATAAGAAAAAAAAATATAACAACCAATTATCAAAACACACCAATAACAAAATTTAAATAAATTAAATAATACCGAAACAATAAATCAATAAAAACAAAAAACAAATTCCTTCCATATATATATATATCCCTTCCATATTCCTTCCATATATTCCATATATATATATATATATATATCTATATATATATATATATATATATATATATATATATATATATATATATATATATATATATATATATATATATATATATATATATATATATCCTATATATATATATATATATATATATATATATATATATATATATATATATATATATATATATATATATATATATATATATATATATATATATATATATATATATATATATATATATATATATATATATATATATTATATATTATATATATATATATATATATATATATATATATATATATATATATATATATATATATAGATATATATATATATATATATATATATATATATATATATATATCTATATATTGGGAGTCAAAATATGCCCATACACCAGCGTGCTTCTTGCCAGTAGTCATGGGTGTAAGTTGATATCTAATGAGGTGACATCCAGTTTTTGGGAGAGGGAGAATTCAAAAATGTTTTGGTAGTCGTATTGCAATTCTAATTTTTTTTTTCATGAATTTTAAAGTAAAATTATACATTACACCAGCATCATCCTTGTCAGTAGTCAAGAGTGTGAAGTAAATCTTCTTATAACGACTCTTGTTTTATCAGTATTATTTCATCATCTGCTTCTCTGTATATTTGTTTTGTGTTATGACTGTATGATTTAAGGAGTTGTAGCATTAAGGAGACGGTGAGCCAAAATCAAAACCTGCATTAATCCAAAAACCTTCAAAAATTAAATAAAAAAAACAGGTTTTTTTTTTTAACTGAAAGTAAGGAACGACGTTAAAACTTAAAACGAACAGAATTATTCCGTATATAAAAGGGGCCTCCCCTCCTCAACGCCTCACTCTTTACGCTAAAGTTTTTTTATTGTTAAAAAAAAATAGAGTTGTGAGAAAGTCAAACTTTAGCGTAAAGAGCGAGGCGTTGAGGAGGGGACAGCCCCTTTCATATACGGAATAATTTCTGTTCGTTTTAAGTTTTTAACGTCGTTCCTTACTTTCAGTTAAAAAAAACCTGTTTTTTTATTAATTTTTGAAGGTTTTTGGATTAATGCAGGTTTTGATTTTGGCTCACCGTACATGAATAATTAAAACAAAATTTGCATATTAATTTTACTTTTATTTGGTTAAATGGCTATCTCGAAACTTGTTTAATTTTATTTACGAATGTTTTTATTAGTAATAAATATACGTAACTTACGAATTACTAACGTAAAGAACTTCTATATTCATAGATTTTTAATTCGTAAATTAGGGGGTTCGCCCCTAGTCAATACCTTGCTCTTTAAGCTAAAGTTCGAGTTTTGTTCCAATTCTTTAAAAAATGACCCCTTAATCTCAAAGGCCGTTAATTAGAATAAATAGCTCTTATGAAAGTACTAAAAAATCTTTGGCTTAAAGAGCGAGATATTGACTAGGGGGTGAACCCAATCATATACGTAATATTTTCTGTTCGTTTTAGGTTTTGATGTCACTCCTTACTTTCAGTTGAAAAACTTGTTTTTTTTTTTATATTTAATTTCTGATCTTTTTCTTTAATAATGCTGGGAAATCCGGTGCCCCCTTCATAGCACTGTCTCTTCCCCCATGAAAACTTCCTTCATGGAAAGATCCTCCCATATAACCCCAACCCCCCCACCCCCCCCCCCCCCCCCCCCCACCTACTACCAGAAAAAATCCCCCCTGAAAACGTATGCATACTTCCCAATAACCAATACTATATGTTAACATTGGGTAAAGTTCATAACTTTCATCCCTCCCCATGGACTTTGGGGGATTAAGTCATCCTGAAAGACATAGTTATCATATTTTCGACCATGCTGAACAAAATGGCTATCTCAAAATTTTGATCGGATGACTTTGGGAAAAAATGAACGTGGGACGGGGCATAGTTGCCCTCCATTTTTTGGTTGCTTAAAAAGGGCACTAGAACTTTTAATTTCCGTTCCAATGAGCCCTCCCACGATATTCTAGGACCACAGGGTCGATACGATCACCCCTGGGAAAAAAAAAACAAAAAAAAAAAAAAAACAAATAACCACGCATCCGTGATCTTTCTTCTGGCAAAAAATGCAAAATTCCACATTTTTGTAGAGAGGTGCTTGAAAACCTCTACAGTAGGGTTCTCTGATACGCTGAATATGATGGTGTGATTTTCATTATGGGTCTATAACTTTTAGGGGGTCTTTTCCCCTTTTTTCTAAAATCAGCCAATTTTTCTCAGGCACGTAAATTTTGATGGGTAACACTGAACTTGATGAAACTTATATATTTGAAATAATCATTAATCATTAAAATCTGATTCTTTTGATGTATCTATTGGTATCAAAATTCTGTTTTTTAAGAGTTTCGGTTACCATTCAGCCATATATATATATATATATATATATATATATATATATATATATATATATATATATATATATATATATTATATATATATATATATATATATATATATATATATATATATATATATATATATATATATATATATATATATATAGATTATATATATTATATATATATATATATATATATATATATCTATATATATATATATATATATATATATATATATATATATATATATATATTATATATTATATATATATTATATATATATATATATATATATATATATATATATATATATAAGATTAATAATTTTAAATTGGTTGGTGATGTCGGACAAATTTCTTAGACAATTTATGTTTTTTGGTTTTTTTTTTTTTGCATTTACCAAATTGAAAATTCATTGTTTATACCGTTTGGCATATAGCTTAAGCTTCAAAATAATTGTACACTTTTTTTCTCGTAGGATATCATAAGGCTGGTTAGAGCATTGCTGAATGAAGAGAAATTCATTGACAAAGACCGAATTTCAATTTGGGGAAAAGGTTTTGGAGGATATGTAGCCACGGCCGTTATGGGGTCTCCACAAACCGAAATCAAATGTGCTGTCGGTGTTACTCCAATTACAGACTGGCTAAGCTTCGGTAAGTTTGACCAAATAATTATTGCATATATATATATATATATATATATATATATACATATATATATATATATATATATATATATATATATATATATATATATATATATATATATATATATATATATATATATATATATATATATAAAAGATAATATGGGATATATATATATATAAGGCTTATATACATATGCTATTGCTATATATATCCTATATATCTATATATATGGCAAAATATATATCAAGTTTTATATAATATACCTCATATCCCTTAGAAAATGAAGGTTAAAAGACGCTTGTTTTTTTCGGATTCCTTTTTGCTTTTAGTAAGGATACCAATTTTTCAACACTCTCTTTACTTTTAAGAGTTTTAATTATTTTGATTTGCAAATTTGGTAACTTTTAGTGTCTTTTATTTCTGCTAACGTTTCTGAACTGGTTACTCTATTTTGATTTGCCACGTTTATACCTCGGTCGTGTAACTCCACGTATTAGTGCGGGCCAAAAATCAATAATAATAATGCGCGTTACTCAATATAGTGTTTTTATTACAATTCTAATAGAATAGATTTGCAAATTCGACTATATTTGTCTGAGAATACCGATTTTTTAGCATAGACATAGAAAAAAGAATAGAAAGAATAAGAATAGGCCAGGTTCTACAAAACTCCTTCAATTGGATTTTGCTGTTAGTCCAGAGTGGTGCTATAGGCTCAGAATGGAATTTCTGAGCCCTCTCATATTTAAAGTAGTTCATTTTAACTCTCATGTTTCGTTTTAAGAATAATGTCGCTCCTTGTTTAATGGAAACAGTTGCTTGTTTTTAGTTTCATATGTTCCATTTATTATTTGCTTGTAATAAATAAATAAAACCTTCCGTAACTTAAACAAGGCACTAGAATAAAAGTATTTATTGAGATGAGCCTTCTCTCTCTTGATTTGATATAATCAACTCTGAAAAAAAATGAAGGTTACATTCATGTCCCTCGTAACCTCCACGCAGCTATGCTATCTTATGGCTTGAGTGAGGGTCCCATTTCAATATAGCTACTGATACATAATCTTCCCTCCTTTTTCTTTCCGAATTTTGCTGAATCCTGTGACAAGGGGACAAATATGCAAATGAAAATTAAACTACATAAAGCTATTTCGACTTCATTTTTTCGACGGTATTATGGGCCACCGAATGAGGTTATGATAATATGAGGTTATGATAATATGAGGTTATGATAATATGAGCCACCGAATGACGGTATTATGAGCCACCGAATGAGGTTATGATAATATGAGGTTATGGTAATATGAGGTTATGAGCCACCGAATGACGGTATTATGAGCCACCGAATGAGGTTATGTTAATATATTATGATAATATGAGCCACCGAATGAGGTTATGCCACCGAATGAGGTTATGATAATATGAGGTTATGATAATATGCCACCAAATGACGGTATATGAACCACCGAATGAGGTTATGATAATATGAGGTTATATAATATGACCACCGAATGAGGTTATGAGCCAAATGAGGTTATGATAATAAGGTTATGATAATAGGTTATGATAATATGAGCCACCGAATGACGGTATTATGAGCCACCGAATGAGGTTATGATAATATGAGGTTATGATAATATGAGCCACCGAATGACGGTATTATGAGCCACCGAATGAGGTTATGATAATATGAGCACCGAATGACGGTATTATGAGCCACCGAATGATCATTATATACTTTCTTCCCGAGATCGTTAGGAAAAGGAGCGATATCAACTGAAAAAAAAAACTGGAACAAAGGATTATGCCAAAAATACAATTAACGATACGAGGAAACCTTGAATAAATACTTTTTTTGATTTTAATTTGATCTAAGATACTTTTTCAGATTTGAATTTATGATTTTTTGCATAAGCTTATGCTTTTAAATTTTGAGCATTTCAACTTTTATGGAATTTTCTTGGATGTTTCAGTTGTTTAATATATTTTTTTTCGAATAATAAAGGTTCCCAGATATGAAACTGATATATTCGGGTCTTTCTTAGTTTATTTTATTCACTGTCTTGATTATCAGTTTTACATTTTGCTTAAATATTTCTATATTTCATTTTAACTGTAAATCCTTACCTATAAAGAAGGAGTAGAGATAACGAACTTTACCAATCGATTAAGTTTTAAAATCTAACCCAATTTAGTATATTTGTCCTCTTATCATTTGGATTGTGCAGTTTATCTTCTATCTTTTTAGATTTATTGCCCTTTAATAAATAACAATGGTAAAAACAACAATAAATATAATTCCAGATATGAGAAAATCTGAATAAGTCCTATTTTGATTTTATTTCGATCTAAAATATTTAGTCAGATTTAAGTGTTTTTATTTTTGCTTAAGCTTTTGCTTTATATATTGAGCTTTTAAACGTTTTATGTAATTTTGATGTATGTTTTAGTTGTTTATTCTATTTTTCCAGTAATAATGGTTTCTGGATATGAAGCCAATATATTTGGGCCCCTTTTAGTTTATTTTCTTCACCATTTCGATTTTTAGATTCACCTTTTGTTATATATTTCAATATCTTCATTCAATCTACGAATTCTTATCTATAAGGAAGAGGGAAAGACAACGAACGTCATCAATCGATTCAAAATAAAAATCCGTCCCAGCTTAGCATTTTTGGTCATTTCCCCCTTATCGTTTGAATTTGATGGTTTATCCTCAATCTTTTGTGATTTGTAGGCCAATAATAAATATCAATAATAAAAAGAAATAAACTAATACAATTGACGATACGAGGAAACCTGAACAAGGTCTCTTTTGAGTTTAGTTCGACCTAAAACGGGTTTTCCAGATATCAGTCTCCTGATTTTTTGTTTACAATTTTGCTTCACATATGTTTTTTTTTCATTTTTTATGTAACTTTCTTGTATGTTTTAGTTTTCTTGATTATTAGTTTTAAATTTTTAGTTATATGTTATTTTTAATTATGTTTCATTTTGCCTTTAATTTCTTAGCGATAAGAAGGATTAAAGATAAACCAGCTTAAAAAATTCATTTAATATAGAAATCTAACGCAGCTTAGTATTTTGGGTCGTTTATTATCGTTTAATATCGTATCGTTTATTATTGTCCCTTATCGTTTGGATTAAACCTTTCACCCTCCATTTTTTTAGATTTATGGCCTTTTAGTCAGGGGCGTAATATGCTTTGTGGCTGGGGGGGGGGGGGGTAACTACCCCTTCAGACCCATATTCCCCCCCCCCCCCAGAACTCATTTTGCCCTTTCAGCTGAAATTTAGTTTCTGTAAAAAATCTTGTCAAAATTAGGATAAGCCTGCATAATTCAAGTATCCAGAGAAACAAATCCGTTATCTTTAGTAAATCTCTGCCTTTATGGTAGTATATGACTCATTTTTTTCAGTTTTCACTGTCATTCCACTTGATTTGGGGAAATTGGCTCCAACATGTAATCCCCCCCCCCTCCCCAGGATTTTGACAAAATTACGCCACTGCTTTTAATAAGTGAAATAAAAAATAAATAATAGATATAACTCAGGATGGGGAACACCGGAATAAAGGTTATTTTCAGTTTAGTTTTATCTCAAATATTTTTTAGGCATGCGTCTCCCTAATTTTATGTTTACAATTTTGTTTTACATATGAAGTTTTCAAACTTTTTTTACGTAATTTTCTTTTATTTTTATTTGTTTTATTTTCTTGATTAGTGGTTTCACCTTTTACTTTATATTTTTATATTTTCACTTTACCTATAAATTCTTAGCTATAAGAAGTAGTAATGACAAATGTACTTTACTAATCCATGATAATATAGAAATCTAATCCAGTATATTATGTTGGGTCATTTATCCCCTTATCTTTTCGATTGGGCGGTTCATCTTCCATCATTTGAGATTTATGGCACTTTAATATATAACAATAATAAATTATAGATGCCGTAACTAGTGAACGATACTTGGGCTCTATCGAAGAAGCTTACAAATCATATATAACAGGAGACTTGTCAATGATTTCGCACTCGATACCAGATGAAAGTTTCTTTTGATTCATGGGAGTTTCGGCAACCCTGTACAATTACAACAAAGTATGAAGCTAGCGAAAGCACTCACCAGAGCAGAAAGTAAATTTGAGCAAAAGGTAAGGGAAATCGCAACTTTTCTATTTTTTTAGAATTTTTACTTTCTAGGGTAAGATTTTGCCGGACTATGGTCTCACCATAAAAATACGTTATTTTATACGCAAAAAAAACAACCGTGATGTCAGGGACGCCTACAACAGGGTTGCGAACGGGATCCTTTGGCCCTGTATTTTCAGCTGTTTACGGAATTGTCAAATTTCAAAATAAACTATGTTGTCAAGTTTGTTTTTAAATTCTTTCTTTCAATAAATCAAGAATATTATGCCAGGGAAAATAATGGCGTTCCACATGGCTTGCACATTGTATTTTCATACTGCATGAAAAGTCTTAAACGACTCTTGAAGTCTTAAAGGCATATCCACCACCTTCCAGAGGTTTGGGTTCCAGCCTGTTCTGAAGGAGGGACCCGACGAAAATGTTTAAAAGCTATACGAAAACCAGAGGCAATTACTTGTATTCAAGAATATGTGCGGGATATTTTTTTTTTTTTTTTTTTGGGGGGGGGGGGGGGGCTACAAAAAAACTTTAAAAAACGCATAAAAAATTATTTATTATCGTTTTGTTACGTTTTTACGAGTCGAACAAACATATCAGGGGGGGGGGGGGGTTAAACACCCTAACCCCCCTCCCCCTGGATACAGCCTTACTTGCATTGTAAGGGATCTTGAAAAATCAAAATTATGTACCCCAGCCCTCTTCATAATTGACAAGTCGAGCCATCAATATAGCTCAAAACCTCGAGTCCATCAACATGGTTAGTTACTATGCTGGAGAAATCGATTCCAAGAGGACATTGAAAAAGATCGAAAAGTTTTAAAGAATTCATAAGCCCTTAAGTTTTGTAAATTGATGTCTCAATAATTATAGAACAATTAACTGTAGTATCTGAGTAAAACTAAACAGCCAGGGATTAAATTTGACCTTCTAGGAATTGTTTCTGCTGGGAGAGAATTCAACATAACGCGCGATTGCCGTATGAAAGCTTTCCTTACTACTAAATTGTTTTTAGTTTTGTCTTGAACGCCGTTGTATTTATCAAGTTTATGCTAAACTTTCTGCAGCCCCCCCCCCCCAATAAAGATGAGCAAAAATTATGGGTTTAACACGATGAAACTGTGAAGCCAATTACCATTTTGGATTAATTTAAAAAAATACAAGGCTGCCAAATGTCTGCCAAATCATAATAAAGCAGTCATCATAGTAAATTTTTAGCGATTCAATATATACTTCTATAAGTCGCTATAATCACAAAACTAGCAGTTTAATGATTATGTGAATATCAGTTTGATATAACGAATTCAATGCAATGATAATAAACCTGACAGGTCGTAAACAACCATCCGTGAAATCTGGTTATGTATTAATCATAATGTCATTTTTTTTAGATTTATCCCGACGCAGACTACCACCTAAACAACGTGGAAAAGCAAGTCTATATTTCAATCCAAGATTTCTTCAGCAAGTGTAACATGAAGGATAGAAGTTGATAATTATAATTACAGATTTTTTTTTCGCAATATATATATATATATATATATATATATATATATATATATATATATATATATATATATATATATATATATATATATATATATATATATATATATATATATATATATATATATATATATATATATATATATATATATATATATATATATATATATATATATATATATATATATATATATATATATATATATATATATATGGACATATACAGACTTAAAAATCGATAAAAGCATTCAATGTACAATTAAACTATACCTGTAACAAAATGGTATTTTGAAGGCCATTCCCCCTCCCTCTTCATGCCGAAATTGTATTTTGTCATTATATTCAAAATTTGAATTTCTAGATTTGTTTGATACTATTACAAACCACAAATATCAAAGGAGTTCTACAAAAATGCATTTTTTATGCCAGGTGTATAATTAATACACTATATATAAAGTCAGTTGCCAAGTGAGGTGGAAAAGGTCTTGTCATGCTGCAAGTACGGGTAAGTATTACTCCCGTTGGTCAGTCCAGGGTCCACTTGGAAATTTTGTTACAAAGGCAATAAGGATGAAAATCTATAGTAAGATTTATCAGAAATTCCAATTTTGTGTTTCTACCTCTTTGCCTGATAGTGTGACTTGGTATTTTTTTTTTTTTTTTTTTTTTTTTTTTTTTTTTTTTTTTTTTTTTTTTTTTTTTTTTATTGTATGATCAATAAACGCCAGTTATACACATCCTATTTACCTTATTTTGGCTTTCATATGTTTAGGTAGCTTATTAACTTTTCTTTAGATAATGTGAACACAAAATCTATGGGTACGGGATAGAATTCGGGATCAAACCCAAAACTCCATATGTATGCAGTAGAATTGTGAATATACTCACATCCATTCTGAAGAAAGTAATCACCAGTCAAGTGGGAAAATTTTGAAGAAGAAAAGACATCTATATAATTCAAGAGAGGAATACAAGTTTAATTTAAATAAAACAGTGAAACAAAACGAAAAAAAAACAATAACAAGCTTTAATATAATAAAAATCTAAACGTTTCGACTCCACGTCTTGGACCCTTTATCAACAGAAAAAAAATGTTAAATTAAATTAAACGAACCATATAAAGAAAGAAAAATACAAAAAACACATAATTTCAACAACAACCCAACTAAATAAAATTCACATCTTAATAACTTCCAAAATACTGCAATCACTGTAAAGGCCTGAATAAGCACGCAGAACTGACAAAAGATTGTCTCTCGTTCACCAAATTGTCTGTCGTATACTTTCAGTTTGTCTATCAAAAATGAAATCTTACATATATTTGAAAGATCTTGCATATACCCCAGGTCATCAAACATTATTAAAATCACAAGGTTCAGATCTGTTGAACTATATAGGCAATCTAAGCCTATATGGCAACAGGACAAATAAGCTTATGCAATATAACACAAAAGTTTCTATAACGCGAGCTGAAATAACAATAACTTCTCCAACGCGAGCTGAACTAAAATTGTAAAACAACGTAATTTATCAAAAATAGTTTTTTTTCTGAAAATGAAAACCCCCCAAAAACTTCATATAAAATAACCTAGCAAATGATCTGACGAGGATAGGCTGAGTATCAGAAGCTGGAGTTAGTCGCTCCTGGGAAATGGTCGTTACTCCCAGTGATATCCTCTTTTGTTTCTCTACCTTGAAAAGGAAATCTTTCCTGTTAACCTCTTATTTATGTTTGATTGAACCTACTGTGAGTTAGCCTGACCAGAACTAGGACTGCGAACAGCGGTGAAAGACTATCTTGAAAAAACGTGCCCTGAAAGAAATTATGGTTTAGTTAATGGCGCAGCATTGCCCTGGATTTGAAGCAATGGATATTTCTTCTGAGTTATGTTTGCTTTAGTTGGCTTTCTTGTCTGTTTAGCTTTTTCCTTTGCTCTGTAGCTTATTTTGGGTTGCCTCGCCATCGTAGTTTAATATTTCCAGGTTTGACTATATTCGAATAATGGCACCATTGATATCCAATCCAAAATTGATTAGCAAATTTAGCAAAGCCAAGCCAGAATTCGTAGTTACAAATGATTGACAAACATTAAACGAAAATTACAGGTCACCCATGGCTTAGGATTCTGATTTTACTTATTTTCATTTGTTAACTTTTTACTTTTTCTTGGCTCGTAAAAATGAAATAAAATAATTTGTCAGGGGTAATCAGCCAAGAAATTACTTTTACTCGGCAAAAATTTTTAATTGTGATTTTGTGATTTAAAATTTTGTGATTTTAATTGTGAATTGTGATTTTAATTGTGATTTAATTAAAATTAAAAATTTTTTTTTTAATTTTTGTGTATCCCTCTCTCCCCAAAAACGATCCTTTGTATCCCCCCAAAAAAAAAAAGAAGTCATGAACCCCCCAAAAAAACAGCTCTTTTATTGATGTTTTGACAGACAGATGTTGAAGTTTAGAACTGGAGTTTTTAGATGTCTTAGAAAGGCGTTTCCAATGGGTATAAGCATCAAACAAGAGGATGTAGGATCTTTTTAGTCAGGTAGGAAGGATAGGGTATACAAACAGCAAATAGAGTTCGCGATGAATAAAAAAAATGTTTAATTCTTTTTTTTATTTTGGCAAGGTGCTAATTACAGAATCCTAGTTGCAAGATTAACTATAAAAAAGTCCGGGGCATAACTCATAGTTGCATACGAGTTGCTCGTATATCCATGTGGAACCAAAGACACAGGCAATAACAACGCTGGCGAAGTTAAATAACAGTTGCAAGAAACAAGGTCTGTCCCGGGTAAGATTCAGTTTATTCTTATTAAGGGGCTCTTGTGCTTAAGCTGTTAAACATAGAGATAGGCTTAGTTTAGGTAGATTTGGTGTAGGAAAGGAAAATGGCAATGGTAACAAAATATAACAATGTCGTAGGTGCAACAGCCTAATTAAAACTCACATGGTGTGTTTGGTGATAATCAGGGTATTTGATTGATCAGGTAACACGATTAAATAAAAAAAAGGGGTTTTCAAATGAAAGTAAAGAGTGACATTAAAACGTAAAACGAACCAAAACAATTGCGTATATGAGAGGGGCTGTCCCCTTCTCAACCCCTTCTTTCTGCACTGAACTTATTTAATTTTGTAGCACTTTATCCTATGTTTACATATGTGTAAAGAAAAATGAGCAATTTCATATTTTGTAGATAGTGACTTTTGGCTTCTCATACACGTTGAATTTCATTGCATAATTTCCATCAATATCGCGTCTCTTTTTACGATAGTTTAATTGCTGCTTCTAAAGTAATAATTATTTTCAGTGCTTACATCATTTATGATTAAATTTAAAACTACAGCATTTTTCGCATTTATAATCAGTAGATTTAATATATTTTGTTGTTGTATATATTATAATAAAAACTCCGTTTTTAGAGTTTGGGTTTTTATTGACAAGGGTTGCTCTTAACTTACAGTTAGTTACTATGAGCTATTTGATTGAAGGCTCTTCTAAATGTGAGGTAGTTTTCTACTCCCTCTTTCAGTCTTTTTTTTTAAATTCAAGTTTAACGTTTGCGTAAAATGCTTGGAGAATGATAATCATCCCTAAAAAAACTCATCCCTCCATACATTTACTTTAAAGGGCGGGGGAAGTCTAAAATATGATAAATTATGTAAAGGGTCACCATTTCCAAGGTTTTCAAGGCAAATTCTTTGAACAAGTCTTTTTCAGAAGGATGTCCCCATGTGAACGCCGGTTGTGGGCAAAACATCCAGGAAACAAGAAGTCATAAAACATTGTATCTAAATAGGAAAATATGGCTGAAAGTGCAACTTTGCTCCTGCAAAATCCTTTTTGCTACACAAAAAAGCAGATCGAACTTTTAATAATACCATCTAGATCTTGTCAAAAAACACCCACCCTGCAGTTGCCCAACTGCACCCCTCCTCCTCACCTCAAGAAATTTCTTAGTGGCGCTCACAACCCCTCTCTCTCGCCTCTCCACCTTTGTGCCGGTAGTCATGTGAGTGTAATCTTTTACGCTACCTAGAAAAATATTTTCTGTATAAGAGGTGTGCTATCACCCCAAGCACAAAAATTATCGTCATAGTCCAAAAACGCTCCCTGTAATTTAGAACGATTAAAGGCTAATTTCCACTCCACTCTCCCATACTTACGTCTATAATAGACGGTAAAATAGTGTTGCCTAAGTAAAGAGCAAGCTCTATGTCTTGTTATAATTTTATATTTTGAGTCTCTAAAAATGTTTATTCTTTTAATGTATATTCGTATGTTGCTATCAAAAACCTTATTCTAGAGTTCTTGCTGCTAGTAGCACGAGCTGCTCCTTAGTTACAGTTTGCTCTCACGACCTGTTTAATATATAAAAAATGAAAACAAAACCCAATACATCTATTCAAATATCGATAAAACAAAGTTCATGGTAACACTTGCCTTCCCGCTCCTGAGAAATTCCCTGATAACGCTTAAGATGCCACCCTTCTCCTCTCCATGTTTTGTGCCAGTAATCATGTGAATACGAACTTTTATTTTGCAAAAAAAATCTGCAATTAGAAGAACTATCATTCCTGAGCCCCTTTATTCAGCCTTAATCCAAATAAGGGAAGGCTAGAGATTAATTAATACACCCTCTCCCACCCGATCCTCTTCTATTTCCATCTGAAATCTCACACGGAGTTGCAAAAATTTAGGTGTAAAAATGTCTTTTTGGGACATCCCCCCCTCACATGCAAAACGACCCGTAAACCCTTTTCCATAGTTGCTTATTCATGATTATACATCACTGTGCATAATTAATTTAAAAAAACAAAGTTTTTCCGACGAAAGTAAAGAGCGAAGTTGAAACTTAAAACGAACAAAAATTATTACTTCACAGCCTATCAAACATATATCATATAACACATATCAATAAAACTAGTACAAATAAACCAGCTAATTATGTTTCCCTATGCTTTTAGGATTATACAAAACTAGAGCTTTACTGAAAACACAAAATAATATAGGAGTTTTGGTACATTAAAAGCAAACCAATTAAGGACACTTTTTACAGAATACAAATATTATCAATCCCTTTTAAGATAAAGTAACAATCCATTGTAGGATTTTGCTTTATTTTTTACGTTTAATTTGGTATTACTTCTGCGCAATGGCTCAGTTCAATGACTAGCTTTCGTTTTGGTTCTGCTTAAAAAAAAAACGATTAAAAATATCTGATTAAAAAAAATAATTTTTGTTTTTAACTGAAAGTAAGGAGCAACGTTAAAACTTAAAACGAACAGAAAGTATTCCGTATATGAAGGGGCTGTCCCCTCCTCAACGCCTCGCTCTTTACGCTAAAATTTTTTATTGATAAAAAAAATAGAGTTGTGAGAAAGTTAAACTTTAGCGTAAAGAGCGAGGCGTTGCGGAGGGAACAACCCCTTTCATATACGGAATAATTTCTGTTCGTTTTAAGTTTTAACGTCACTCCTTACTTTAAGTTAAAAAAACTTGTTTATTTATTTAATTTTTGAACGTTTTTCAATTAATACAGGTTTTGATTTTGGCCTCACCGTACATGAATAATTAAAACAAAATTTGCATATTAATTTTACTTTTATTTGGTCAAATGGCTTTCTCGAAACTTGTTTAATTTTATTTACAAACGTCTTTATTAGTAATAAATATACGCAACTTACGAATTAACTTACATAACGAACTTCTATACTCATATATTTTTAAAACGTATATTAGGGGGTTCGCCCCCTATTCAATACCTTGCTCTTTACGCTAAAGTTCGGATTTTGTTCCAATTTTTTTAAAAATGACCCCTTAATCATAAAGGCCGTTAATTAGAATAAACAGCTCTTATGAAAGTACTAAAAAATCTTTTGCTTAAAGAACGAGGTATTGACTAGGGGGTGAACCCAATCATATACGTAATATTTTCTGTTCGTTTCAGGTTTTGATGTTGCTCCTTACTTTCAGTTGAAAAACTTTTTTTTATTTATTTAATTTCTGATCTTTTTTTAAATAATTCTGGGAAATCCGGCGCCCCCTTCATAGCAATGTCCCTTCCCCCATGAAAACTTCCTCAATGAAAAGATCCTCCCACATAACCACCGACCCCCCCCCCATTACCAGAAAAAATCCCCCCAGAAAACGTCTATATACTTCCTAATAACCAACACTATATGTTAACATTGGGGAAAGTACATAACTTTCAGCCCCCCCTTGGAACTTGGGGGGACTAAGTCATCCTAAAAGACATAGTTATCATATTTTCGACCATGCTGAACAAAATGGCTATCTCAAAATTTTGATCGGGTGACTCTGGGAAAAAATGAGCGTGGGAGGGGGCCTAGTTGCCCTCTATTTTTTGGTCACTTAAAAAGGGCAGTTGAAATTTTAATTTCCGTTCCAATGAGCCCTCCTACGATATTCTAGGACCAATGGGTCGATACAATCACCCCTGGGAAAAAAACAAAAAAAAAACAAACAAACAAATAAACACGCATCCGTGATCTTTCTTCTGGCAAAAAATGCAAAATTCCACATTTTTGTAGATAGGAGCTTGAAACATCTACAGTAGGTTTATCTGATACGCTGAATCTTAAGGTATGATTTTCATTAAGGTTTTATAACTTTTAGGGGGTCTTTCCCCCTTTTTCCGAAAATCAGCCGAATTTTCTCAGGCTCGTAATTTTTGATAGGTAGGACTAAACTTGATGAAACTTATATGTTTGAAATCAGCATTAAAATCTGATTCTTCTGATGTATCTATTGGTATCAAAATCCCGTTTCCTAGAGTTTCGGTTACTATTGAGCCGTGTCGCTCCTTACTTACAGTTCGTTACCACGAAGTGTTTAAAAAGGACATGTAATGATTAGTTTGTGCACGAGTTCGAAGTAAAGCCATCTTGATAGTATTAGGACTGTAGACTAGCCTTAGAATTTGTATCATAGCTTTGAAATTCACTTTTGTATAGAGAGAAATAATCAGATTTCCAGAGCTCATATTATGTGTTTTTTGATCTTCATTTCAAGTAATACTAAAGCATATTTATTACAGTTTAAGATTGTAGATTACCCAATATTGGTATTGTAGCTGGCGAGACGAAAATGATGCTCGATAAATCAATCCAATATTTCTGTATGCTGTTCAATTACTTCGCGGTTATTAAAAAAAATATTTAGTTTTACGCTTATGTTTTTAAGATAATTGAAATTGTATACTGAAAATTACTGATGTCACAAACTGGTTTAAGACTATGAAAAGCCTTATCGATTCGTTTAGTGTTGTCAGGCTACATATTCACTTGTAACTCTTAAATCAATAATCCTGTTTTTTATGCTTGACTTTTGTGTTTTCAGTAAAGCGCTAGTTTTGTATAATCCTAAAAGTATAGGGAAACATAATTAGTTGGTTCCACATTTATAAACATTTAATAATGAAATATTCCACAATTATGAGCATTTAAACACAGAACCACATGTGGGAGCTTAAAGCTCATCTTCAAACGAGAATTCCCTAGATAGTATGGTCGGCATATTTCTAGGCGTTTAACCCCCGAAAAATACCCCTCCCACAGAAAATACCCTGCGGAAAATACCCCCACAGAAAATATCCCCCTGGAAAATACTCCTCCATCAAATACCCCCCCCCCCCCCCACGGAACATTGAGTTTTCCAAATTTGAGAACAGATCAACGAACAGAAATTATTACGTATATGAAGGGTATTGCCCCTCCTCAACGCCTCGATCCTTCTGCTAAAGTCTTATAGTACTTTGAAAAGAGCTTCTTATTGTTCTAATTGTGCGCCCCCCGCCCATCTCTTAAAGAGTTTAACATGGTGGACCTTTGGCTTAAGATAATACTAGGCTGTGTATTTAACGCCTTTTTTCTTTTGTTTTGTCACCGGAGCGAGTTTAGACTAGATGAGTTTGCAGAATATAGGCGAGTTAAAAGAAAAATGTCAGTAGATACCTATCGTATCCTTTTGGCAAAAGTGGCAAAGACCTCTATAGTAGGGTTCTCTGATGTGCTGAATCTGATGTTTTAATCTTCATTATGATCATTTAACTTTTCCGGGGTGTCTATCCCCTTTTTTGAAAATTGGACAGGTTTTCCTAGGCTCGTAATTTTTGATGGTTTACACTAAATATAATGAACTTTATTATATATATATATATATATATATATATATATATATATATATAGTATATATATATATATATATATATATATATATATATATATATATATATATATATATATATATATATATATATATATATATATATATATATATTATATATATATAAATTCAATTCTTTTGATGTATCTATTGTTACTAAAATTCTTTTTTTTTAGTTTCGGTTACTACTGAGCCGAGGCGTTCCCTGTTTATAGTTCTTTACCACGAGCTGTTTGATTAAGCGGATCAGCTTTGCTAAATAAAGCTTAACCTTTATTTTCCGTTATAGCTTCACCGTCTATAGTAACCGTTTTTTTTTTTTTTTTTTTCTTATGAACTTTAAACTCTTTCGGAACAAAAGCACCACTGCACGGCATTACTGCCTCTGAAACTGGGAACTTCACTATACAGTTCACTTCAACTACACTACACTATACTTCATTACACTACACTATACTTCACTACACTATACACTATACTACACTATACTATACGAACTTCACTGCACTATACAGTTTTCTGACAATTCTAAATTGACTGACAATCTCAGAAGTATCAAGCGATAGTAATAAGACCTTTTTTGGCAAAATTATAGTTTTTTGCCAAAAATGGGCGAAAACACATCCTTGATGAAAAATTATCTTTTTGGCTACTTAAAAAGGGCGCTAGAAATTTTAATTTCAGTTCTAATGAAACGTTTCCCGATTTTCTAGAAATATTGGTTCGACATTATCACCCGTGGGAACGAAAAAAAAAGCAAAAAAACACGCATCTGTTTCCTTCTCGGAAAAAAAAGGAAAATTCCACGTTTTTGTAGATTGGAGCTTGTAACCTCTGTAATAGGGTTCTCTAATGTGCTGAATTCAGTAATGTAATTTCCAACAAGGTCACCCAACCCCTAGGGGTTGTTTTCTCTGTTTTCAAGAAATCAGGCAAATTTTATCAAGTTCGTAGCTTTTGATGGGTAAGTTTAAACTTGATGGATTTTGTGAAATCATCGTAAAAATAGGATTCTTTTCATGTATGTATTGTTACCAAAACTTCTCTTTTTTTGAATTTCGATTACTATTAGCCCAAGTCACTCCATACTTACAGTTCTGTTCGAAATTGTTGTTCATCAAGAATCGTTTGAAAAACCGTCATTTGAAATTCTCCTAAAAAAGTTAGATTGACGACGTTCAAAAAAAGCAACTTCTGCCAATTGGTCCAAATTGTTTTTGAGTTCTAACCTTATTTGATTTCTAATAGATCTAAAAATCTCTATTAAATAGGGTTTAAAAAAACTTTTTTTTCTTTCGTAGAAACAGTTGGATATCACAGCTATTGTAACCAAATTTGATTTGCCGTATGTTGAATGTCACAAAAAATCCCCTTCTTCCAAATTAAATAAAAATAAGCAATATTTTTTAATGAAAGTAAAGAGTGACATTAAAACAAACATGATTTTTTCCTTATATGAGGGTGCAAGCCCCTTCCTCAATCCTTTGCTCTTTGTCCTAAAGTGTGTTTGCGCTTTACTAAATGCATTTACGACGGCAGAAAATATAGTTAATGGGTATTTGCAAATGTTTTATCCCATTGCCTTTCAAAATATTTGAAGCAACACTTCTACCATTTAAACCAAATGCGTATTAATAAGCTCTTTAATTTTGATGCTTTGCAGTAAATACATTTTAACCATTCCAAAAGCTCTATTTGCACCCTCCACCCTTCTATTTGCACTCCATCCCAATAAAAGCCCTCCCCCACCCACACAAAGAGCCCACCGGTCCTTTAGATAATAGCTGCTGCACGATTGTACACCGCTGTATATAATTATGAAGCCTCAAATGAATCCTCTCACTTATATGAAACTTTAAAGTGGTCGTCAAGGTACGTGTCTGTTATAGCGCCTATGTTATAGCACCTATGTATATAGAAGCTAAGTAGAACCGGTTTCTTCGTTAGTTTTTTTCATCTTAGAGTGAGAGAAAAAAGACAAGTGAGAGAATAGATGGGAAATATATAATTTGGGCTATATATTTGCACCTTAGGGGGGGGGGGGGGGAGGGGAGGGGCGAAGTATTTGGACAGTGTGAAGTTTGAAAACAATTCTTACTTCATAATATGCAGAATAATTGTACCTAACACATTTTGAATGCAGACCTGCTAAACTTTACCCCCACCCCACCCTAATGCGCAAATATTTAGCTTTTACTTTCTACTTAGCTTCTATATACGCAGGGGCTATAACATAGGCGCTATAACAGACAAGTACCGTCGTCAATATTAACTGTTTATTTTGGCTAAACTATGTACGCCTTTAGGAACAAATGCTCCACCGCACAGTATTATGGCATTTGAAACTGGGGATCTCAATGTATAGTGTTTGATGATTTTAAATCGATTTCCATCCGAGAATCTTCTTCAATAGTATTTTGACCTTCCATAGGCTGGATCTGTTCTATGACGCCACAAATTGGAAGAAAAAAAAAAGTTTTTTGTTGTGTAGTTTCCTTCGCTACCTATAGGGTACTAAAACTTTTCCATCCCAGTTCAAAAGAAATTCTCTAGAATATATATTATTACAGTACGATCACCCCTGAAAAAAGGGTAAAAGAAAAATAAATAAAAATAAAACAGCACACATCTACGACCATCCTTCAAAGTAAAACCACTAAACTTCAAATTTTTGTAAATAGCGACTTGAAACTTCTTCAAAATGAGTTCTATGATGAGGCCTGGCATTTCCTTCCCTGGAACCCCCCCCCCCCCCAACCGGAAAATTCTCCTCGCGATAAATCCCTTAAGGAAAATTTGCCCTCCATGGAAAACTCCCCCATACGCACAATTGAGCAGTCACAAAGAAAGTATAAAATAGGTGCCTCAAAACGTTGACCAGATATCCTAAAGGATAACAAAAGAACCAGATTTCAGGAACGTTCTAGGACAGGGGCTGGTTGGTCTCCAATCGCTTTCGACTTTAAAAAGTACACTAGAACTCTCAATTTTCGATCAAATGAGCATCCTTCAAACTTTCTACGAACACGGACAGGAAATTGGGGGTAAGGAAGGAGCAGCCCAGTCCTTACGGAATAAATTATGCTTGTTTTGGGGTTTAATGTTACTATTTTTTTCATAATAACGCCGTAGACCAGAAATATGCTCGGAAATCAATAGAGATTATGTATTAATTTCTGCCTCCACCTCCCTTTCCTTTGAATTAATTCTTTATTTATCTGAAGGCTCAATGAGAGTTACGATGTTTTCGCATTAAAATGAACCATTCGAGGTATCTGCCCCTCTCCCTAATACAAAACAATCAAAGAATCCTACTGTAGAGGCTATAGCTCTCATCTACAAAAGTTTTTTTTTTGCAAAATAGATCACAAATGTGTGTTGTTTGTTGTTTCTTCCCCAGGATTGATCACACCGAACTAAGGGTCCTAGAAGATTGGAAGTGGGCTCATTCGAACAAAAACTTAAAGTTTAAGTGCCATGATAAGCAGCCAAACAGATTGGAGGGCAACTAGCTCCCTTTCTATATCCCTTTTTTTCCCAAAGACGTCCGAACGAAATTTTGAGGTGACCATTTGTTAATCATTGAAAGATCCATTAAACATGTCGGAGGGGGAGGGGGGTGATTGCACGCCAATCACTTTCAAGTCTTAAAAAGGGTACTAGAGCTTTCGATTTCCAATCGAATGAGCCCCATCCTAAGTCTGTACGACCACCCCTTCCATATGAAGTGCCTCTGGTAAAAATAAAACAAATCGATGTGAAATAATTGAAACCCTATGGCCCTTTGCTATAGGCAACGCTAGACCGTTGCTTACTGATCTGGTTTTTTTCGTTCGCATTCTTGCTCAAAAATGTGATGAATTGTTTGTTTCCATTCATTTTTTTTTCAATTTTGTTACTGAAAAAGGTTTGTTCATTAAAAGAATCAGACATCTGGTCATTTCTTACCCTTAGGACATCTGATTGACATTTATTGGTGCCCATTTTGTACTTTCTCTCTGGCTGCTCAATTTTTCATATTGGGGAATTTTCAGTGTGGGGGGGGGATTACCAGGAAAATTTTCCTGGGAAGGATGATTTTTAGGGGGATTTTACGGGGAGAAACGCCTAGCACCTTCTCTGATACGCAGAAGATGATGGTGTAATTTTCATCAAGATTGCTTTACTTTCGTGGTATTTTCCCTATTTTTCAAAAATTAGACATTTTTTCCCAGGATCCTAACTTTTGGAAGGTAAGTAGAAATTTAAATAATGTTATATATTCAAAATCACCATAAAAAGTTATTGCAATCAAAACCCTTTTTCAAGTTTCGGTTACTATTAGCACGAGTCCCTTCTTACTTACCGGTTATTACCACGAACTGTCTCATATTTACCTCTTAATAACTACCACCTTAAAATGTATTATATAAGTTTATTTTGTCCTCCTATAAAATATATGCAATGCAACATAATATCTTTTGAATTATCCCATACCAGTCAGTTCATTGCTTAATTCATTGAGCATAACTTGGTGTTCGTGTTATACACTACATACGAAATAGAAGTTTAAAGAATACATCACTTTTTACTTCAACTTACAGAATTTCATCCTTGCTATAGATAAACATGAAACTCAATCACTTGACAGCCAGCTCACACTAAATAAAAACATAATTGCATACATATCCATTTTACATACTAGACTCCATTTTACATATTAGTACAATTACTAATATTTTAAAACCGCTTAGTAATGGCTTTGAAAGGCAATTGATCACTCGAAGAATAATGGAAATTTTTAGTTAAACTGTCAAAAGTAATAAAGCACCCAGAAATATTTAGCAAGAAAGTATCACTCCATTAAGATTTAAAACTAAATGATTGCTCAGCACCCGCCTTCTTTCCAGTTCACTTTTTAAACATAGTATAGTTTAGTGTAAACAAAACACCAAAATACCTATCTCATATAAATACTCAACAAGATGTCAAAAGCAGGGTTACCACCCGGTGAGAAAAAATCTTGGTTGATTTTTAGTGATTTTCTTCAATAATCTAGTGATTTTGTGCTGATTTGTGCTGATTTATTTAGGCAATATGAAAAATTGCTACAAATAGACATAAATCATTATAGGTGGCAACCCAGGTCAAAAGTAACATTGACTATTACATCATATTTTTATGTAATTCATCTTTTTCATGTGGATACGTAATTTCCACACAGCTTTTTTTTTAGATATTTACATCAACTGAATAATGCAAATTATGATTGATTTTATCATATTTACTTTTGCTTAAGTGATTAATTTTGAGTTCCTGGGATGTATCACCAACATGTCATATCAAAAATCAGGGAATAATTATTTTACAGCGTACAAGGGATACGAAAAAAAATGTATTTACATGTTTTGACTCTTTAGAATTGGTAACTTTTTTATTTGTGTACCGTTTATAATCCATTTCCGTTTGCTCAGAAGTTCTTAACCTTTTTATGACCTGAGTACTTTAATGGATTACCGAATATAGTAACAGAGTCTTTTCGAAGAAAAAACGTTTTGATAACATAGAACGCATCAAAAGATTCCCTTTTGTTTTTGCGGTGATTCCAAATATATAAAATCCTTTAAATTTAAAACCACCTATAAAAAGCTACGAGCCTATGAAAATTTGCGTGGTTGAAGAAACAGGGAGGGAACACCTTGTAAAATGAGTTCAATTTTGATGAACATTGTAGCTGCATATCAGCACACTGTATGTAAATAATATACAATAGAATCATGACTCAGTAATATTTGGGTACTATGCTCTTGGCGCGTATAACAGCTCCGCCCATATTCTCGTACATCCTCGTCCATTGAACGCTGATGGCAGATCAAATGAGTAGTGGGGGCGTAGGCACTTCAGACGGAGCCCGTATCACTTTTCCCGTAGGATTCAAGCGCAGCCCTCTGACGTCACAGCATCCATAGAGAAATTAGCATTGGATTTCTACCGCAGCCCTCTGACATCACACCTGTCAACATTCCCCTCCTTGGCAAGGTTAGGTGACGCACCCTCTTCCCTGGGGCCTCACTGCTTTCAAACGGAGCATTCCTCAGCTTTCAAACGGAGCCCTATCCCATTTCCATAGGATTCAAACGGAGCCCTCTAACGTCACGGCAGCCATAGGGAAATTAACATTAAATTTTAAACGGAGCACTCGGACGTCACACCTGTCAAATTACCACCCTTGGCAAGATTAGGAATGTCCAGGCAAGATTATTCAGGTACAGGCAAGATTCGGCATGTCTAACCAAGATTTCAAGGACACATCTTGTTTCTAGGCAAAATCATGTCTAGACACGATCCCAGGTGGTAAAAACTATTTTCTGAGAGTCAGTTTCTTTTTAGTGGTGAGAGAGGAGTGTCAGGATTAAAATGAATAAAGTGGACAGACAGAAAATTTTAAGGTGATCTTGCTACTTTGGGGAATGGTTAATTTTGGATGATAATTTTCAAAGATTATCAGTACAGATGAAAATCTTCACTAAGAGGATGATTGATAACATAATGAGAAATGAGTCTCCATCGCTGAACTATTGCCTGAGACTTGTGTGTCATGGCCCCCAGGCTTTTACTCAATTTATAGATATATTGATTGTGACAAAACAAAATGATATTGTGGTTTTGCTCTTAACCACTACATAGACGGCCATCTTGTAGCGCTCCTAGGAGATGTTGTTTGAGAGTCAGTTTGTTTTTTGGATGTGGACCAGTCAACATTAAAAAATGTTTTAAACATGCACTTTACGCTTGTATACTTTGGGCAGCTGGTCATCCTGTGAGAATTATACTTTTGCTGATGAGTATAATGAAAAGTGTAACTTATGCAATCCATATAAATTGCATAGAGGATATGCTGTGCAAATTAAAGACTGTAACTCTTGTCTTGAAGAGATTTTTGACTCTCATAAACAGAGGATTCTTATGCTCCAATTGTCACTATGATAAATACGATCAATGGGAAAATGCTTATACTGGCCTGATTGCGAAAAAACCTAGACATGAGTTCAGTTTATTTTTAAGAGACTGGTATCGTCGTTGCTTTAAATTATTATGGGAAAAAGAACCTGGTCTACGCTTCAATTGCTGGAATAATAAAAGAGTCTTGTTTTACGAAATCGCTGTGAAGATACTAGCTATTATGATTATAAACCTACAGACTTTTATTTGGCTGTTAGAAAAAGTGATTCTTCATCTGAGAATTTTGTATTTGACATCGCTTCAAATAAGCAAATTGAAACACATGAACTTTATCATATAAATCAGAGTAGTATTATTGACTTTACAAAGAGATTTAATAAAAATGAAGTTACTCTATATTGTAGAAAATGTGACCCTCACTTTGCACGTCAAGACAAATACAAGTTGAATCTCGACGAGCTACCTGCACTTATCGTTTCAGATGATTACCTATACGTAGAAGAAGAAATCGAAAGGACACAGTGTTTTGTAAAAAATTTATTAATAAACAAATTTACATACATTTTCAAAATATTTCACTTTTAGGGCACCGAAATTTATATTATAGAGGTAAGAAAGAGTATTTTCAACTAGAAAGTCGTTCAATCGAGGATTGTTACCATAAATCTTGATAAATTCCATGTAAGTATGTCCACGACTTCGAAAAACAAAAATATAGTAGGGCATGAAAACCACAGCTTTTCGTTGATACATCTTTTACCCACTTCCGATTTTGAATAATAGATTTTCTGCTCTACTCAAGAAAATTTTTAATATGAGGTGTGTAGAATGTATACGGCAAGCCAAGCAGATCAAAAAATTCTATACTGCTTCTTGTTTGAAAGATGCATAACAAATGCCCCGTCTTTACACTGGATGGACTACTGTTAACAATGATTAGGGTATTGTCAACATGTTGAATATGCTCCCAAAAAATCTGAAGGTATACAATAGGATTTATATTTCCATATGTAGGGGTCCATGTTAAATACATCAATTATTTGCTCCGTGTTCATGGAGCCAAGTCTGATAAAACACTGCCGTCAGGAGTAATTTCCCAATATGTTTCAAGTTGATTTAGCGAGATTAATGCAATGCTTTCCTCCAATGGTTTGGCAAAGGCACACTCTATCCGTATATTTCCCGTCCGGACAATACTTATATCTTGAGTACCAGACAAATCTAATACAACAATGCAATGCGTTTTCGCAAACATTTCTTCATTTATACCATTTTCAAACAATTGAGAATCTCTATCTAGGGATTGCATTGTCAATTCATAGAGGGTCCTGTAGGATTTATTAAAGGATAAATTGTAGAGAGGGATTCCGTTTACTTTACATACAAGCGATGAAAGCCCAAATAATTCAAATTTATGCGGGGAATCTGTCAATCATCCAACATTGCTAGCACTTTTTACAAAGGCCAATGCCAATTTTGAAGGAATTTCGCATTGATAAATGATGAATCGGTATAGGTACGCGTACCTGTAGCAATATGACGCTGATTCGTGATTGTATGAGGCACGAGCAATTTGATATTATTTCCACTGGCTCTTAATTTTTCAATTGCCAAAGCCACAGAACTCATAACTTGTTGTTTTCGAACATGAAGTATTGCCGACTTTGGAGAGACTGTTACATCGGGTGCAGTGTCCAGTACTTTTCGTATAATATATTTGGACGGCGCGAGTTGTAGTTTTATATCAATCTTTACATTAGGAGGCAACCATTGAGGTATATTAAATATCTCATGATTTAGTTTCCCGACTAAATCTAAATCTTAAGTTGTTGCCTCTCTAAGAATATTGGTAGTATCAGTATTTGTTTTATATTCATGTCCAATAGTCATACCTTTCAACTGCTTATAGGACATTGGTGTCATCAACATGAATTGTATATAACTTGCATAATTTGAAAGATTATTGCTCGTGCTCACCAATGTTCCGTTTATATAGACACTTATTTGTCGAAATAAATTATGTAATACCAATTTTCGTAAGATAACCCCTCGGCGGCACTTTGTTTTTCATTGTTCGATTTTTGAACAATGACATTTAAATCTGCAAATGTTGAATTCAAATCGATAAAGTAGTCTTCATTAGAATAAATTTGAAAATGGACATTTTCAGAGAGCGGTTGTTGCGGGTAAAATTGTTCATAGTATTTATGTTTTACACTGACATCTATATTTTCAGCATTGAAAAGATTTGGAGATGAGGTGACTGAAGGGTGAGATCCTTTTTGGATCTTTTTACTTTCTTTGATGCTTTGCGCTTCAGGGCTGACTTGAGACTGATGAGTGATGAGGTCTTTCTCCTCCTTTTAAAACTTTCCCCCCGTTGTTTCAATTGCTCACCGAGGGATCGCGCACTCGACCTGAGATTTTGTGCAACACTTTCTTGAATATCTTTCCCAGAGCCCCAATCATGTAATGTAGAGGACGCAAAATCCGCTGCAACCGGTGCAATATTTTCTAGCCAAGGTGCAGAGCGAAAAAGCTTAGCAAACCAACTGCCGAGACCGTACCCGGATATTGACGAACGACCCCTATAATAGTCCATTCCATGTCCCAACTGGCATGGTCCAAGAGTAGCAACATAGCAATCAATATCAGGATATAAAAAACTGAGTTCTATTAGCCATTTCACTGAATGGGTCGAAAATGACATGTAATCACGGCCAAACCTTTTGTTATTCCGGTAGGATTACCCAATTCGCTTCTTAATGTTGGCTGACAGAGCTCCAAATACGAAAGTGTTGACTGGAACGTATTGAAGATGCTTTATTTGTAGTGATGAATATATGGTCATTAGAGTTTTTTCGTTCAAGAATACGCAAGAGGGGGACATTGGTATTACATACTCTTGATCTCTAGACAAAGGATGTATTACCTCTTGGAAGTCATAGAGCCCCACTACTCATTGAAATGTATCATTGCATTGTGATGGAGTACCATGCCCTCTTGGAACTGTTGGCCCTCCACTACTCATTGGAATGCTAAGGTGTCCTATGTCCTCACTACTGTTATAAATGAAACGCCCCTTCCATAGTGCACCTTTTGTATGTATTATGAAGCATTGAAAGGTTTGCCCGAACTAGTGCTATACCCTTTTAAAAAATAATCTCGCAAAACTCACCGATGGGGGTGTTAAACCAAAAACTAGCAAGTAGTTGCTAGAAAAGCTGAAGCCTTATTTCTAAGCCCCTTATAAACAAGGGGGGAATCTATACATACAAAAGTTTCCTTACAACGAAGAACAACCTAATTTCTGAGAGACAGTGTTTTTTAAAACTAGGCAGGGTAGAGATGTATTCTGAAACTTTAATATTTTAGCAAAAAATAGTGAAAAGAAAGGTCTAAAAAGTTGAAAACAGTCTTATTTCCGAATCTTTAAAACAAGGGGAAATATACTAGTGAAAAACAGCATTATTAGTTTGAAATGGCGAGATGAAAGACTTTCTAACAGTAAACTAGAAATTAGCGAAAAACACCTTTAATAGGCATAGAAAATAAGGTGATAGGAAAGAGCCGTTTCATTGACAAGCAAAAAAAAATTACATTATATTTAGGAATCTCTGAGGGGAGGGAGCAGTGAAATTTAAATACATGGGGTGGGGGATTTTAATATCTTAGCAAAAATAGTGAAAAGAAAGGGCTAAAAAGTTGAAAAAAACAGGCTTAAATATTTCCAAGAAATATAAGGTTGAAAAATGGCGAAAAGAAAATCTTAAAAAGTTGAAAAAAAATAGTTAGATAGTTCTATAACGTGGTCCTGAGACATAGAAAAACAGTGAAAAGAGAAAAGGAAAGAGTAAAATGCTCTCTAACAGCTAAAAAATACCTTTATTAGATTGAAAAAAATTTACTCACGTCTTCAAATCGCGCCGACAGGGTTACACCAGGCTCTTCTGCAGGCTGCACAGCTTGATGAGTGGGACCTTGCGCAGCTCTTGCAGGTCATGAATATGAGGGGGTACCCCCTCCTCGATACCTCGCTCTATACACTAAAGTTTGGCTCTTTGTTCCAATTATTAAAGAATGACTGATGAAACACAAGAGCTGTTTTTAATTCAATAGTAAGCTTTTTTTAAAGTTCATAAGAACTTAAGCGCAAAGAACGAGACATTGAGGAGGGGTAGCCTCATACTCGTAATAATTTCTGTTCGTCTTAAGTTTTAATGTTGCTCCTTACTTTCAGTTAAAAAAATTTAACGTTTTTTAAATAATACCGGGAAATCCAGCTCTCCGTCGACGGAAATCCCTTCCCCGACAAAAAATTACTCCATTAAAGATTCTCTGACCCCCCAAAAAACAAACAAATCCCCTCCCCCTCCAAAAAAATGTTTCTGTATACTTATCAATACTGTAGGTAAACAATGGGCGAAGTTAATAGCTCATACCCCTTCCCCCGGGAGCTGTGGGAGTCAAGTCACCCTCAAAGACATAGTTATTAGATCTTTTCACTATGCTGAACAAAATGGCTATCTAAAAATTTTGATCGGAAGACTTCGGAAAAAATGGGCATGGGAGGGGCCTAGCTGCCCTCCAATGTTTTTGGTCATTTTAAAAAGGGCACTAGAAATTTTAATTTCAAATCAAATAAAGCCTCTCCCAATCTTCTAGGATAACGGGTATGATACGATCACCCCGAGATAAGAACAAAAAAAAAAAAAAAAAAAAAATCAAATAAACACACATCCATGATCTTGCTTCTGGCAAAAAAAGAAACAAAATTCCACATTTTTGTATATAGAAGCTTGAAGCCTCTACAGTTTGGTTCTCTGATATTTTGAATCTGATTCTGTGGTTTTCATTAAGATCACTTAATGTTTTGGGGTGTTTCCCCCCTTTTTTTCCAAAATTGGACAAATTTTTTCAGGCTCGTAACTTTTGATGGGTAACATTAAACTTGATGTATTTTAAATATTCAGCATAAGAAACAAATTCAATTGTTTTGATGGATTCATTGTTACCAAGAATCTATTTCTTAGAGTTTCGGTTGCAATTGAGCCGCATCACTCCTTACATACAGTTCATTACTACGAACTTTTTAATACACAGTCCATAATCTTCAGTAACTAATTTCTAACCTCAGAGCCCACCATATTTAAGAAACTCGTTTACCACACTGTCAGCACCTGGAGCCTCAGTATTTTTTAAAATCCTTTTAGTACTGTCGCTAATTCTTTATCACCAAACAAATCTTCTTCACGTCCAAGGTATCACAAACTTTTTCATTTTCCTCTCTATCTTTTCCTACAACTCTATCTCGGTTTAGTACAATCTCAAAATGTTCTGCCCATTTCTCTTTAACTCTTTCCTTATCATGAATCGTGGCCCGTTCCTATCTTTAACTGGGTCAAGTCCAGATTGACTACTCCCTCTCAGTTTATTAACATGCTAGTACAATATTTTACTATTATACCGTCTAGCTGCCAGATCCTTAGCAATTTTATTAATGGCTTGCACTTCACACCTCCTTAGTTTATATTATAATGTTTTCTTCACTTTCTTTACATTTCTTTTGTTTTCATATGATCTATCACTCAGATAATTCTTGTACAAGCCCCTTCTCCTGTCTATTAAACATAAAGCTTTTTCACTAACATTCCTAGCTGCGCTCCTAACTTTCTTCCCAAGACACCATCAGCAACTTCAAATTTTTTTCCTAAAATTCCTCCATCCATCTTCCAAATTGTAAAAGTTTAAGCCCTCCAGCTTAGTATTCAACTGTTCCTGGAAAATTTCTCACAAATTTTCATCCTGGAGTCTACCAACATCATAACTTCCAGTGAGGTAGTTAACCTTCCAAAATTTCAGCTTTAAATTAACCCAAATGCTACTGGATGGTCATCTTTACTTTTAACATCAGCAACAGCACTCTTATATACCCTAGTATCTTGTATTGATCCTGCCCGTCTTCGATTTACAATAGCATAATCAATAATGTTTGGCGTTAAAATCTCCGACTAAAAACACCGTATTTCAGCCTGGGGCCATGTCTATTTGCTCCTGTAACTGTAAGTAAAATTCATCTGAATCACTAGTATCTACGTCAGTCCGATCTACAGAGGGCATATACTACTATAACTGATACCCTGAGCTTTTTAGTCTTAAAATGAGCAATTAGTATCTTTTATTAATACCTTCCCAGCCTAAACAAGACTTAGCAGCTTCCTTATTCATCATGAGCCCTACTCCCTGTCAATGTACCCCATCTTCCTGCCTGAGTAAATAAATTCTATACCACCTAATTTCACGCTTCTTACCTCTGGATTATGAGCTTCTGAAACTCCTAATAAGTCCAGTTCAAATCGTCTGGATTCAACAATCAATATGTCAATATATATCAGAATATATACGATAGATAATTTTTAACGTCGTCACATTCCAAGTTCCAATTTTCATATTCTTTAAATCAATGAAATTATTTTGGCCTCAGGAAAAGCGATGGTCCCGAAGACCAGTGCAGGACGAGAGGTACCAGAACCCTCCAAAAGTATATTTTTGCTTTTGGAACTTTTGGAACAAAGCCAAATTTTCGTGAATGGTCCTTCTGATCAATTTGGATGTAGATTTAATCTCTAGTATCTCCTTATTTGACATGTCTCCTCAATATTATCCTAATGTATAGTTTCTCCTCAACGTATCTTGAGTGAGCATGTACTATGGAGGGTAAGGGGAGAATGGATCTTCATTGTTGTAGAAATATTTATAGTGTGAAGAAACAGTTATGTTTGTTTGATATTATTAAGTGGCTTGGGGAACTTCTTGGGGTAAGTATGGAGCCCTCTAAAAGTTGTTATGTTCTTAAGTTCTATATTATCTTGGTATTGTGTTATCAAAATTTATTTTTTTATTATTTTGTTTGAGGTAATGGTCCTGGGGCTTTTATTAGTGATAAATATCATTTTGTATGCTTAACCGCGCAAAGACAGAAGACGGGAGAGGACATTTCCAAGGAGAAATATTTTTCGAATAAATCCTTCCCTGAAACATAAACATCACTTGTTGAAAATATATTTAGCATTCTAAGCCTCTCTCAGGCCAATCTTAAGGGATTATATTTATCAGGGGTAAATTTTATTTGAGAAACATTGTTATACGAAAGTTAAATTTTGGTGTAAAGCTCCGGGCAGATTTGGTGGGATATCCACACAAATTTATATTTCTATATTAAAAAAATTTCGAATTACAATGTACGAAAAGTTATAGAATACGATATGAAAGCAAACAGAAATTAAAAACACCAAAACAGGGGTTTTTTTTAATGAAAATAAAGAGTGACATTCAAAACGAAAAGAAATTAGTTAAATTTTGGAGAGGGTGCAACTTTTTTCGATCCTTTCAGCTGCTGCCAATTAGCTACAAGTAAACGGTAGACCATATATTACAATCGCTTGAAGACAGGGGGATGGGTAGCCTGCTTTTAAAGTCTTTAGTTTTGAAACTGGAGCTCTTCACGACTAGTGTGAAAATATCATGATTTCATATATTCAACTGATACTACGTGAAAACGAAAGTTTTCACAACCAGGATTAAAATCTTAGGGTTCCAAAGCTTTTTCCGGTTGATCTTTGAAAATTGGGCTGACAACATGGCGATGATGATGATGAAGGTGAATCAATAAAAAAAAATGTTTAAGTGAAGAAAAGATACTACCTCGCATAGCATTTTAAAGAGAAATCATCGGGTAATATACTATTAATCTAGATTCCTACATAGTCCATACTCAACTAGGAAGGAGTATACTAAAATTTTATTTTTATAGTCTCACATGTTATTTATTTTCATCATTGTTGAGGTTTCCAGAATCCCTTTCGAATTTCATAAGTTAACAGATCATAATTTTCTAAATAAAGTTGTATCTTGTGTCAGAATTTTTCACTGTTTGTGCGGCAGCTCTATGAAATTTCTGCAAAAAAATTATTTCCAAAAATACCGATCCCAAAATTTTATTGTCACTCTGATATGTGTTATAAAATGTTTTTATAAGAAGGGGATTATTGACTTTTGAGTTTTTTTTTCTTACTACATATTGATGAGGCGTTTCTAATTTTGTGACTGGAGCCGTAAGATCTCGGCGCTCAAAAAGTAAATTTAAGACTCCTAAATTTAAGGTTTCGGGATTCGGATCACTAGCAAAGAGTAACAAATTTGAGCCTCTTGATGCCTAAGTGTGTGTATCTCGAGTCACCAATTCACCAAAACAGCCCTTTGATACTGATTCTGAGAAGATTAATTTCCGCTGGTCTATTAAGTAGGCCTAGACATTCTCATTATAAACTAACCTAAATGACATTTAGCCGATTTGTTTGAAAAATGAAATGTTTAACTTTCAACTCAAAGATTTTATTGAACCAACTAACAAAACGAATGGATCCCCTATTTTCCCCACCCCATGTTTTTTTTGTTTTACCTTGAAACAATTAAAAAAGCAACAAAATACCCCCTTTTATATTTTGAAAAATGTCTTTATGATTTTGTCATTGAAAAATGTCTTTTTTGGTATGTTCACTGAAAAAATAACAAAATTGCCTCCACCTTAGGCTATGCAATATGGACTAACTAGGCAATATTGATACTAAAGCGAGAGTGGTTCCCTTATTTGCCCACCCCCCCCCCCATTATTTTGTGTTTTACTTGAAAAATTTGAAAACACCTTTTTATGTTGTCGTCGTTGAAAAAAGTCTTTTTTGGTTTTTCATTGAACAATTTGAAAATAATTACCCCCGCCCTAGATTTTGGAAAATGCATTTTTTCGCCCCTCTCCCCCCTAGATTCCCATGAGTCGGTACCACATCATTTGCATAGAATTCGGTAAATTTCATCCTTGAAATTTTTAAAAGAAAGCTTCGCTTTAAGTCTAAACTAATGACCCTGAACTAACCCGACTTACTTATTACATTTACTCGCCTTTTAAATTTATAACACTTCACAGTATGTAATCTGATTGCTAAAGGAATTTCTTCCATAACAGTAAAATGTAGTAAATTACATTCCCGTGAAAAATACTCTATGTCAGCAATTATACAGAAGCAACGTAACTACAGTGATAAAAATCTGTTTAAAAAAACTTGCTTCAAATTGAGCATCTTCTAAATTATTTCTTCTTTTCAATACGCGCCAAAAAGAGTACTAAAAAACAAACTGCAACAAATCCTACCGCACACAGACTATCAAACAAATATATTACCATCATTAAGGATTGGAAAACCGGAATGGCTCAAGATCTGATTATGGAGAATTTAATTCCATAAATATAAATGATTTGCTGTAATTCATGGCTAAAATAAATGCATACTAATGATAGAACTGCTATAATTCAAAAAATGCTATGTGACGCCTTTATCAAGTGATAGATAAATAGATCAATGTCGTCAATTCACGAAAATGCATAGGGGGAGGGGGGCAAAATATGTTTCTCGAAATCTAATAGTTTTTTTTTTTTTTTAGTTGTTTCTATCAAGATGCAAAACAAAAGATAGCTTTCAATGAAAATACCAAATAACTAAAAATTTTCAAAATCAGGGAGGGGGGGACTCGGGGGCAAATATTCCACCAGATCCCCCTTCCGTATTGACGTCCTAAGATAATTAAATAGATAATAGATTTTGGAACAACAGTTGAATTTTGGGGGCTGGGAGGTGTATCCAATTGACACCACCATCGATTAACTTAACGTTTTCATTCTTTTAGGATTTAGTTTTTTTTTTTTAAATTCACTCAATTTAGATTTTCTAATTGCTTAATCAGTCAGTTTCCCATTATTCACATGGGAGTCATTTTCACACTTAAACGACAATACAAAAAAAAAGGTATACATTCTCTGTAGCTTGGGGGCCAGGTTGTTCACTTTTCCCCATTATTTGTTTACTTATTTATTATTTTCCTTATTATCATTTGTTTATATAAACTGTGGGCTTTGTTAAGAAACCTAAAACCAGAGAAAGAAGGGGGGGGGGGGGGGGTGAGGTTGAAGCCAATTTTCCAGAATCAAGTGAAAATGACAGCAAAAAATGAAAAAAAAGAGCCATATAGTACCATAAAGGCAAACACTGACCCGTCTCTCTGGATGCTTGATTTATGCAGGCTTATCTTAGTTTTGACAAGATTTTTGAAGAAAACTAAATTTCAGCTCGGGGAGGGACTAGGTTCTTGGGGTCAAACGGGGGTCTGTAGGGGGGCAGTTTAACTTTCTAAATTATATTTTTTGGGGCCAGAAGTCACCTTCCAGAAATTGTAATTTTCCGCTTATTTCTTTAAAGTCAAATTTTATATATTTGAGACAGAGAATTAAGATTGTAAATAAACCTTATTATTTGCAGTTTGAAAGAAGTCATTTCGATAGGGGTGAGCAAACTAGGATACCAATAGATGCTACCTGCCGCTGCTAATTTTTGCCACCTCATCGCTGCTATTTAGAATAAAACAAGGGTCCCCATAGGGGGGGGGAGGGCACCCCCCTTGGCTGAATGACACTGCCTTATATTTTTGTTTGAGATTTTTATAACACAGCATCGGAAGTGCTGATTAGACCAGGTAAGCCCCTCTTCCCTAACATTCAGCCTATGGGCGCCTCTGGAAGGAAATAGCATGAAAAATAACATACAATTGAATACAGTTGCCAAAAAAAGAACTGGAAGCCTTTTGACTAGGCTGGCCACCAATAGCAATTATGTTACTTTATATCACTGATGCCAGTGAATCTATATTTAAATTTTCGAAATTTAAAACCTCACCTCCATTCTAAGAAATCTTCTTTTCATGAAGAAATGGATTTGACCAAATATTGTCATTTCGAAAAATTGGCTGAATTTGAAACCATTATGTTTTGATGAGCAACGACATCAACAAACTACACGGTAAATCTGGAGTGTTTAATCCCTTCTTTTACGTATGCAAATACGTTTATAGTCTAGCCTCACCTTTTACCGGAACACATAAAGCTGCAGTCTTTAAAAACTTATGCAGGTCTTACGCAGTGTTGCCACCCTAGCGATTTTTCACTATATCTAGTGTTTTTTTTTTGTTGCCTAAACGAAAGAATAACAAAATCAGCACATAAATTATTGAAGAAAATAACTAAAAAATCAAACAAAAAAATCCCTAAAATCAAGTGATTTTTTTTCATAGGGTGACAATCCTGGTCTTCTATAAGGGATATCAGGAAAAACGAATCAGTAACTCAAACAGGGGACCACGAGGCCCAAAACTCAGATACCCTTTGATTTTTTCTACACTCTTGATTTGAGCAAACCATTTTATGCAGTTTGGTAATCTAATATCGTAGACCCCCACCCCACAGATATATTTATATGTACACCCTAATAATGGCTGATTTGATTAGCATAATAAAAGGAAAATAAAGCAATGGAGGGTGCCTGACAAGATGAAAATACTTGTAGGCTTGATAAAAATAATCTCGACCCAAATAAATTCTGTGAGAATCTCAAAAGATGGGCGAAGGCTGAGTATTAGGAGCAGGGGCGTCCCGAGGGGGGGCACCCCTCGGGGACGCCCCCAATTAGAAGTTTTTGGCATTTTGTAAAATTTTCGCTGAAGGCGAAAATTTCGGCAGAAACTTTTGCAAAATCAGCCAAAACTTAGCAAAATTCTTGATTTCCGCGGAAAATCTGTCATCCTTCATCCGCACAACATGCCCTAACCACCTCAACCTTTCTTTCATTATTTGGCATAAATCAGGTAGCGATTCGGTAAAATTTACGAAGATCACCCCCCGATGCTTAAAATGAGCATCGGGACGCCCCTGATTAGAAAAAAGTAAATATAAACACCAAATAGGTTATGTATATATATATATATCTATATCTAATTATATATATATATGTATAAGACTTAAGATCTCATATTAGGTAATCATCTTAACTTGAGCTATATTAAGTGGAGTAGCCAAATTTCTCGAGAATATTCCTAGAAAGATTTATGAAGGAACACCTTTAGATAGCTGAAAAAAGTTAACAGTTGTCAATATTTATAACTAACAGGAAACATATATTTTCAGCATTATTATAGCAGCCAGAGAAATTTTTAAATTTGGTAGATACTGGGAACAGACAAAATAGCTTTAAGAGATAAATGAAATTAAAGAACAAAATAATTATAATTTAAATTTCCAGCAAAATTAGAATTTTAGCAATATAACTGGAGAAATGAATCATTATATTACAAGGCTGTTTGAATCAAGCAATTTTCTCGAAGAATAGAAAAAGCTGACAGTACCCTGACTTGACTCGTCATCAGCAACAGAATAGCTGCCACCAAAAAAAAAATCACAGAAAATTTCAATTAGCACCCAAGGCGTCTTTGGGCTGAAAAACCTCTTCCTAGCTAATTTATCATATTACGGGTTGCCTCCGACGTAGTAGCTAGGGCATGAATATATAATGAGTCGGAGGTAATGAGGCTTGTAGATTGTCTGTTTTCCGTAAGAAGCGAACAAATCAAAAGGTTTTAACACACGGTAATCGTTCTAAAGTCAGCATGCTTGAGAAACTTTTGCTAAGTGCCTCCTAGGAAGGACGCAAATCGAGAATTGACATTAAAAAAACATTGACTGCCAATTAATTTCAACCACCTCCGAAAACGAATTAAACTCCTTCAAATTTTATCAGCAGGATGACGTGTTGTTTGATTCACGAATTGAGCGAAGTTTCAATTTGACATAGGGATTTTTAGGTAAAATTAGATACTTTAAATACTCCACAAAGTAACCTTTCCAAAAAATGAAAGTATACATCCGAGTAGATACTCTAATTTCGCCAAATCAATTCTGGTGTTTTGCTTAAAAATGTATTCGAAAAGTTCACCTCAATAATTTTCAGAACATTTTTAACACATACCTACCCCAAGCATATACTTCCCAGTAATCCTGAAAAAAAAAATTTCCAAAGAAACACAACATCTAATACTGGCTTGCTTTATTTTGCAATAAGCCCACCAAACTACAAAAAAATCGTAATAAAAAGACTCGCATCTCTCCCCAAAATACGTCACTATCTCTCCTTAAGATGAGTGCCGAAGAGGGATTCGAGTCCTAGGAGGGGTTCCGACTAGGTCAGGTTCTCAAAGGTGTGCTCACACAATTAGTGATATTCCAGCAAATAAATGCGTACAACCCAGGTACAAAACACACCTTTTTTGGGTTTTGTAAACAATTACTTTGCTTGCTGCAGTAAAACTGGACCACAAAAACATAATAAACAAGGAACTATTGCTATGTACTAAGGATCTTGTGTGAATACACCTTAAAAACTATGAAAATTACACTAAAAGCACAACTACATTATAGCCCATCAATTCTGGTGGCATATCTATTAGTAATTAAAAAAATTATTAGTTTTTTGCTACTTCATTTAAAAAACGAGACATTACAAAATCATAATTTAGTGATTTTTATTAGCTAACAATTCAGTCATTAAATTATTATTAAACGAGAAGGATTATTACTTATTTTTCAGATATTTTTGTTTCGGGTCATTAAAAGGCGGGGATATTTTAGCAATTTTCAACCACAAAAAAAAAACTTGATGGTAGCCCATTAGCTAAGCTATTTAACTTCATACGTTTTTGATAAAATGAAGCTGATATTAGTTCTTTTTGCGTATTCAATGCACACAAACTTGCCTCCCCTTCCAAAAAAGATCACTATCCCTTCTTGGAATGAGTGCCGAAAGGTGACTCAAGTTCATACAACATCGCAAGATATGCCCAGGTATCCAATAACTTCATCACAGTGGCAGAACAAATAGAAATTCCAGAGTAACGGATCGCTTTGCATTCACCTGGTTCTAAGCTTAGTTTCTTTTGAAACCAGAGCATCTATGTTTACCAAGTGCATACCCTCTGAACATTTTTGTAGAGAAAAATCCTTTTTTTGGAGGGAGGGGGGGGGGTCGACAAATTAATTGAATAATTTTAATAATTACAGTGACTGCGTTTGTTAGAAAAAAATCAGCAGGAGAATATAAGCATTTTTGTTTTTCACACCTTTTTCTCCTTTTCACCTTTTCTTTTAATATAGAAGCATAAGACCTCTCTCTTTCTCTCTAGTAGCATTTATTATTATTATATATTGCCACCCGTAATTGCCTGGCAATTTCTACG
Source organism: Artemia sinica (assembly GCA_027921565.1). Lineage (NCBI taxonomy): Eukaryota > Metazoa > Arthropoda > Branchiopoda > Anostraca > Artemiidae > Artemia > Artemia sinica. Next base: position 50,908,289 of record CM051268.1, read on the forward strand.
TAATTGCCAGACATTTGTCCTACCTTTGTGCTGGTAAAATATTGAAATCCCAGATTTGCTTTACAAGAAGGCAGGTATCCCCTCAACAACAATTATATTACAGATCAATGAAACACTTACATTATTTTATATACTGTAAAACTGAGCAATTAAAATTTTACCGTGGGAAAAGCGATACGTTACCCTTTTATAAACGATTGCCCTGGGTTCACACAGCTGCTTCTTTTACGCAAAGCTTATGCACACAAAATGCAGCAAAAAACGCAAAAATTTCGATATCAAAACAGTCAATTTCACAAATTAGAATGCAAATAAGAAAGCTTTAACCATTAGATTGACGTTTTCTGCAACGGATGCATTTTTCAACGACTCAGTTGAGAGATTTCGACACAACCATAGAACCATCATGACACAAAAGCTTGCAGCAGAAAACAGATAAAATCTGACAGGAAAACATAAAAAACGGCTGTTTCTGCACGAAACTAAGTTATGTGAGCCCAGGGTTATACAATTTTTCACATTCAATTAAAAAAATAATAATAAAATGAAAACTGCAATATATCTATTACACATTCTTTTTTGGATGTTTTGCATCGACAATGCCATATCTAAAGGATCTAAATCCCGTAAGGAATCCAAGACTAAGAGCCCTAAACTCCTAGGCAAATCTAAGACCAAGACTATTAACTCAGCAAAACGTTAAGCCACCTGAAACTGACGTCACAACCCTTCCTCCTCCATTTTCCGACATTTCCAAACCTCCTAACTAAAGCTTCTAGTTTGACTACTTTCCAAGCGACAAATGTTCTAGATGATTTTTTAAATACCGTTTCAGCCCCATAGCCTACGGTTCACATATTTTAACTTTAAAATCTTTCAAGTAGCAAAAAAAAATAAAATAAGTATTTATCACAAACTCATAGTTACAGGCAAGTATTATATATAATAAGAGGTGAAAGTGCCTGCGTCTCAAAAAAAAAAGATTCAGCGGCACCTTTTCGAATTATACTGCCACTTTTATCTTTAATATACTTCACTAATTACACCTATTTTGTTATGAGAAGTGTGCAAATGTTCTCAAAAAGCTGTGAATCTGAAAACTGAAGTTACTTTCCTAAAAATGTTTTTACTCTGGGTATGAACGCACCCGAACTGGATCTCAGTTTTGGAAGTATTATTAGAAACAGTGAGAATAAATCCATGTTAGAATTACAAATTTAATTTAAATATTTGCAATGACGATTTTGAATCACAAGGGTTAGCAAAAACACTAGGTACCGATACTATTATTTTACTCATTTCGTTTTCTCTGCCAGCAGACTGGGTTTGGCATTAAGGCAATAGACATTTACCGCCAAAGAACAAACTTAGATGGCAGCAAAAATATTTGTTTAAAGAGTTTTAAATACACCATAACATTTTATTGGGTATAGTTTTTGATAAATATCTTGAATATACACATTTTTTTTTGTTATGATGACAAGCTTTTACAAAATTAACCAGCCTAATTTAGCTTAGGACCTTTAGTTACAGCAACCTCGATGCATAGCCCAGATTAGCCCACAGCCCGATTATGTAGCTAAATAAGAACTCAATTCTTGGTTTCTAACATTTATGGTTTACAATTAAACAAAAAGAACATAACATTCTCCAACCAAGAACAATATGAAGTCCTACTTAATCCAAAATTGCACACATTTTACGTTGCTGGAGATTAGAACAGAAATTTTGAAAAATAACGAAAAGAAAAAAATAAGATACTAGCAGTCATGAAGGAGCCAAATAATAGCTCCCTTCATGGTTTTCCAAGAATTTGTGGAATATAAAATTTTGAACTTCTTAAAGATAATTACGCCCATAAAATAATTCACGGGCCGAGTATTGAATATATATATATATATATATATATATATATATATATATATATATATATATATATATATATATATATATATATATATATATATATATATATATATATATGTATATATATATATATATATATATATATATATATATATATATATATATATATATATATATATATATAATGGTGCAGAGTGTCCATGCTGTAAAAAAAACGGCATTAGAGAATTTTAAGTCTGAACAGAAAAACTTGTTCCAATGTGCTAAAAAAAAAAAAAATTCCAGGCCAAATTTGAGTAATCATTAGAACACGTTTCCCCGGACGATATGGGGGGGGGGGTAGACGGTTTTGGACGCACTTCATAAAGGTTAAAATTCCTATGTAAGGGGTGCAAGCATGAATAGGTATGTATAGTGTGTACATAGGTTTTTATAGGTAGAACATATCTATGCAGGACCAGAAATGAAGGTACATAAAGAGGAGATTGGGATTTAAAGAGGTCCCAGAGATTCCTCTGCCCTTAACGCATCTCGAGCGAGGTTCTTGTTACAGCCTTACATTGTAATTCCAAGCAATTCTGATATTAGTTTTCCATTCTACATCGCTTATAAAGTATTAGTCCTACTTCAAGAAATACACTATTTTTTCGAAGAGCCAATGCACAAACTATTGCATTCAATAGCCCTAGTTTTGTAAGAAGGTCCTTTATCACAAGTTTCTACCTTTCAAAATCGGAGAAGACCCCACCCCCAGCACCCAATATAATGTCCCTACTATCTTCCCACAGTAAAATTCAGAAATAGCGCCCTAAGTTCAACTAAAAACTAAACTTGCAAAAATCAATGCTTTCTATTGCCCATAAAAAGGGAAAGCTACCTCAAATCTCAAAATGTCAGCCATAGAGGTCAACCGCTTAGCGCACAAAGGTGAAAGGGAAGCCCTTTCATATTTCATCTAAAAGCCCAAATTTTTTTTTTTCAAAAAAAATAATATATTTTCTCTGCTATTTCATAGGGCCTCGAGTAACACTAAACCGTTTTCTTCAATTTGTTTTTACGAAGAATTAGGAGTACATACAATTTTGCGAGACAAAACTTTTCAAAGCTCCTAATTTTTTTTTTTCAAATATTTCTTCCAATTAGTTCCGTGATGATGAACTTTTTACTATATTAGGATATCAAAAATTGTGGCAGCAATTACTCAAGTATCCACGGAACACGGAGCTTCAGTATCCTGAATGCTGAAGTTTTTACTATACTGAGACACTGGAATATTATGGCAGGAATCACTCAAGTACCCGTGGAGGTATCCATGGGACAAAGAACTTTAGTATCACGGATGCTGAAGTTTTTATTATATTGAGATACCGGATACTGTGGCAGCAATCACTCAAGAATCCGTGAAAGCATCCACGGATAACGGAACTTCAGTATCATGAATACTAAAATTGTACTATATTAAGGTATCGGATATTCTAGCAGCGATCACTTAAGTATCCGTGGAACACAGAACTTCAGCATCACGGATGCTGAAGTTTTTACTACATTGAGATACCGGATATTATAGCGGTAATCAATCAAGTATCCGATGAAGATCCACGGAACACAGAACTTCATTATCACGGATGCTGAAGCACATAGAGATATCAGATATTATGGCAGCAATTACTCAAGTATCCGTGGAGGTATCCATGGAACACAGAACTTCAGTATCACGATGCTGAAGTTTTTACTATATTGAGATCCCAGATATTACGGCAGAAATCACTCAACTATATGTGGAACATGGAACTTCAGTATCGTGAATGCTGAAGTTTTTACTATAATGAGATATCGAATATTATAGCAGAAGCCTCTCACATATCCATGAAAATCCATGGAACACAGGACTTCAGTATCACGGATGATTAAGTTTTTACTACATTGAGATACCGGATACTACTGCAGGAATCACGCATGTATCCATGAAGTATCCATGGAACACACAATTTCAGTATCACGGATGCTGATAATTTTATTATACGGAGGTACCGGATATTGTGGCAGCAATTACTCAAGTATCCGTTAAAGATTCACGGGACACGAACATCAGCATCACAGATTTAAGACTATATTGAATAACCGGAAGTCGCGGCAGTAATCATTCAAGTATATGAAAAATATTCAAAACTTGCGATATTTGTTGTAAATATTTAAATGTTAAAATAAAAAGAAAAACTAGAGTTATTCTAGAGTTATAAGAAAGAAAGAAAGTAAGAAGAGCTTATAGAGGATCGTCTATGATTCAAAAATTGATCTAGTTTATATATTAAGATTTTACTTCTTACACATTGATTTCATCACAATTTTCAGTTATTCCTGCTTCCGTTTACTTCAGAGACCCACGCACACAAAACAATATTGGCATCTTTGAAAGAGGGAAAAAAAAGTTAGAATGCCCGCCTACACACTCGACGACAAGATTTTTTAAACTCCTTCGTGCCCTACTACGGCAGGTGTTACAACAGTGCCAACCTACTACGCCAGGTGTCCTGAAATCGAGGTGATGGCTTGTTATTTGTGTTGTGTCTGTTTATGCTTTTCTTTTTGTGCTTTTGTTTGACGATACCCATGTTATTGCAGTGTGATAAAAGGAACAAATAAAGATTATTATTATTTGAAAGCTCTTGAATGCCGAACCTCTGCTAGCTTTGTCAAAACCATTTTATTGGGTTCAGCCCTGATTTGAAGCCAGCACCCTAACTACAACTGAATGTCTCCCAGTGATCTAAACTATTCAAGTTGGATCACTTTAATTTCATGGTTTAGAAATAATTGAAAAATCTGAACTTTTCTCTAACAACTTTTCTTCAATTCAAAGTGCTTCGACTCAATGTCCCCCAGTAATCTAAACTATTCAGGTCAGATTACTTTTAATTTCATGGCTTAGAAATAACTGAAAAATCTGAACTTTTCTCTAACATTTTTTTTCTTCAAATCAAAGTGCTTCGACTCAATGTCCCCCAGTAATCTAAACTATTCAGGTCAGATTACTTTTAATTTCATTGCTTAGAAATAACTGAAAAATCTGAAATTTTCTCTAACAGCTGTCAATAAACCCTCTTATCCAGTTAAATCTATGAAATGAAGCTAGTACCCTCAATTCAAATCAAAGTGTTTCGACTCAAAAATCTCCCACCAGGTCGAATCACTTGAATTTCAAGGTGATCCATTAAGATTTGCCTTAATTTGACGGTGATTCATTAAGATTCACCATAATTTCAACATAAAAATCTGTACTTTTCTCTTATCAATAAATCATTTTAACCTATTTAATCTCTGAATTGAGGCTAGTACTCTAAATTCAAATCAAAGTGCTTCGACTCAAAATCTCCCACCAGGTCGAATCACTTTAATTTCAAGGTGATTCATAAACTATCACCTTAATTTCAAGGCGACTCATAAAATTTCACCTTAATTTCAAGGTGATTCATTTAGATTCACCTTTCAACATAAAATTTGGGCTCCTCTAACAACTGCCTCAGCATTCTAATATCATAACTAAAAAAGCACTTGAGCCTTTTTGCCACCGGTAAAATCAGGCACAAAGTAACTTAAAAATAGGTCTAAGCAATCACAAAACATAAATAAAACAACAACTCAGAATAATTCATTCGTAGTCTTCAGCAAGTTGTATTTCTCTTCCTTTTTATTGTGCCTTGTTCCATTTGGACGTGTTTTTGGCTCAAAACATGGCTAAAAATAAATAATAGCTATAAGTACTCAAAATCATTATTACCATAATATAACCACTATAATATGGACCATACTGGTTATTTATAATCAACGAATAACAATTAAAAATAAACTAAATGATTCTCGTATATAAAAAAAAAAAAAAACACTTAGAGTCACGACGCTTCATGACTATAAAAGTCTTTGGGTTAATTCTGAGGCAGCTGGGATCGAACCTAGGTCCCGTGTAGCCAAACAGAGATCAATCCACTGTGCCACCACAGGCTAATAAAATACTTGCATATTTCCTTGTCTCAATTAATCTACGAATTTAGCCTTTATTTGCCATATTAGACTATGATTTAGCCTCGAATTTACCGCGTCAAGTGTCGTGTGTACAGATTTATGAACACCTTCGTGCCCTATGTCGTTAACAAGTTGCACTTTTTGTGTTTTCGTTGTAATCGTAAAAGTAAAATAATTTTACGAGTGCTACGATAGCTTTTTAAATAAACGCATACGAATTAAATAATCATTAATAAGCAAATCCGCTGCATTAATTCAAAAGGTGGTATGTCTGACATAATTTTTACAAGAGCAAAAACCTGAACATTATGATTTGGATTTTGGGTTGTTATTGACAATTGACTTGCTTGAATATTCCGAGTTGTTTGTACAAGGAAGTTTTTTTCCAGCCTTCAAGATTCCAAGAACAAGATCGCCAACACAATTTTTATGCCAAGATCTAAAAGTTCTAACTGTGTCTGCATTTTTGAAAAAAAGATATAGTGAATTTTGGGGAAGAAACACAGATATTCTGAATTACCTCGAAACCTAAATAAGGCAAAGGAACACGAGTAAGGCCGATGAATCAAGCGTAATTCGTTTCATATGTTGTGTTGTTAATAAGCTTTGTTGTTAATAATAAGGAAAAGTATCAGATTTCTCTGCCCAAGGGGATGGTAAAATTGATGTAGGTACTTTCAACGTTTCAAAACTTAGTTCAATTCCTTGGGTTTTAGCCATGCTGTTACACTCAGACAAAACAATTTGAATAATCTTAGCCAATTTTTGCTTATGTTACGCATAAAGCATCTAAACCAATTAGTCAATCTTGTCCCTGGACAGAAAAATCATGTGTGACTCCAAAATAACCGAAAATTACTTGAAAAAAAAGGACTCATCTCAAAGCAATTTTTGAAGTCCTAGCCCAATTTTGTGATGCTAGCTTTTCATAATGAATATTTTAGTGAATTCATACGAATAAATATGAATTTTTCCCAATTAAGAGAAAGAGCGTGAATTGCCATGGGAATATCTAGTAACTACACCCTTCAGACTTTTTTTTTGCTCAACCATATAAAATTTTGCTCCCAGTTTTTTATTTGTGCTCTCCAGCAGATTCAAGCGTAAGCAATTTTTATGATCACATTTATGATTAGATAATTTTTATGTTGCACACCTTATCCTTCCAAAACAAATCAATTTGGCTTAATTCTAATCTCTATTGGCGTCAATTCACAGATATTAGGGGGAGGGGGTAATTTTTTTGAAAAATCTATGGGGTGGCATTTTGGGTGTTTTTTTTTAATTATTTTTCCAAATGAAAATGCCAGAAAGGGCAATTTTTAATGAAAAAAACCAAAAAAGGGGTATCTTTCAAAATATGGAGGGGGGGGGGGGGGGTACGAAAGACCAGGAGGCAAATCACTCCCCCCCCCCCCCACAATTGAAGCCTGTATCTATTGGACTTTTGCAACACCAACTATTCAATGTAAAAGACGAAGAATTTAATATCCGCAAAGAAAAATTACTAGAATTACTAGATAAGCCGTACCAGGGCTCGCATATAACTGATCCATATTTTGTAAGCCATACTTGGGTAACATCGGTGCTTCCTCAAGTAGGAAAAATTCCACTTGAGCTAATTCTTAAGCTTTGTTTGAACCAGGTTTTACGCTGGAAACTGAATCTGAATAGCTTTCAAGATAAATGTTTAGTGTGTTGTTAGTCCAAAAGGCAATAAAGTCGATGCAATTCCAGTAAAAGTCATACATTGTACTTTGCGATTTTCGCAATCAGAATAAGGTTTTGTACACAAATATTTTACAAGTACCGCCTCATTTATCTATGAAAAAATATTTTTTCTTGACATAATTAGGATCGTTGACAGCCTGTAAAATATTATCTACAATTTAAAGCTATTTTCCTTGCAGAAGCAAATGCATACATTCTGCAGTAGCAGTTGACTCGCTAGAATTTAGAAATGCTAAGTTTTGGTCATTTTCGTAGGTCTCAATGTTGTCATGCCATATCGTTCCACGCCCAAAAACTAAAATTTCGACCTTCTGTTGTCATCATATTTATTTTGGATGCAATAATACAATAAGCACGTTTATTTGTAGTACCTCCAGATAAAGTATGTCATCGCGCTTGCCGTATAAAATCCTCTGTCAACTGATTTTGAATCTTTCCCAAAGACCTTTCGGACCGGCAGGATTTCCGAAAAATAGAATCTGTGCGAAAAGTATTCGCATTACAGAAGGCATATTGGACAGTGCCAGTTCTTCTAGAACATCTAACCACTGTTTATCGTCGAATTCAAGGCCATGAGTCAGACATGCTTGTTTGCATGTCGCATAACGAGTGTTATTCACAGTAAGGAGGTTTTGATTTTTTGTAATTGTTTGTAAATTACGTAAATTTTTTGTAAATCAAAAATAAAAATCAAATTTTTTATTTTTGTAAATCACGTTTAATCATTGAATACTCATCTAACATAAATATTTTGAACTTAGTACAGAGGCACACATGTTCATAACTAATCGCAATTAGTTTCCCAGACATAATACAAAAAAAAATGATAGAACGATGAATTCGAATCGTGAGAATCGAGGTTTTACGCCAAAACCTTATACAAAGTTTACACAGAAAATACTTGTAGCAATTCTCGTGAATAGCATCAACTAGCAATTTCAATTTCTCTTATTCGCAAACGAAAATCCTTATATCTTCAATTTTTTCACCCGCAAATCTTGTGGTCTTCCATGGATATTAATGTTCCATGGATGGAATCCTGAGAATCGAGTTTTTACGCCAAAACCTTATACAAAGTTTACGCAGAAAATAATTGTAGCAATACTCGTGAATAGCCTCAACTAGCAATTTAAATTTCTCTTATTCACAAACGAAACCCTTATATCATCAAGTTTTTCACCCGCAAATCTTGTGGTCTTCCACGGATATTAATGCTTCTTAGAATAAAAAATGCTTAGTTGCTCGATAAAAGTTTTTTTTTTCAAATCAATTAATTGCTTTACAGAGCAGACAAAATATCAAAAGTTTGTAACTAAATTCCAGAACACAGGCGAATATTAATTTCATGTGAGCATTTGTTTGAACCTAGGGCTAGTCCTATACATCACAAAAATAATTATTTTTGAAATTAATATAAATCTTTCGATATTTAAAAACAATTTACAGGGTTTGCCAGAGCTTTTAGAACATACAACGAAGAGCATACAATTCGAACGAAGTAAAACTTGAGAAATCACACAGCTAGAGCGTATAATAACAAAGCATGCACAAAAAACTTCGAACGAAGTAGAAGACGCAAAAAAACAAGCATCAACTGCAAGGAGTGAATACAGGTTACACGACAAGAGCCTCTGACCTAGAAATTAGGATGACATTCGGAACGTGTAACAAGGAAAAGAAAAAAAGTTGTGATAGTGACCGGGGCAGAAGATCCAACACCATTCACAGCAATAAGAAGCGTACAAAAAAAAAAAATTAAAAAAAAAAAAAAGTTTTTCTCAAAACCAGCAAACCAAAAACCATTTAAATTTGGGATACTAGGTCATATTGATAATTTTGTCCCTGAACTTTCAGCAGTAGATTTAGGCAAGGATCTCTATGACCTAAGTGAACCCCCTTCCCGAGGTGCCAATAACTTGAAAAGCTTATTGAGGAAGTATGGTACTACCAAAAATACCATAACCCTTAATTCAAAAAAACTACCTGGAATCATACCAGCATTATCGAAGATACATCTTCGTAGCAATCTAGAACAAAAAATAGCAAATGAACCGAACTCAAATAGTCTTGTCAGATATAAAAATTCGTTATCTCTTTGTTCCCACTAATTTTTTTAGTTTTTATGAGAGACAAAATGAAGCATCGTATTGGCTCAAAAAAGAAAAAAAGTTTGTGATAGTGACTGGGGCAGAAGATCCAACACCATTCACAGCAATAAGAAGCGTACAAAAAAAAAAAAAATTAAAAAAAAAAAAAGTTTTTCTCAAAAAAAAGTTTTTCTTCAAATACGTCAATGGTGGGATCATTGAAAAATGGATAAATTTCTATTTAATAATAATCTTTCTATCAACTCTACATCAACTCTCTCAAAACCTTGCCTTCAAGCGACAAAAACGAGAATTCCTTCCAATCAAGGATGGCTTTATTTTTATCAAATAGATAAAAACAAGAATTACAGAAGGAAAACAACAGAAAAAACAAACAAACAAAACAATACAGGGGGAGGAATCTTATCGCCTACCCAAATTCAAAATTTGCATATTTAGTGTTTGGCTAAAGTTTATAGGGCTATATTTCTAGTTTTCTAACGTTTGACCTTGCTTATGCTGACGAACTACTTCTGAATAGTCGTGAATAAAATGATCTTTTCCAAATGGTTTCTCTCCTTTCTGTTTTTGATATTGACATTTCGCCTAAAGACATAGACATAGACATTTTTATTTACCCCCCCCCCCCCCCCCAAAAAAAAAACATTCAACAAACATCAGAAATAACTAGACAACCACATTAAGATTAAAAAAAAAATCCTGCTGGTGGCTGGATCTTCTAACCGCCCATTAATCAAAAATAAATAAAAAACAATAATAATTATTCATAAATTCTTATTTTTTCAAAAAAAAAGAGTCAAAAAAACAATTTACATTGTCACACTCTAACCATCCTCCCCCCTTCCTCCCTCCAATCTCCAAAAATTATCCTCCTTTTTCAACAAAAAATTCTTTAACTTTTTCTTAAATGAAACTAAGTTATCGGCCGCTCTAATACCATCCGGGAGACCATTCCATACCGAAACGTATGGAATACGTTTTTCCTATATATTCCCTATTGATAGGAATTTTTTTCCCTATGATTTTGCTACCTTTACAACCCTTCATTGTAATAATTTCTCTGCCCTCTTGTAGATTGTAACCTAACATAACTTTAATCTTTACCACCAAAGCTTGCATAAGATTGAAAAAGCTAAAAATTATCTCTTTCTTGTGCACTCAACCCCTCCTCACTAAATTCTGCAATTGGGAGGTTCCTTGATTGGTCCTTAGTGAGGTATTACGACTATACCCTCCTACCTGCATATATCAAACAGTTCGTGGTAACGAACTGTAATTAAGGAGCGAGCCGGCTCAATAGTAACCGAAACTCTAAAAATGGAGTGTTGATACCAATAGATCTATCAAAAGAATCATATTTTTATGCTGATATCAAATATATAAGTTTCATCAAGTTTAATCTTACCCATCAAAAGATGCGTGCCTGAGAAAATTTGCCTTATTTTCGAAAAAGGGGGAAACAACCCCTAAAAGACACAGAACTTTAATGAAAACCACACCATCAGATTCGCCGTATCAGAGAGCCCTACTATAGAAGTTTCAAGCTTCTATCTGAAAAATGTGGAATTTTGTATATCTTGCCAGAAGAAAGATGGCGGATGTGTGTTTATTTGTTTGTTGTTTTTTTCCCAGGAGTGATCGGATCGATCCTCCTAGAATAACGTGAGAGGAATCATTCGAACAGGAATTAAAATTTCTAGTGCTCTTTTTAAGTGACCATAAAATTGAAGGGCAACTTGGCCTCCTCCAACGCACATTTTTCTCCCGAAGTCACCCCATCGAAATTTTGAGATAGCCATTTGTTCAGCACAGTCGAAAATCTAATAAATATGTCTTTGACGATAACCTGATGCCCCACAGTTCCCGAGGGAATGGCTGCGAGTTATGAACTTTACCCATTGTTTTCATATAGTATTGGTTAATGGGAAGTATTTCAGGCGATTTCAGGAGAGATTTTTTTCTGGTGGGGGTCGGAGGAGGGGGTTATGGAAGAGGATCTTTCCATGGAGAATGTTTTCTTGGAAAGGGACATTTCTATGGAGGGGTGCGGATTTCCCAGCATTATTTAAAAAACGATCAGAAATTAATTAAAAAAACAAGTTTTTTTTTCAACTGAAAGTAAGGAGCAAAATTAAAACTTAAACAAACAGAAATTATTACGTATATGAGGGGGTTCACCCCCTAGGCAATACCTCGCTCATTCCGATAAAGTTTTTTTTAGTACTTTCAAAAGAGCCATCTATTCTAATTAACCGGCCTTTGTCATTCAGGGGTCTGTGATTTCGTATAAAATTCGAACTTTAGCGTATTGACAAGAAGGACGAAATCCCAAATATACGTAATAAAAAACATACGAATATAGAAGTTCGTTACGTAAGTTAATTCGTAAGTTACGCCAGAAAGCCATTTAGCCAAAAAAAAAAAAAAGTAAAAGCAATGTGCAAAATTCGTTTTAACTATTCATGTACGGTGAGCCAAAATCAAAGCTATATTAATTCAAAACGTTCAGAAATCAAATAATTTTTTTTTTTTAACTGAAAGTAAGGAACGACATTAAAACTTAAAAACAAACAGAAATTATTCCGTATATGAAAGGGGCGGTCCCTTCCTCAACACCTCGCTCTTTACGCTGAAGTTTGACTCTGTCTCACAACTTTATTTTTTTAAAACCATAAAAAACTTTAGCGTGAAGAGCAAGGCGTTGATGAAGGGACCGCCCCTTTCATATACGGAATAATATCCTTATATGTCGGGGCAATACGAGCGCATAATTATTGTACGGTGTATCAAGTCATCAGCGCTCGTTGAAGGATGGGAACTACACCTAATTCAATTACCTCATAGCGTTTTGAGGGTACCCAGATCACATTCTATACTATCACTTGGTTATTATCACTTTTGCGAATCTAATTCTGAATTCCAAACGTTTTGATCTGGTTTCCAATTCCAACATCCTACGTAAGAGTATAAATTGAAAGACAGCCTATATCGATCTCAAATGTACACCGCAAAAAACACAAAATTTATAGAAAAAGCTTGTGGATTAACGTAAGTTCATACATTTAAAATTGCTGAACGCAGCCTCAATTTTACTACTTTTGGTGAAAACTCAAAATCCTATGTTTATAAAATTTCTTCCCTTAGAAAAGAAATAAAAAACCTAAATAATGCGTAATTGTTTGCCAATCAGAATTATCTCTATTACAAGGAAAAACGGTGACCTATTTGAATTCTCTATCACCAGTCACAGAATTCAGTCCTATGTATATAAAAAAAAAAAAAAAACACTTGAGCATCTTTTCTGGAGACACTTACTCAGTAAAGTTTCAACTTCCACGAGTAAAATAATCATTCCAATAGGAGACTGCTCGGATGAATGGACGAGATATTAACCACAACCAAGGGGCATATACTGTGGGGAGAGGATTGAAAGACTGTAATTCATCCTTTAGGAAAATATTCGCAATAGTGGGCTTAGTAGCTGAACAAAAGAAACGCTTAGATATAGGCATTTTATCATTCTTTAAAAATCTGTAATTGTTTACGGTTTATGAGCTTCACTACTTTTCTTTTATTTTTTTTAAAAGAAATAATTCTTTTTAAAAGAAAATTTTTTTTATAGTGTCGTACGATCATTATAAAGCTATAAGATGCACATATAAGGTTGTATATATACCATACGATTGTAAGATATATACTAGACCACTAGAGATCTTTCAGATTATTTGTTCTTTACTCTTTGCTATGGAAAGAAAGAAGAAAGCGTGCTTCTACATCGCTTACTTCACCGATATTTCGTGGATATGTATAGTGTATCACACTTCTGTGTCTCTTACATTTTGACACTATCATATTGACACAATACATAGCTATTGTTTCATCTGCATGCTGTTCTCGCCAGTAGACTCTCTGAGAAGACGAATCGAAAACTTATTTTGTAAAGTAATTTTAAACGATCCATTGCATAGAATCTTTTATCCAAATTCGATAGCACTTACTGGTATAAAGTGATAAACTTCACAGCAGGCTTATATATTGAAGAGTAATTCTAGTTTTTGTATGTTCTTTACAATTGTTTTTGAACAACAAAAATATGAGTACACTCTATATTTTTATATAGGTATATTTACCTATATAGAAATATAGGTAAATATACCTATATTTCTTACCGCAAAAGATCAATTCTTTTTTCTAGATGACCCTTCTCTCACCCCCCGTCCCCCCGTCCCCTTATCCGATGCCTATCCATATTTGGATAAAGAAAACCTTTGAATGGTGTAAACAATCACCTTCAACTCAAGGCTTAGTTTGATATTTAAAAGATAGCAGTAGAGCCATACGAATAAGACTCTCAGAAATCAGTTGAGGCATCAATTCCTGAAAATTTCTAGAAGTTTTATTCAGCAATCTAAAATACTCCCTTTCTAAACTACAGCGGAAGTTTCAGCAAAAGTTTATATGGCAGTTCATCAGTCAGTTTCATTGGCTTATGGCTGCCCTATTTTTTTTTACAAGCCAGGAACAATATCCTATCGCGCATGTCAGAAAGGGAAACCAATAGTCCTAAGTTTTTAAAACCAGACTCCTGTGCTCCGATCTGAAAGTTTAAAGCCAATAAAAAGAATAAACAGTCAAATTCTGCCGGATTAGTTTTCTTCTGTGAAGTTTTAAGACAGTAAAATGAACCCAAATTTAAGGAGTCACTGGATTTTTTAATAGAGCCCCTCTGTTTCTCTCTGGTTCCACCCTCAGTCATCTACTGAGTTTTACTAGCGCTTTTAGTATTTTTTTATTGTTATTGTGTTATCACTATTTGTTGTATATTGTGTTACTTCTATATTGTTATATGTTTAACATTTGTATTGTGTCATTTATTATTGATATCTTGTAATTATTATTTGTTGCATATTGTGTTATTTATACATTGTTATATGTTTAACATTTGCTGTGTGTCAATTATTATTGTTATTGTATTATCGCTATTTGTTGCATATTGTATTATTAGATATTGTTTGATGTTTGACATTTGTATTGTCATTTATTATTGTTATCGTGTCATTTTATTTGACGCATATTGTGTTATTCATATACTGTTTTGTGTTTAAAATGTATATCATTTTATGATTTGATCATGAAATAGCGAAGTAGTGAGTGAGTACTGTAGCACTTTTTTTTTAGCGCTATAGTATTTATTGGAACATTTTTATTGTGTGATCTTAACGTTTTTATTGTTGTGATCTTAACGTTATTATTGCTGTAATTGTGTTTTCACATATGTCGTCATTGCATTATTGTTGTAAT
Organism: Artemia sinica; assembly: GCA_027921565.1. Classification (NCBI taxonomy): domain Eukaryota; kingdom Metazoa; phylum Arthropoda; class Branchiopoda; order Anostraca; family Artemiidae; genus Artemia; species Artemia sinica. Next base: position 50,923,315 of record CM051268.1, read on the forward strand.
TGTGTTTTTACGTGTGTCGTGATTGCATTATTGTTGTAATTGTGTTTTTACGTATGTCATCATTGCATTATTGTTGTAATTGTGTTTCTAGGTAAGTCGTGATTGCATTATTGTTGTAATTGTGCTTTTTACGTATGTCGTGATCGCATTATTGTCGTAATTGTGTTTTTACGTATGATGCGATTACATTATTGTTGCAATTGTGTTTTTGCTTATGTCGTGATTGCATTACTGTTGTAATTGTGTTTTTAAGCATCTCGTGATTGCATTATTGTTGTAATTGTGTTTTTACATATGTCATGATTGCATTATTTTTGCAATTGTAGATTTTAATATGTTATTGCTATTTAATATTGTGTTATTACTTGCATGTGTTTAGAGCTTATATTGTTTCACAGACATTCATATTACGGCAGTTTTCTAGTTTTCTAGCAGTTTTAAAGTTTTAACATAATCAAAATTTCAGAACTTACAGTTTCACAGACATTCATATTACAGCAGTTTTCTAGCTCCAGGTGTATTCCATCTGACCCTCCAGATAGTCCGTTAGAAGTTGGTTTGTTCACAACATAGTGCTTTCGAAGTCTTGGCCTCTTACGAAGACGCCAAACTTGGAAGGCTAAAAATGCTACCGCCAAAAGTAAAATGAAACCCAAAACAGATGAACTAATTAAGGGAACAAGCAGTGATTCATTGTTGGATAGTAGAGAGAGACTAACTTCACATCTTAAGCCAGTAAAGTCATTTGCACAGCTAAAAGAAGTAAACTGAGTCAAAATTGCATAATTAAAATGAAAATCCATTTCTGTAAATAATCTATGCTTCCAGTTCAAAAGACCTCTTCCCACGATATTCTGATAAATTCTAGTCTTAGAATGCGCTTTGACAAATCAAAAAATTTCTTGTATGCAAACACTAGAATATTTTACCTGCACATACGGAAGTCTTTATCAACATGAAACAAAGAAAAATTTTAAATGAGTTAAACCAATTAATAAATACTAAAAATAGCACAAAAAGTAAAAAAAAAACAAAAAAACGCTATACAAAGAAAGCGAAAAACTAAAATACTCGTATATGACTAAATGTAGTTGTGTTTATGCAACTATATATAAACTAATATAGTTAAAACATATACTAGGTCCTTGTATTTTTTTGCTCCTTGTGTAGCATCTATTTTTTTTTTTTTTTTTTTTTTTTTTTTTTTTTTATGCGTTATTTTCTCTTATGTGTGGACTTGTTCTGCCTAGTTTAATTGTTATTTTCTTCTCATTTTTTTTTATAAAAAAGAGAATAATGGCTTACGAATATGAATCTGAAAAACCCAGACATATACAAGTATTTGTATTTTATTCACAGTTCACTGTCTCAATTAAAAGTTTTACCCAATTTTATATTTTCATTTCCATTTCCAGTATAAACAGAAAGACAGTGTTGTCTAATATCTATCCTTATTTGTAGCAACCTGGGCATTAAAACCTTCTAATAAAAATACCTTTTTTTTGTTCCTGTCACTATGTGTAAAATTCAGCTAAGTCAACACTGTCTCTGTCAGTCAGCTCTACCGGTGCAAGTACTGCTACGACTAACACTGCTTTTTGAAATTAATAACAGCATATAAACCCTAGTATCTTGTATCAATCCTGCAAGTCTTCGATTTACAATGGTACATTCAATAAGGCTAACCGTCTTACTATCATGTGAATATTAGCTCATTGGCATGGGCAATTTTATGACCAAACAATGTTTTTGTTGTTACTAGATTGTAGGTATTACTATACCTAAAGATGGAGCAGTCTGTAACCATTAACGTTTTCTTTTCCTACACCAAATCTACCTAGATTAGGATACATTCTCTCCCTATTTCTACCAAACATGGTCTACTAACATAAATACCATATTTCTATCTTGTACCCAGTCTTTTCATTCCTGTAGTTGTAAGTGAAATTCATGTGAGTCACTACTATCTCCATTAGTCGGTTCTACAGGAGGTTATACTACTATGACTGACATCCTGCACATTTTAGTCATAAAATGAGCAACTAGAATTATATTATTAATGCCTTCCCAACCTAAGCAAGACTTAGAAGCTTCCTTATTAATCATGAAAACAAGCGCCATCTACATACCCACTCCTTCCAACCTGAACAACTAAATTTAGCTGGAAAGATAAGCATAGATAGTGTTGTCCTTCCATCAAACAATTTTGATACCTCAAAGTCACTCCTGGGAGTATTTAGATTGATGGCATATTTGACACGGTATAGCAGAATCTTTCATGAAAACATGGCAAATTTTAGCATCAATTTTTCGTTCAAATTAGGGCTTAAAATTATATGACCAGAATGAAAAGATGACATGATCCTAAATCTATTTCTGCGATCATCTAAACTTCCTGGGCTTAACAACCGTTAGGAAGTCGGTAAAAATTTCACTGTTCAAATTACTGACTTACAAATAAAGTGAACACACCACTCGATGCCTTTTTTTTATGCTCTATACGATTATAATAGTCGCTTCTTTCGCAAATTCAAATTTCAGCCCTTTTTGAACTTCGAAAATGACCAAAAAATGTCTAGTTTTCAGGTATTAAAAAGGCTTACAACATTGATTTCAAACTTACTATTTGATTATAAATCCATTTTTTAAAGTTATATAGTCCACAAATTGATATTTTTCGACAAGGCCTATAGGTAAAACGGCAGCTTTGGTGAAACAGAATAAGAAGAAAACATTACGGCTTTGTTTTGATTTTTTTTTTAATTAAACTTAATCTTGAAAAATCAATGTTTGTGAATTGTAAAACATTTACAAAATAGATTTATAATGAAATAGTAAGTTTGAAACAAATGTTATAACCCATTTTATATCCAAGAAATACAGAATGAAATTATCATTGCCAAGGGTCCTAAAAGGGTTAAAAATTGAATTTGCAAGAAAAGCGATTGCTATATTTAGAAAGAGCATAAAAATTGGCATCTAGTGGCATTCTCACCTTATTTGTAAGTCAATAAAAGGAACAGCGAAATATTTACCAGGACCCCCCCCCCCCCACTGCCCACACTCACGACATTATGAAAAATTCAAGTTTGGGAAGCAGTCTTGATGTATCTAAGTCCCTCGTCTTGTCAAAACACTGTTGTCAAAATCTTAAGTTACTCCTGTGTGCACCTAGGTTGGAGATTTATATATATAGCCAAATCTTTCATAACTCAAGGACAGAATTTTGGCATAATTTGACGGTAGTTCACATTTTGTAATTTGGGCTTGAATTTGTGCGTCTAAAATGAAAAGATGAGATTATTCTGAATCCTTCCTGGGATTAATTTAAAAAAACAAGTTTTTTTAACTGAAAGTAAAGAGCGACATTAAAACTTAAACGAACAGAAATTATTCCGTATATGAAAGGGGCTGTCCCCTGCTCAATATCTCGCTCATTACGCTAAAGTTTTTTATTGTTTTAAAAAATAAAGTTGTGTGACAGATTCAAACTTTAGCGTAAAGAGCGAGGTATTGAGGAGGGGACAGCCCCTTTCATATACGGAATAATTTCTGTTCGTTTTAAGTTTTAAAGTCACTCCTTACTTTCAGTTAAAAAAAAACTTGCTTTTTTATTTAATTTCTGAACATTTTTGAATTAATGCAGCTTTGATTTTGGCTCACCGTACATGAATAATTAAAACGAAATTTGCATATTAATTTTACTTTTTTGGCTAAATGGCTGTCTCGAAATTTTGTTCTGACGTAACTTACGAATTAACTTACGTAACGAACTTTTATATTCGTAAGTTTTATTACGTATATTAGAGAGTGTGCCCCCTAGTCGATACCTTGCTCTTTACGCTAAAGTTCGAATTTTTTTTCGAATCACAAACACCTGAATCACAAAGGCCGGTTAATTAGAATAGATAGCTCTTTTGAAACTACTAAAAAAAAACTTTAGCGAAAAGGGCGAGGTATTGGCTAGGGGGCGAACCCCCTCATATACGTAATAACTTCTGTTTGTTTTAAGTTTTAATATTGCTCCTTACTTTCAGTTGAAAAAAACTAGTTTTTTTTATTTAATTTCTAATCGTTTTTTAAATAATGCTGGGAAATCCGGCGCCTCATAGAAATATCCCTTCCCCCAAGGAAACATCCTCCGTGGATGGATCCTCCCCTGTAACCCCCTCCTCCGACACATCCCCATCAGGAAAAAATCCCTCCTGAAACGTCTTTATACTTCCCATTAACCAATATTATATATAAACAATGGGCAAAGTTCATAACTTCCAGCCCTTCCCCCGGGAACTGTGGGGGATTAAGTCATCCTCAAAGACATATTTATTAGATTTTCGACTATGCTGAACAAAATGACTATCTCAAAATTTTCATTGGGTGACTTTGGGAAAAAGATGAGCGTGGGAGGGGGCCAAGTTGCCCTCCAATTTTGTTGGTCCCTTAAAAAGGGCACTAGAACTTTTCATTTCCGTTCAAATGACACCTCTTACAATATTATAGAACTACTGGATCGATACGATCACCCCTGCGAAAAAAAAAAACAAAAAAAAAAAACAAAAAAAAAAACAAACAAATAAACACGCATCCGTGATCTTTCTTCTGACAAAAAATACAAAATTCCGCATTTTTGCAGATACGAGCCTGAAACTTCCGCAGTAGGGTTTTCTGATATGCCGAAACCGATGGTATAATTTTTATTAAAGTTCTAGTTTCGGTTACTATTGAGCCGGGTCGCTCCTTACTTACAGTTCGTTACCACGAACTGTTTGATTCATTTAGCCCAAGTTTGAACAATTAATATAAAAAATAAATTCAGTCAAGTCCATAATAATTTTCCATAAAATTATACTTTTTCAAAGCAACCAACTGGATAAGGGCTGTATAATGTACTTTTGTTTTTACCCGCAAAATTATCTTATTATTTATCTTCAGTATAAGGATCGCTATTTTCAGGGTTTCATATTTTTCTAGATATTTTTCAAAGAATTGAATGTTATTGGGATATATAATATAGAATTAGGGTAAAATTTATGGTAGAACTCTCAATTATTGTCTATTGTATAAAACTAACTTGGATTGGAGATATTTCAAAAAGGCAAGGGTTGTGACCTACCAGGGTATTTTGTGATGAAAATTTAAATTTTTAAGATTATATTAATTTTTTGAACATTAAAACTGTAAAAAAAAAAAAAAACTGTACAATGAAGAAAATTTTAAATGATTTCCTGAAATATTGAAAAACTTTTTTTATATTAGCTGGAACACAAATAATAATAACTAATTATAATTACGATAATTGCCACCTGGAGCCCACCCTGAGACAACAAGGTTATGAGTAATCATTTTGAATTAATACCTAAAGAATCAGCTAAAAATAATTCCACTATACAGGTTAATTAGACTTTAACTTTTTATGTTTGCATTAAAGCGTTTTGAACAGGTTTGACTAAACTTTTTGTCATGTTATTTTAAAATAGCTTATGCCACGTACCCCCCCCCCCCCCTAAAAAAGTTCAATATATTCTGTCAGTTTCAGGAGGCCAGAAGAGCTAAATGTATATTATCCTCAGATTAAAAACAAAACAAATATTTTTTTTACAGTTAGGATTGATCATTACATGTAGCCTAGCCTATGTGCACAAGACCATGTCGAGAATCTTGTTCAGAGAGGGCGGGGAGGGGGGGGGAGACAAAAAACCTTTACGAAACGCATCAAAAATGTGTTTTTTGTGTGTTTGTTACTTTTTTATAAGCCGAAAAAAAAATTCGTTGGGGGTGGGCTCAAACCTGGTAACCCCTTCCCCCCCTCTAGATACGGCCTTGTATGTGCATCTCGGGACTTTAGTTGAATTTTCCTCTTCTCTTTTTGTTTCTTTTCCTTTTCTATTTGAATCGTTTACAACTCCTATATGCGCATTAGTTAGTACATATCAATGCTAACATGCATATAAAAGAGAAAATGATAAGAGAGAAAACTCAAAACCTTTTCAGAAAGTAAAAAACAACAAGCACTATCTAATGTTACCCGAATTGGACAAATGACAGAAAACCACTTTTGCAAAAAGAGCATTATTCTAAATTTTAATATTTTTTTTTTTTTTCTAGAATAGACAAGATTGCCTAGAATAAATAGGATTATTTGCCTAGATTTTCGGAGCCACATCAAGTAATTATTGGAAATTATTATTCATAACGTAAATGCACAAGAATTTATATATATATATATATATATATATAGATATATATATATATATATATATATATATATATATATATATATATATATATATATATATATATATATATATATATATATATATATATATATATATATATATATATCTGCATATTATTCTGCAATTCCAGAGATATCGAAAGATTCAGTTTTTGTATCTGACGTTTTTTATTTCTCCTCCTTATGAATAACTTAGTTTCTTCACTTTTTTTTCTCTCCTTTTTTACGTAGGAAATAAAAAGAAACGTTATAATTTAAACTAAGAAATATGCATGGATCAGAATAGTTGTCTCCTCCGTGGTATTATACAGAAACTGGAGTCTTAAAGTTCCCAAACATGAATATTTAGAAAATGAAATTAAATAAGAAAAAAACCTGCAAATAGGTCCTCCGTCTTCGGTTGCAATACAACTTCCTCCGTTAAAACAATAGCTCTTGCAAACACTTCTACTATCCAAGACCCTTTTCTCACATCTAGAGCCACTCCATCCGTCTTGACATAGACACACTGAAGTCCTATTGACAACACTGCACATACCGCCATTCAAACAGAAGTGGTCGCACATCCCATACTGACACCGATCACCAGCATATTCCTCACCACAGGAACACTGGGGTCCATCAACAGATACTGAACAAGCCCCATTATTGAAACAGTGATCCTTACAAACATTCCTTTCGCACCGGTCCCCAGCATACCCTAAGTTGCAACTACAAGTGGGTCTGTTATTTCGAATGGCACATACACCATTATGGCAGAACTGGTAGCATTGATTTATTTCGCACTTAGCACCGGTGAAGCCTGGAGGACATACACAATAGGGTTTATCCCCTCGGGATTGGCAAGTACCTGTATTAAGACAGTATCCAGGAGGGCATATTTCAACCTCACAACGTGAACCTGTATACCCCAGTTCACAATCACAATATTTTTTACCAAACCATTCAAGATTTTACAAAAACCATGCAGACAATAACCATTGCACCGATCTGAAGAAGTGTCTTTCATTTGCATCATAGGGTTTTCTACCATCGCAATCGGTTCCTCGGATGATGCTGTATTACAATACACATATTCTGGGTGGACTATAGATATAGCATACGGCGCGTAATTCCCACCGTATACAAAGAGCTTTGGGGTCTGGGTGGCAGAAACATCATTTGAGATGTACCAGACGCTGCTCGATCTCTGATCAGACCAAAAAATATGCGACCTTGTAACTGCCAACTGAATTGGATATTGATCATGACCTTTCACATGAACTTGCCTGAAAAAAAAATGATTAGCAATTTTAATAGATAAGCCAAGCAAAAGTTCATATGAACTGCTGCCAATATAAATGAACATCCAAAACCGAACTTTCGATAGCAATAAATATACAAAAAAAAATGTCACACCTTATTTTGGTTCCAAATATACAAAATTTTAAATTTAAAACTAACCAAAAACAGTTACGATACTCAGAAAATTTGCGTAATTTTAGAAAGGGAAAAATCCCTAAAAAGGATACGATTTTGTCAAAAATTAAATCATCATCTTAACCATGTCCAAGAACTTTATTGCGGAAGCTTCAAATTCTTATATATATATATATATATATATATATATATATATATATATATATATATATATATATATATATATATATATATATATATATATATATATATATATATATATATATATATATATATATATATATATATATATATATATATATATATATATATATATATATATATATATATATATATATATATATATATATATATATATATATATATAAAATTAATAGGTAACTGATGCACGATTATTTGATTGTTTCCCTAGAAGACAATCATTATAAAAGTAGTGCCTATACAATATGGGAGAGGGCTCATTAAAAAAAAAAAAAAAAAAATAATAATAATTTGTGCTACCTTTCATAGGCAGCGCAATGGCGCTGCCTATGTAAAGAACGATGTTGGCACAATGTATTATTTATTTTTTGTTTCCATACCCGGGCACTTCGTATCGAATGAGTTGTCGTAAAAACTTCGAAAAGGGCTCATTCGATTGGAAATTGGAGTGGCTAGTGCCCTTTTCAATGGTCGAAAGTGATTGGAGGGCAACTAGCCTCCCCCCCCCAGCCTATCATTCCCTCAAACACATAGAATCAAAATTTTGAGATAGCCATTTTGTTCAGCGTAGTTGATTTCCAGATAGAAAATATGTTTTTTGAGGAGGACACACCCCCCCACAACCCTCGGGGCAAGGGTTTTAAGTTATGTCCTGAGGGCATATAAGAACGATGTTGGCACAATGTATTATTAATTATTTTTTTCCTTTAGAGCAGGGCACTTCGTATCGAAGAACTTGTCGTAGAAACTTCGAAAAGGGCTCATTCAATTGGAAATTGGAGTGGCGTGTGCCCTTTTTAATAGTCGAAAGTGATTGGAAGGCAACTAACATTCCTTCCACGCCCACCATTTCCTGAAACACATCCAATAAAAATTTTGAGGTAGCCATTTTGTTCAGTATAGTTGATTTCCAGATAGAAATGTTTTAGAGGAAAACACTCCCCCACAGCGTTCAGGGCAAGGGTTGTAAGTTATGCCCTGGGGGGCATATAAAGTTTTTACAGAAGGCGTTGTCGTAGAAACTTCAAAAAAGGCTCATTTGATTGGGAATTTAAAGGGCTAGTCCACTTTTTAATAATTGAAATCGATTGGAGGGCAACTAGCCCCCCCCCACACGCCCATTATTCCCCCAAACACATCCAATCAAAATTTTGAGATAGCCATTTTATTCAACGTATTCTTAAGCTCTGTAAATTAGGTCTTTGAGGATGACAACCCCCTCACAGCCCTCAGGGCAAGGGTTGTAAGTTATGCCCTGAGGGCATATAAGGTTTTTATAGAACGCGTTGTCGTAGAAACTTCAAAAAAGGGCTCATTCAATTAGAAACTGAAATGGCTAGTTCCCTTTTCAATAGTCGAAAGTAATTGGAAGGCAACTAACACCCCTTCCACGCCCACTATTTCCCAAACACGTCTAATAAAAATTTTGAGATAGCCGTTTTGTTCCAAGCAGTTTAAAGTTTCAGAAATTATACCTTGAGCAGGACAATCCCCCCACAGTCTTCAGGGCAAGGGTTATAAGTTATGCCCTGGGGGAAACAAGTTTTATTGAAATCTTTGTCGTAGAAACTTGAAAAAGGGCTCAGTCGATTGGAAATTCAAAGGTCTAGTGCCATTTTTAATAGTCGAAAGTTAATAGTCGACCCCCCCACTCTCGCGCTCCTTTTCCCCAACACATCCAATCAAATTTTTTTGATAGCCATTTTGCTCAGCGTTGTTGATTTCCAGATAGAAATTATGTTTTTGAGGAGGACACTCCCCCACAGCCCTCAGGGCAAGGGTTGTAAGTTATGCCTTGGGGACATATAAGCTTTTTTTATAGAACGCGATGTCGTAGAAACTTCAAAAAGGGCTCATTCGATTGGAAATTGAAATGCCTAGTGCCCCCTATGCCTTCTCAAGGCCAGAACATAATTTGCACTTTACTGAAAAAAATATAAATGCTTTTACTTTTATAACTTTAATAAATCAAATAATATTAACATTCTGATTAATAAATAGCAGTATATGTATATTAAACTGACAATGCACATTCATTTTGTATTTTTTTCAGTAAAGTGCAAATTATGTTCTGGCCTTGGGAAGGCATAGGGGTTTTGAGCACAACTTATGTTAATTTCTGCTCGTTTTCAGTTTGATTCGGTTATTTATTGTAATTTCTGTTCGTTTTGGGTTTCATTTATTTATCGATGCTGATTTGCGGTAGTTTCATGCTTCGTAGATTATTTGATTTTATTTTTGCTCATTTTTTGTTTAATGGAGTTCTTTACTTTTCTTTGAAAAACGTATTTTGTGGAAAAAAGTTTTTTTGAATTAATAAGTAAAAAAGCGGATTGTGATGCAGTAAAGTGATGATTTCTGCCATTTTATGCCGCGAATCCAAATTTATGGCTAGAAAAGGGACAAAATGCTATCAAGTAATAATTCTGACATAGTTAATCAATTTTGACTTAAAAGCTATGTGCATAGAATAGTAACTTTGGATTTTGGCAAAAAAGAGCGACAACTTCTGCCATTTTGTGCCAAAGAACCGAAATTATGACCTGAATAGGGTCATAGAAGAGATCCAGTTGAGCAATATATCAGTAATGCCCATCGACCGAAGTCACAGAGGAGGTATACGCCACTCTGTACGCCGAGCAACACCCGGCAGGAGATTCAGCTCAAGAAAACCAAGCCAAATACTTTGTATTTAATTAAAATGATGAAAATGCGGAAATTTCAAATTAGGTTGCAAATCTGAGGATGAGAGCAATCTCTTTTTCCAATACAAAGAAAACAGGTCTTAAAAGAGAGAATTATATAGAAAAATAAATAATCATTAAAACATAATAAGGAAAGAATAAAACACTAGGTATTTTAACGAAAATAAAAGTAATTTATGTTTTTTTTTGCTTAGTTTATGCTCAAAAATCAATAAGCTATGCATAATTTTATTTCTAATAACCTCTTTTCTTTTTTCTTACGATTCTTTTACGACTCAAGAATCATCACCAATCACTATTTCCTGCAAAATTTTGGTCAGCAAAAGAACAACCATTTAAAAAAAGATTACATAAAACTATTTCTTTTTGATAAAAAGAAGTGCGCCTGAAATTTTCTACTTGCACATTTTTCCGACATTCGTGTCACGTGCTGGCGCCACTTCTAAGAACAACATGTGGTGTTTAGGCCGATTACCAACTATTATAGTCAAATGCTACCTTATGCAAGAATAAGATGTATTTGTGATAATTTGATTTAGCTTTTCCGGACAAAACACCCAGTTTATCACGTAGAATTTCAAGAAAGAGATAGAAACAGAACACAAACAAATTGATTAAATGACTCTTGATTAGTAGCATAAAGCTTCAGTGGTTCACCTATTTTTCTTCCCAGGAAAACTTTCGAGTTTCAAGAAAGGGGGGGCGATGACCCGAGATATGTAAAAAAACAACAGGAATTTTGCGAAGTAAATGGAAATATGTGAAATTAGTAGAAAAGCGTTTTTTTGGGGGGGGGGGGGCTTTTTTTTTGGTTTTTAATTTTTTTTGGGGGGGGGGGGGGGGGGAGGGGGGGGTTGGGGGGGGGGGGGGGGGGGGGGTTGTTTTTTTTGGGGGGACTCTATTTTGTTTGTTGTTGTTGTTTGTTTTTTTTTTGGGGGGGGGGGGGCTGGGATCCAATACCTCCTACGTAAATGCCCGAGTAATGAAGCTATTAAAATTTTCCATATTTGTTTAAATATACTAATAATTTCTGTCAACTTTGTCAAAAAAAAAAAAATTATTCGAATCAGTTCAATTAGTGACACATACAAATCACTTGTTAAATGAGTTATACCCTCTCAGAGAACCGACTGACTTTGATTAGCTTGACTTAATTAGCAGCATAAAGCTTTAGGGTTGCACTCATTTTTCTTTTCAGAAAAAAAATAACTTTCAAAGAAGGGGTCGTGATTTGAAACATACAAGAAAACTTTTTAAAAGATCTCAAAATAGGTGAATTAAATAAAAAATAAATGAAATCATTGGAAAAAACCGTCAAGGGCGCCAGCTGAAAATTTCCCATGGGGGGGGGGGGGGCAGACGCTTCAATAGCAGTGGTGGTTGGGTGACAGGGAATATATTTCAGGATATTTTTATAGGAATAAGATTATTTTTAAATAATTTTGGGAAAAAGCCCTCAAATAAAGAGAGCAATTAAATTGCATGCAAAATGAAACAGAATACTTTAAACGAACAGAAAATAAGTATATGATTGGGTTTACCCCCTAGTCAATACCTCGCTCTTTAAGCCAAAGATTTTTTAGTCCTTTCATAAGAGCTATTTATTCTAATTAACGGCCTTTTTGATTAAGCGGTCATTTTTAAAGAATTGGAACAAAATTCGAATTTTAGCTTAAAGAGCAAGGTATTGACTAGGGGGCGAACCCCTAATATACGTATTAAAAATATATGAATATAGAAGTTCGTTACGTAAGTTAATTCGTAAGTTACGTATATTTATCAAACAGTTTGACTTTCTCACAACTCTGTTTTTTTAAACAATAAAAAAACTTATAGCGTAAAGAGCGAGGCGTTGAGGAGGGGACAGCCCCCTTCATATACGGAATAATTTCTGTTCGTTTTAAGTTTTAACGTCGTTCCTTACTTTCAGTTAAAAAACTTTTTTTTTTTTTAATAAGAACCATAAACGCCCCCCAGGACAACACTTACAACGCCTATCCCCCGGGCTCTGGGGGGTGTTTTTGTTATCTAATTTTGAACAATTTACAAAACAGTGGCTATTTCAAAATTTGTAGGGGACGGTTTAGGGAAAAAAGAGCGTGGGGGGGGGGTCTAGTTTAACTCTCTTGACTCTTAAAAAGTGAACTAGAACTTTCAATTTCCAATCAAGTGAGCGCTCTATGAAGTTTATACGAGCATCCCTTTCATAAGAACCATATGTGCCCTTAGGGCATAACTTAGAACGCCTTCCCCTGTGCCCTGGGGGGTTCTATTCACAGCGGATTTTTTCTTACCCGACATTTGAACTATTTTTAACAAGATGTCTATCTCAAAATTTTCATCAGATGGGTTGGGGGATAGCTGCCCTCAGATCTCTTTTGACTATTAAAAAGTGAGCTCGAACTTTCAACATCCAATTAAATGAGCCCTCTCTGAAGTTTATGCGAGCATCCCTTTCATACGAACAATATATGCCCCAGGGCATAACTTACAACGCCTGCCCCCGGGCCCTGGGGGGTTGTGACGACACCTGAGTTTTTGTTATCTGACTTTTGAGAAATTTTTAACTTAATGCCTATCTCAAAAAGTTTATTGGATACATTTGGGGAAAAATGGGCGTGGGGGAGCTAGCTGCCCTCCAATATCTTTTGACTTCAAAAAACTTAACTAGAAATTTCAATTTCCAATCAAATGAGCCATCTGTGAATTTTTTTTACGAGCATCCCTTCAATAAGAGCCATATATTCCCCAAGAGCATAACTTAAAACACCTGCTCTCGGGCCCTGGGGGGGGGGGCTGTGTTGACTCATGAGTTTTCGTTATATGGTCTTTGAACTATTAAAAAAAAAACTATCTCAAAGTTCTTATCGGATGGGTTTGAGGAAAGAAGGGCATGCAGGGGGGGGGGGGCTAGGTGCCTTCAATCTCTTTTGACTCTTAAAAAGTGAACTAGATTCAGTTTCCAATCAAATGATCCCTCTTTGAAGTTAATACGAGCATCCCTTCCAAGAGACCCATATATGCCCCAAGGGCATAACTTACAAACGCCTGCCCCCGGCCCTGGTGGGTTGTGTCAACACCGGAATTTTTGTTATATGATCTTTGAACTATTTTTTTAACAAAATAGCTATCTTAAAATTTTTATTGGATGCATTAGGGAAAAAAGTGTTTGGGGGGGGGAGCTGGTTACCCTCCAACATCTTTTGACGCTTAAAAAGTGAACTAGAACTTTCAATTTCCAATCAAATGAGCCCTCTCTGAAGTTTATACGAACATTCCTTCAATAAGAACCATATATGCCCCCAGGGCATAACTTATAACCCTTGCCCCTGAAGACTATGGGGGGAGTGCCCTGCTCAAACATATAATTTCCAGAACTTTCAACTACATTGAACCAAATGGCTATACCAAAATTTTGATTTGATGTGTTTGGGGAAATGGTGAGCGTAGAAGGGGTGTCAGTTGCCTTAGAATCACCTTCGACTATTAAAAAGGGAACTAGCCATTTAAATTTCCAATCGAATGAGCCCTTTCTGAAGTTTCTACGACAACATTGTCTATACAAACCTTATATGTCCCGAGGGCATAACTTACAACCCTTGCCCTGAGGGCTGTGGGGGAGTTGTCATCCTCAAAGATCTAATTTCCAGAACTTAAAACTACGTTTAATAAAATGACTATCTCAAAATTTTGATTGGATGTGTTTGGGAAAAGGTGGGAGTGGGGGGGGGGGGGCTAGTTGCTCTCCAATCACTTTCGACAATTAAAAAGGCACTAGCCCTTTGAATTTCCAATCGAATGAGCCATTTTTGAAGTTTCTACGACAACGCCTTCTATAAAAACCTTATGTGCCCCCAGGGCATAACTTAATACCCTTGCCCTGAGGGTTGTGGGGGAGTGTCCTCCTCAAAAACATATTTTCTAATTGGAAATCAACTACACTGAACAAAATGGCTATCTCAAAACTTTGATTGGATGTGTTTGGGGGAATGATGGGCGTGCGGGGGGGAGGGGGGCTAGTTGCCCTCCAATCACTTTCGACTATTAAAAAGGGCACTATTCCTTTGAATTTCCAATCAAATGAGCCTTTTTTTGAAGTTTCTACGACAACGCCTTCTATAAAAACCTTATATGCCCCCAGGGCATAACTTAAAACCCTTGCCATGAGGGTTGTGGGGGAGTGTCCTCCTCAAAACATATTTTTCTGTTAGGAAATCAACTACGCTGAACAAAATGGCTATCTCAAAATTTTGATTGGATGTGTTTGGGGAAATGATGGGCGTGGAGGGGGGGGGTTGGGCTAGTTACCCTCCAATCACTTTCGACTATTAAAAAGGGCAATATCCCTTTGAATTTCCAATCGAATGAGCCTTTTTTTGAAGTTTCTACGACAACACCTTCTATAAAAACCTTATATACCCCCAGGGCATAACTTAAAACCCTTTCCCTGAGGAATGTGGGGGAGTGTCCTCCTCGAAAACATATTTTCTATCTGGAAATCAATTACGCTGAACAAAATGGCTATCTCTCAAATTTTGATTGGATGTGTTTGGGGAAATGATGGGGTGGGGGGCCTAGTTACCCTCCAATCACATTCGACTATTAAAAAGGTCACTAGCCCTTTGAATTTCCAATCGAATGAGCCCATTTTGAAGTTTCTACGACAACGCCTTCTATAAAAACCTTATATACCCCCAGGGCATAACTTAAAACCCTTGCCCTGAGGGTTGTGGGGGAGTGTCCTCCTCAAAAATATATTTTTCTATCTGGAAATCAACTACGCTGAACAA
Organism: Artemia sinica; assembly: GCA_027921565.1. NCBI lineage: Eukaryota > Metazoa > Arthropoda > Branchiopoda > Anostraca > Artemiidae > Artemia > Artemia sinica. Next base: position 50,938,665 of record CM051268.1, read on the forward strand.
AATGGCTATCTCAAAATTTTGATTGGATGTGTTTGGGGGAAATGACGTGGGGGGGGCTAGTTGCCCTCCAATCATTTTCGACTATTAAAAAGGGCACTAGAACTCTCGATTTCCTATCGAATGAGCCCCCTTTGAAAGTTTCTACGACGACCCCTTCCATATGAAGTACCTCTGGGGAAAAAAAAAATAATAATAAAACATTGGAGCCGTATGGCCTTTACTATAGGCAATGCTACAGCGTTGCCTCTGATATCGAGAGTATTGAACTTGGTTATCAAACACAAAATATATTTAATGCCTTTAGACAACTCAGTGTTTATAAAAAGTAACGCGTTATCAAAGTAGTTTGTTCAAAGTAAAACATTAAAACTAAGATGAAGAAAATCAAAATAAAATTTTTTTATTCAATATTTTGAACACCAAAAACCAATATATTTGAAACCTTTCTGAGGGTTGTGGGGGAGTGTCCTCCTCAAAAACATATTTTCTATTGGGAAATCAACTACGCTGAACAAAATGACTTTCTCCGTTTAGGGAGAAAATACAGAAATTCCGAGCAGTCCGTTCAGGGGATACATTTCTGATTATGGTGGCTCATGGGTATTCTTTCAATGCAAGCACAAGTTGACGGCATATTTTTTACCGAAATTACCCCTTATTAAGTTGTTTTTTATAATTATACAAACTTTCTTGTGCACTAATAACTGCACTAATTACTAATAAACAAATACATATTTAGGATCACCATAAAAAGCTAATTCTTTGATTTAGTGTTATCAATAGCTAGGCTCTTATACTTTCGTTATTGACAAGGATCGTTATTTACTTACCATTCATTACTGTGAAAGAATTTGATTTTTTTTTTTTGTTGCTCCAACCAAATCATATAGAAAAAATGTTTCTGGAAAACTATAAAGGGGTCACTTAGTCACAAATAAGAACTTATATTTTCCTTATTAAGGGTCAAAATCTATGCATAGGCAACCAAAAATGGGGCACCACACATTTTTTTTTCCATGTTTTTCCCGATTCTTTTCTCTTTCCTTATAATTACTTAATAGTCCCGAAATTCCAGGTGTGCCATGCCCCTTCCCCTGCCGGCGCCCATGAAAATCATTCAATTTAAAATTTTTGGTAGAAGAGAGAGGATGGTATGACTGATATGCACCCATATGCATATCAGGGTGCATACCATCAGGAGCATGGTATGCACCCATGTCCCCCTCCTCTCCATAAGTAAACAATTCGAAGCTATTAGTGCTTAATATACAGGGGAAAGAGCCGGATCAATGGATCGAAAATGGCGAGTTTAAGGGGAACTCAGTCTGATAATAAATATGAGCTAACTTATTGAAAGACAGCAGCCATTTTGGTATAAGGCTCCACTTTTGATACCTACCCTCTTTTACCTTAAATTTCCCCCATGGGGAAATTTCAGGAAATTTAATGGTAGGAATAAAAACTATATTCTTGAAATGTGCTACCATATCATCATACCGACATAAGATGAAGTAACCATTGCATAAGGCATTTTTTTTTGGCATTATCTTTTTTAACAGCTTGCTATTTAGTAGTTTTTTTTTATTTCATAATATGAAAATAAATAATAGTTATAGCTTATTAAAGACACTACTTAGTTAAAAAGAATTTTAAGAGTTTTCATTATTAAGTTTACTATTTTTGACTTCCTGATGGAAAACATCTGTAACAACATATGTTTATAAGGAAAGTTCTAAAATATTAGAGGTCAACGGACAAGGCAACATTAATTTAAAAGTATTTAATAGTATCTGATAGCAAATTATTTTGCGCAAATTTTAATATATTATATTATAATTATTTTATCATAATATATTTTTAATTATTTTGTATTATATTATATTTTCGATCATATTATAATTTCTAGTTATATTAGAATTATTTTAGCAAATTATTCGTATCTTTTAAGTACATCGAAAATTGGTGGGAGAGTGATTTAAAAAATGAAAATTTTCCCATTTTCTAAGCAAGTTTAGAGAACTCTCTTAGAAAAAGTTCAAGCAATATCGCAATCCTGGGTATATCTGAACTGATGACTCCAATGATATAAGCGATTTGCCCTTTCGATAAAAGTCGCAGCTGTAGGCTTGTCCCAAAATTGCATGTCTCACAGGGAACATAAATCTTAATGCTTGAAATTTATAAAAAATTCTCACCCCCAATAGCCTAAAATACCGAAAGATAAAATTTAAGAGGAGAGTGGCGAGCAAAGTGAAAAGAAGAGATATTTTATTGCCACCACCCGGACAGAAGTCTTGTTTATGTCTCAATAATATTCTTCATCTGGATCAACATCTTACCGCGGTTGAACGCTCGTTAATTGTTCCGAATATAAGCTACTAGGTCGTTTGAAGTCAAAGGCACAACCCTTGCAGAGAGCAAATCAACAGAAAAAGCATTTAACTATTCCTGTTGATTATTATCTGTTTTATAAGATGTCCATCACCGCCACCCACCCCCACCAGCTGGTATTTAAGTACTTGGCAAGGCTTAGACATATCGTCAAGCAAATCAATGGCACAAATTTTTTTTGTTTAAACGATCTCCAAGAAAGACAAAATCTTGTCAACCCTTACCCAAGAGGAGAAGGTGAAGGAATTCAACCTAGACTCATATAGAAGAGCAAAGTAGACCCGTACAGAGGGCTTCAAACCAATATTTAGGGTTGCCAAAATTCGCTGAGAGAACATTAGAGGTCGTTAACCTAAGAAGAAATGTGGTCTCTTGAAAATCATTATCTATTTTATAGGATATCCATCCATATGGCAGGTATTTAAGTATTTGGCATGGCTTAGGCACATCGTCCAGCAACTGACGGCACATAAATAAACTGTTGTTAAAACAATAATCAAGAAGACAGAATCTCACCCCGGGGCACCTAGGAAGAGGAGGGAGAAGAGATTGAAGCTAGACCGTATAGAAGACTAGAATACATCCACAGAGAGGGTTCCAGACCAATATTTAGGTTTACCAAAAACCCGCTAAGAGTACATAAAAGCTCATCCACCTAAATAGCAATGTGGTCTCTTGAAAACCCTCATCTGTTTTTTAGAATTTCTACCCACAAGGCTGGTATTTAAGTACTTGGCAAGGTCTAGGCACGTCGTCAAGCCATTGGATGGCACACAAAAAATTGTTGCCAAAACAATCTCCAAGAAAGACAGATTTTTGCCCACAGGAGGAGAAGGGAAAAGATTCTAGTTAGATCAATATAAAAAAATTAAATAGACCCATATAGAGCACGCCAGACCTTAGGGTTGCAAAAGACCGCTAAGAGTACATAAAAGGTCATTAACCTAAGAAACAATGTTGTCTCTTGAACACTCTTGTCTGTTTTATAGAATATCTATCCAGATAGATGGTATTTAAGTCCTTTCCAAGAACTAGGCATGTCGTCAATTGATTAATGGGACAGCAAATATCTCGCTTATAACGAGCAATATAACGAGGTGCAACAAACCTACCTTCCCGTTAAAAGCATGGGAGTGGGGGAAGAGTAGAAATGGAGCCACTGACTCACTTTGACTACGGTTTAAAAAACTTCCTATTATTCTGCTTAAACAAGAGGCAACATACCTACTTCTCTGCTCAACAGCTGGTGATGGGAGAAGTGGGAGGTGTTTGTGGGGTATAAGGCCCACTTTATTGCTTCAATAATAAAGACTGGAAGTCGCTACGTGATTCCGCTTCTAACAAGAGAATACAAAAGTCAATTCTACAAAAGTTGGCAGTGGGAGGGGTTTGTATGGGGCAGAGAATCACTGTGTACCTCATTGCCTCTAACACAACCATCTCTCTTCTAACAAGTTGGCAGTGGTAGAGGTTTGGAGGGGCACGGAATCACTTTGTGCTTCTGACCCTACACACTGAAAATCATTGCATGTCTACGATTTTGAAAAATTCACTACCTGTCAGTATATTTCTGCTAAACAATTGGCAAGAGGGGAGAATTAAGCACAGCTTTGATTTGACAGTTTTGCACCTACATAATACTTATCCTAGTTATTGAAATAAGTTTCCAGGGGTCACCACTTCGCCCTCCACAATTGTAGTCTGAAAACTCCTTACATAATTATGGTTAAAAAACTATAAAGCATGATCATATTCATTTAAAAATTTGGTAAGGGGGAGGAGGGAGAGTTTTCCAGGGACCAAGGCTTAATGACCTCCTCAGAAAATATAGATTTATATTATGGGCATGATTTCGGTTTAACAAGCTAATACATGCCAACCCTTCTACTTCAATGTATGTGTGAAGAATGTTCCATTAGTATAATTTGGAGCCCTATCCCCGGGGGTCGTATGAATTAAGTCTGTCCAGAAGCTACTGTCTTTTAACGTTTCAATCATCCTGAGGTAAATGACTGTCTTAAACGTCTGATCCGATACTATGAAACAACAGGGATATTGGGATGCCCGGGGGCAAATAGGGCAAGAAAGAGGGCTGGTTGTACTCTATCTGGGTTTGATCCCGGAAGAGGAAATTGGAACTTCCCATTTCTTAAAATTAGAAAAAAGAAAAGAAGTAGAAAGAAGGAATTCATGCAAAAGGGAGAAGTTTTTGCTTGAAGTCCCTCCCCCCCCCCCCCGAACCTCGAACCTCAATGAAGGCCACGGTCGTAGTTGAAATTAGCTGAAAACAATACATGTTTCGAACATACATCGGTTTTGTCATGACCATCAAAAGGATTAAAAAATCAATTTCGTTTAAATTCCATCATAGGCAGCGCTGCCTAAGTAAAGAACGATGTGACCACAATGTATTTTTTTTCTCCGACAGGCACTTCGTATCGAAGGAGTTGTCGTAGAAACTTCGAAAAGGGCTCATTCGATTGGAAATTGTGGTGGCTAGTGCCCATTTTAATAGTCGAAAGTGATTGGAGGAAAACTAGCCCCCCCCCCCACGCCCATCATTCCCCCAAACACATCCAATCAAAATTTCGAGATAGCCATTTTGTTCAGCGTAGTTGATTTCCAGATAGTATATATGTTTTGAGGAGGACACCCCCCACTACCCTCAGGGCAAAGGTTTTAAGTTATACCCTGAGGGTATAGAAGGTTTTTTTTATAGAAGGTGTTGTCGTAGAAACTTCAAAAAAAAAAAAGACTCATTCGACTGGAAATTCAAAAGGCTAGTGCCCTTTTTAATAGTTGAAAGTGATTGGAGGGCAACTAGCCCCCCCCCCCCCCACGCCCATCATTTCCCCAAACATATCCAATCAAAATTTTGAGATAGCCATTTTGTTCAGCGTAGTTAATTTCCAGATAAATAATATGTTTTTGAGGAGGACACTCCCCCACAACCCTCGGGGCAAGGTTTTTTAAGTTATATGCCCGAGGGCATATAAGAACGATGTTGACACAATTTACTATTTATTATATTTTTCCTTTAGAGCTGGGCACTTCATATGGAAGTGGTCGTCATAGAGCCTTCAAAAGGGGCTCATTCGATTGGAAATTGAGAGTTCTAGTGCCCTTTTAATAGTTGAAAGTGCTTGGACGGCAACTAGCCCCCCCCCCCAAGCCCATCATTCCCCAGAACACATCCAATCAAACTTTTGAGATAGCCATTCTGTTCAGCGTAGTTGATTTCTAGATAGAAAATATGTTTTTGAGGAGGATACTCCCCCACAACCCTCAGGGCAAGGGCTTTAAGTTATGTCCGGGGGGCATATAAGGTTGTTATAGAAGGCGTTGTCGTAAAAAACTTCAAAGCAGGCTCATTCGATTGGAAATTCGAAGGGCTAGTAACCTTTTTAATAGTCGAAAGTGATTGGGGGGCAACAAGCCCCATCCACGCCCATCATTTCCTCAAACACATCCAATCAAAATTTTGAGATAGCCATTTTGTTCAGCGTAGTTAATTTCCACATAGAAAATATGTTTTGAGGAGGATACTCCCCCACAACCCTCAGGGCAAGGGCTTTAAGTTATGCCCGGGGGGCATATAAGGTTGTTATAGAAGGCGTTGTCGTAAAAACTTCAAAGCAGGCTCATTCGATTGGAAATTCGAGGGCTAGTAACCCTTTTAATAGTCAAAAGTGATTGGGGGGGCAAAAACAAGCCCCACCCACGCCCATCATTTCCTCAAACACATCCAATCAACATTTTGAGATAGCCATTTTGTTCAGCGTAGTTAATTTTCCACATAGAAAATATGTTTTTGAGGAGGAAACTCCCCACAACCCTCAGGGCAAGGGTTTTTAAGTTATGCCCTGGGGGCATAAAAGGTTTTTATAGAAGTGTTGTTGTAGAAACGTCAAAAAAAGGCTCTTTCGATTGGAAATTCCAAGGACTAGTGCCCTTTTTAATAGTCAAAAGTGATTGGAGGGCAACTAACCCCCCTGTCACGCCCACCTTTTCACCAAACACATCCAATCAAAATTTTGAGATAGGCATTTTATTCAACGTAGTTTAGGTTCTGTAAAATTAGGTTTTTGAGGATGACAACCCCCTCACAGCCCTCAGGGCAAGGGTTGTAAGTTATGCCCTGGGGCATATAAGGTTTTTTATAGAAGGCGTTGTCGTAGATACGTCAAAAAGGCTCGTCTTCAAGGCTCTTTTCGATTGGAAATTCCAAGGACTAGTGCCCTTTTTAATAGTCGAAAGTGATTGGAGGGCAACTAACCCCCCTGTCAGTAGAACCCTATCAGGAGGTCCCACGAGTACAAAATTCGGTTATCAAAAGAACGTATATCTCCGATCAGTACACCAAATAAGGGCATAGCCTCCCTAGGGAGAAAGATTGCGTAATCGGTCAATGACCTCTTCCTTCAAGGTCGATTTATTTGATGTTTCTATGTGTAATAACTCCGGGACGAAGGTTACACATGCGCATTGAATTCTAACGGGAACAATGTTATTGATCTAGGACTCGAGGGGGAAGTGAATTTCCGAGAACTTGATTGCGTAATCGATCGTGAGTCTAATGGAGACACAATAGAGTCTAATGGGGGTCAAGGTCAATCGATCTGTTGTTGTTTGGCCACGTGTAATGACATGAGGGGTGATTTACATAATCGATGGGGGAATTATTGATTTACGAAGGGGGAATTAAGAAACATTAAGGCTTCTTTAATCTTAGGTCTGCGGGATAAACGTTCATTAGGTCAGAGAGAAAAATTAGTATAGATATTTTTAAATAGGGCTTCACGAAGGGGAATTAAGAAACATTAAGGCTTCTTTAATCTTAGGTCTGAGGGATAAAACGTTCTTTTAGGTCAGAGAGAAAAAATTAATATTCTATTTTTAAATAGGGCTTCATTGATCTATAGTGTCATGAATTATAAATGACATCACTTGTTATCTTGGAATTATGTGGGAGTCTAAAGAGATAGAAATTCTTTTTTTTAAATACGGCTTCACGGAGCTTTAAGTCGGAGAGATAAATTGATATTCTAACGAAACCATAATAGTTTAGCTAGGAAATTTTATGAGATGAAGAGATTAACGTAGGAAAGGGTTTCCTAGAAATTTGAAATGTGAAAGCACCGAGATGCCAAACAAAAGGAACACGATGAAATTACTTTTAGGGATCTATTGGGCGAAACGGTTTTAGACAGCTTATGGAATTATTTCGGCGAAACCGTTAGAGACGTTGATTTAAAAGATGATTTAAAAGATGATTTTGAGTGTGGTTCGTTATAATACACAAGTTCCATTGAACAGTGTTGTGAGGTCCCCTACCACAACCCCAAAGAGCCCCGATCGCCCTACCCCGATCCAAAGGGTTCCAATCCCCATAGACCCAATCCAGAAGGACCCCCGGTCCCCAAAGGTTCCCAGGGCTCCCACCCGGCCCCCAGACCCTCAAAGGCCCACCCCGGGCCCCCCAAAGGCACATCGAGCTCCCAAAAGACCACCGGGGTCCCAAAGGCCTTCACCCGGTCACCAAATGTCCCCCAGGCTCTCAACCGGCCTCCAGGACCCCGAAGGCCCTCCACCGGCCCCAAAGGTCCCCCAGGCTCCCAAAGGGCCCCCCACCCTCCCACCCTCTCCCTCCGCCCCACTCCTCACCGTCACCTCCCCCTCCCCCAACCCACTCCACCTCCCTCCCCCTCCCCTCCCTCCCCCTACCCACCATTTTTTAATATTTTTTGTGCATTGAGACACAGAAGGGACACCCTCCCCCAAGGGTCCCCCAAACACCCTCCCCGGGCCCCCCAAAGAGTCCCCTCTCCATTTTTTTAATACTTTTTTATGGCTTTATTATATCTTTTCTGAACAAGTTCCATTCATAATGTCATTCCTAAACCCATTTTCCAACCTCAAAGAGTCCCCTCCCCCAATTTGTAAATACTCTTCTTGAATTTTTTAACATGGTATTTTTTAACTTTTTACGTTCCGATCTTTCTACAAAGAGTCAATTTAAAGTTCTATTCCAAATATTTTCCCGGAACAAGAAAAGTCCCAAGACATAAAAAATTTAAAGTTCACTTCTAAATTTTTCCGTAGAAGATAGGAAAAGTTATACTATGATTGTGATTATTTTTCTATGAAGATAAAAAAATTTCACTTTAATTCTAAATTTTCTTAAATTCAGTTCTGACCATTCTCAAAGAGATGAAAAAATTTAAAGTTCTGTTCCAAATATTTCCCCGGAGAAGAAAAGTTCAACTTCGATTCTGAATTTTCTCAATGAAAATGAAATAGTTATTGATCAATTCTATTTTCCCAAAATAATAAAAATTTTCCACTTCAATTCAGATTTTTCTCAAAGAGATGAAAAAATTTAAAATATTGTTCCAAATTTTTCTTAGAAGATAGAAAAGATCAAGTTCTAATCTGAATTTTACCTAAGAACACAATTCAATTCTAATTTCTCCAGAGAAAACAAAAAGCTTCCACTTCAGTTTTAAGTTTACCAAGACATAAAAATTTAAAGTTCAGTTCTAAATTTTTCCTTAGAAGATAGGAATAGTTATACTTTGATTGTGATTATTTTCTATGAAGATAAAAGTTTCACTTTAATTCTAAATTTTCTTAAATTCAGTTCCGACCTTTCTCAAAGAGATGAAAAAATTTAAAGTTCTGTTCAATATATTTTCTCGGAAGAAGAAAAGTTCAACTTCGATTCTGAATTTTCTCATTGAAAATGAAATATGTTATTGATCAATTTCTATTTCTCCAAAATAATATAAAAATTTTCCACTTCAGTTCAGATTTTTCTCAAAGAGATGAAAAATTTAAAATACTATTCCAAATTTTTCATAGAAGATAGAAAAAGTCCAAGTTCTCTTCTGAATTTTACCAACAAACACAATTCAATTCTAATTTCTCCAGAGAAAATAAAAAGCTTCCACTTCAGTTTAAGTTCACCAAGACATAAAAATTTAAAGTTCTGTTCTAAATTTTTCTGTAGAAGATAGGAAAAGTTATACTATGATAGTGATTATTTTCATGAAGATAAAAAGTTTTCACTTTAATTCTAAATTTTCTTAAACTCAGTTCCGACTTTTCACATAGAGATGAAAAAAATTTAAAGTTCTGTTCCAAATTTTTCATAGAATATTGGAAAAGTTATACTTTGATCGTGAATATTCAAGTTCTCTTCTGAATTTTACCAAAGAACACAATTCAATTCTAATTTCTCCAGAGAAAATAAAAAAGCTGCCACTTCAGTTTTAAGTTCGCCATGATATAAAAAATTTAAAGTTCAGTTCTAAATTTCTACATAGAAGATAGGAAAAGTTATACTATGATTGTGATTATTTTCTATGAAGATTAAAAGTTTCACTTCAATTTTAAATTTCTCAAAGAAGTGAAGAAAAGTTCAACTTCGATTCTGAATTTTCTCAATGAAAATGAAATAAGTTATTGATCATTTCTATTTTCCCAAAATAATATAAAATTTTCCACTTCAGTTCAGATTTTTCTCAAACAGATGAAAAAATTTAAAATACTGTTCCAAATTTTTCATAGAAGATAGAAAAGTTCTTGTTCTCTTCTGAATTTTATCAAAGAAAAAAAACATAATTCATTTTCTAATTTCTCCAGAGAAAATAAAAAGTTTCCATATCACTTTTAAGTTTACCAAGACATAAAAATTTAAAGTTCAATTCTAAATTTTTCCATAGAAGATAGGAAAATTTATACTTGATTGTGATTATTTTCCATGAAGATAAAAAGTTTCACTTTAATTCTAAATTTTGTTAAATTCAATTCCGACCTTTCTCAAAGAGATGAAAAAAATTAAAGTTCTGTTTCCAAATATTTTCCCGGGAAGAAGAAAGTTCAACTTCGATTCTGAATTTTCTCAATGAAAATGAAAAAGTTATTGATCAAATCTTTTTTCTCAAAAATAATATAAAAATTTCCACTTCAGTTCAAATTTTTTTCTCAAAGAGATGAAGAAATTTAAAGTTCTGTTCCAAATTTTTCATAGAAGATAGGAAAAGTTATACTTTGATCGTGAATATTCGAGTTCTATTCTGAATTTTACCAAAGAACACAATTCAATTCTAATTTCCACAATAAAAAATTTTAAAGTTCAATTCTAAATTTTTCGGTGAAAGATAGAAAAAGTAATACCATAGGTGTGAATATTTTCCCGGAAGATAAAAAGTTCTAGTTCAATTTAAAATTTTCTCAACGAAGTGAAGAAGAATTCAAGTTCTCTTCTGAATTTTACCAAAGAACACAATTCATTTCTAATTTCACCAGAGAAAATAAAAATATTCCACTTCAGTTCCTTATTTCACAAAGACATAAAGAAATTTAAAGTTCAATTCTAAATTTTTCGGTGGAAGATAGAAAAAGTAATACCATACTTGTGAAATATTTTCATGGAAGATAAAAAGTTCTAGTTCAATTTAAAATTTTCTCAACGAAGTGAAGGAAAGTTCAAGTTCTCTTCTAAATTTTTCTCAATGAAAAAGAAATTAGTCATTGATCATTTCTATTTTCCAAATAATATAAAAATTTTCCACTTTAGTTCAGATCTGGCTCGAAGAGATGAAAAATTTAAAATACTGTTCCAAATTTTTCACCGAAGATAAAAAAGTTCAAGTTCTCTTCGGATTTTTACCAAAGAACACAATTCAATTCTAATTTCTCCAGAGAAAATAAAAATCTTCCACTTCAGTTCTTTATTTCACAAAGACAAAGAAATTTAAAGTTCAATTCTAAATTTTTCGGTGGAAGATAGAAAAAGTAATACCATACTTGTGAATATTTTCCTGGAAGACAAAAAGTTCTAGTTCAATTTAAAATTTTCTCAACGAAGTGAAGAAAAGTTCAAGTTCTCTTCTGAACTTTACCAAAGAAACACACTTCAATTCTAATTTCTCCAGAGAAAACAAAAATCTTCCACTTCAGTTCTTTATTTCACAAAGACATATGGAAATTAAAGTTCAATTCTAATTTTTCGGTGGAAGATAGAAAAAGTAATACCATACTTGTGAATATTTTCACGGAAGATAAAAAGTTCTAGTTCAATTTAAAATTTTCTCAACGAAGTCAAGGAAAGTTCAAGTTCTCTTCTGAACTTTACCAAAGAACACACTTCAATTCTAATTTCTCCAGAGAAAACAAAGATCTTCCACTTCAGTTCTTATTTCACAAAGACATAAAGAAATTTAAAGTTCAATTCTAAATTTTTCGGTGGAAGAGAGAAAAAGTAATACCATACTTGTGATTATTTTCACGGAAAGATAAAAAGTTCTAGTTCAATTTAAAATTTTCTCAACGAAGTGAAGAAGAATCCAAGTTTCTCTTCTGAATTTTACCAAAGAACACAATTCATTTCTAATTTCACCAGAGAAATAAAAAATATTCCACTTCAGTTCTTTATTTCACAAAGACATAAAGAAATTTAAAGTTCAATTCTAAATTTTTCGGTGGAAGATAGAAAAAGTAATACCATACTTGTGAATATTTTCATGGAAGATAAAAAAGTTCTAGTTCAATTTAAAATTTTCTCAACGAAGTGAAGGAAAGTTCAAGTTCTCTCTGAATTTTCTCAATGAAAAAGAAATTAGTCATTGATCATTTCTATTTTTCCAAATAATATAAAAATTTTCCACTTTTAGTTCAGATCTGGCTCGAAGAGATGAAAAATTTAAAATACTGTTCCAATTTTTCAATGAAGATAAAAAAGTTCAAGTTCTCTTCGAATTTTACCAAAGAACACAATTCAATTCTAATTTCTCCAGAGAAAATAAAAATCTTCCACTTCAGTTCTTTATTTCACAAAGACAAAGAAATTTAAAGTTCAATTCTAAAATTTTCGGTGGAAGATAGAAAAAGTAAAAACCATACTTGTGAATATTTTCCCCGGAAGATAAAAAGTTCTAGTTCAATTTAAAATTTTCTCAACGAAGTGAAGAAAAGTTCCCAAGTTCTCTTCTGAACTTTACCAAAGAACACACTTCAATTCTAATTTCCTCCAGAGAAAACAAAATCTTCCACTTCAGTTCTTTATTTCACAAAGACATAAAGAAATTTAATGTTCAATTTATTTTTCGGTGGAAAGATAGAAAAAGTAATACCATACTTGTGAATATTTTCAACGGAAGATAAAAAGTTCTAGTTCAATTTAAATTTTCTCAACGAAGTCAAGGAAAGTTCAAGTTCTCTTCTGAACTTTACCAAAGAACACACCTTCAATTCTAATTTCTCCAGAGACAAACAAAAAATCTTCCACTTCAGTCTTTATTTCACAAAGACATAAAGAAATTTTAAAGTTCAATTCTAAATTTTTCGGTGGGAGATAGAAAAATAATACCATACTTGTGAGACTAAAAATGAAGATATTTATGCAGAGTTTCAACTAGCTATGGCTAAGTTGCTAAAGACAAGCTATTTTTCTTGCGAAAACACACAAACTCAGAAAAAATGTTCAATGTTCCTTTAGTACCTTACGCAATTAGACTAAAAATGAAGATATTTATGCACCAGTTTCAACTAGCTATGGCTAAGTTTGCTAAAGACAAGCTATTTTTCGTGCGAAAACACACAAATCAGATAAAAAATGTTTCAATGTTCCTTTAGTACCTATGCAATTAGGCCCTTCTTAAATGAAGATATTTATGCAGAGTTTTAACTAGCTATGGCTAAGTTTGCTAAGACAAGCTAATTTTCTTTGCACAAAAACACACAAAATCAGAAGTAAAATGTTCAGTGTTCCTTCAGTACATACACAACAATTAGGCTAAAAATGGAAGATATTTATGCACAGTTTCAACTAGCTATGGCCCAAGTTTGCTAAAGACAAGCTATTTTCTTGCAAAAACACAAAATCAAGCTAAAAATGTTCAATGTACCTTTAGTACAGGTTACGCAATTAGGCTGAAATGAAGATTATTTATGCAGAGTTTCAACTTTTTTTTTTCTTCGTTTTTTTTTCAGCTATCTATGGCTAAGTTGCTAAAGACAAGCTATTTTCTTGCGAAAACACAAACAAGCATCAGAAAAATGTTTCAATGTTCCTTTAGTACCTACGCAATTCAGGCTTCAAATGAAGATATTTATGCAGAGTTTCAACTAAACTATGGTCTAAGTTTGCTAAAGACAAGCTCTTTTCTTGCGAAAACACACAAAAATATCAGAAAAAATGTTCAGGTTCCTTTAGTACCTACACAATTAGGCTAAAAATGAAGCATAAGATATCTATGCACAGTTAAATAGCTATGGCTAGTTTGCTAAAGACAAGCTATTTTCTTGCAAAAACACACAAATCAGAAAAAATGTTACAATATTCCTTAGTACCTACGCAATTAGGCTGAAATGAAGATATTTATGCAGAGTTTCAACTATCTATGGCTAAAGTTTGCTAAAGACAAGCTATTTCTTGCGAAAAAACACAAAATCAGAAAAAATGTTCAATGTTCCTTTAGTACCTACGCAATTAGGCTTAAATGAAGATATTTATGCAGAGTTTCAACTAACTATCGGCTAAGTTTGCTAAAGACAAAGCTTATTTTCTTGCGAAAACACACAAACAAAATCAGGAAAAAATGTTCAATGTACCTTTAGTACCTACGCAATTAAGGCTAAAAAATGAAGAATATTTATGCAGAGCTTTCAACTAGTTATGACTAAGTATTGCTAAAGACAAGCTATATTTTCTTGCGAAAACACACAAAATCAGATAAAAATGTTCAATGTTCCTTTAGTACCTACGCAAGTCTAGGATAAAAATGAAGATTATTTATGCGATTTCAACTAGCTATGCTAAGTTTGCTAAAGGATCAAGCTAATTTTCTTGCGAAAAACAACAAAATCAGAAAAAAAATATTGTTAGGTTAGGTTAAGTTAGATTGAGGTTAGGTTCAGCTAAGTACGCGCGCATATAGTAGGTTAGGTTAGGTCGGAATTAAGGTTAGGTTAGGTTAGATTAAAGTTAGGCTAGGCTAGGTTAGCCCTACATACGCGCGAAGTATCGTAGGCTAACCTAGCCTAATCCTAACGTTAACCACTAACCTAACTTAATCTAACTCTACCCTAACCTAACCTTCAACCTAACCTAACGTTTAATCCACCTAAGACCCTAACATATATTGCGGCGCGTACGTAGGCTAACCTAACCTAATCTAACTTAAACTAACTAACAATATTTTTTCTGATGTTTGTGTGTTTTCGCAAGAAAATAGCTTGTCTTTTAGCAACCTTAGCCATAGCTAGTTGAAACAGTGCATAAATATCTTTCAATTTATCCTAATTGCGTAGGTTTACTAAAGGAACATTGAACATTTTTTCTGATTTGTGTGTTTTTCGCAAGAAAATCAGCTTGTCTTTAGCAAACTTAGTTCATAGACTAGTTGAAAAAAACTCTGCATAAAATATCTTCATTTTTAGCCTAATTGCGTAGGTAACTAAAGGTAAATTGAACATTTTTTGATTTTGTTTGTGTTTTCGCAAGAAAATAGCTTGTCTTTAGCAAACTTAGCCATAGTTAGTTAAAACTCTGCATAAATATCTTCATTTTTTAAGACTAATTGACGTAGGTACTAAAGGAACATGAACATTGTTTTTCTGATTTTGTGTGTTTTCGCAAGAAAATAGCTGTCTTTAGCAAACTTAGCATAGATAGTTGAAAACTCTGCATAAATATCTTCATTTCAGCCTAATTGCGTAGGTACTAAGGAATATTGAACATTTTTTTCTGATTTTGTGTGTTTTTGACAATGAAAATAGACTTGTCTTTAGCAAACTTAGCATAAGACTAGTATAAAAACTTGTACATAAATAATCTTCTATTTTAGCCTAATTGTGTAGGTACTAAAGGAACACTGAACATTTTTTATGATTGTGTGTTTTCGCAAGAAATAGCTTGCTTTAGCAAACTTAGCCATAGTAGTCTGCAAACTCTGCCATTAAATAGCGTCATTTAAGCTAATTGCGTAGGTACTCAGAAGGAACACTTGAACATTTTTTTTCATGATTTTGTTGTGTTTCTCGCAAGAAAATACTTGTCTGTAGAAAAACGTTGGCCATTAGCTAGTTGAAACTGTGCAATAAATATCTTCATTTTTAGCACTAATTTGTGTATGTACTAAAGGAACACTGAACAGTTTTACTTCTGATTTTGTGTGTTTTTTGCAAGAAGAATAATAGCTTGTCTTTAGCAAACTTGTATGCCATAGCTAGTTAAAACTCTGCATAAATACTCTTCATTGAAGCCTACATTGCATAGGTACTACCAAGGAACTTGCACATTTTTTTCTGATTTGATGTGTTTTTCGCACGAAATAGCTTGTCTTTAGCAAAACATTAGCAATAGCTAAGTTGACACTCTGTGGCATAAAATTATCTTCCATTTTTAATCTATTGCGTAGGGTACTAAAGGAACACTATGTGAACATTTTTTCTGAGGTTTGTGTGTTTTCGCAAGAAAATAAATTGTCTTTAGCAAAAACTTAGCCATAGGCTAGTTGAAACTCTGCATAAATATTCATTCCTTAGTCTCACAAAGTACTAGGTATTAATTTTTCTATCTCCCACCGAACAAATTTATGAATTGAACTTTAATTTCGTTATGTCTTTGTGAAATAAAGAACTGAAGGTAGAAGATTTTGTTTTCTCTGGAGAAATTAGAATTGACGTGTGTTCTTTGGGTTAAGTTCAGAAGGAGAACTTGAATCTTTCCTTGACTTCGGTTTGAGAAAATTTTAAATTGAACGAGAACTTTTTATCTTTCCGTGAAAATATTCACAAGTATGAGCTATTAACTTTTTCTATTCCTTCCCACCGAAAAAAAATTAGTAATTGCAACATTAAAATTTCTTTATGTCTTTGTGAAATAAAGAACTAGAAGTGGAAGATTTTTTGTTTTATCTCTGAGACGAATTAGAATTGAAGTGTGTGTTCCTTTGTAAAGTTCAGAAGAGAACTTGAACTTTTCCTTTCACCTTCGTTGAGAAATTTTAAATTGAACTAGAACTTTCTATCTTCGCGGTGAAGAGAGTTCACAAGTTATGGTTTTAACATTTTCTATCATTCCACCGAAAAATTTAGAATTGAACTTTAAATTTTCTTTGTCTTTGGTGAAAATAGAAGAATCTGCAAGTGACAGATTTTTTATTTCTCTGGAGAATTAGAAATTGAATATGTGGTTCCTTTGGCTAAAATTCCGAAGAGAACTTGAACTTTTTTATCTTCGGTGAAAAATTTGGAACATTATTTTAACATTTTTCAGTCTTCTTCGAGCCGAGATCTGCAATAAAGTGGAAAATCTTTTATATTCTTTATGGAAAAATAGAAATGATCAATGACTAATTTTTCTTTTTCATTGAGAAAATTCAGTAAGAGAACTTTGAACTTTCCTTCACTTCGTTTGATGAAAAATTTTAAATTGAACTAGGCAACTTTTTATCTTCCATGAAAAGTATTCCCAAGTATGTTGGTACTTTTTTCTATCTTCCACCGTGTGTAAAAATTTAGAATTAGACATTATAATTTCTTTATGTCTTTGTGGGGGGAATAAAGAACTGAAGTGGAATATTTTTATTTTCTCTGGTGAAAATTAGTAACATGAATTGTGTTCTTTGGTTAAAATTCAGAAGAGAACTTGATTCTTCTTCACTTCGTTGAGAAAATTTTAAATTGAACTAGAACTTGCTTATCTTCCGTGAAAAATAATCACAATCATGGTCATTACTTTTTCTATCTTCCACCGAAAAAATTTAGAATTGAACTTTAAATTTCCCTTTAAGTCTTTGTGAAATAAAGAACTTGAAGTGGAAGATCTTTGTTTTCTCATGGAAGACATTAGAATTGAAGTGTGTTCTTTGCGTAAAGTTCTGAAAGAGAACTTGAACTTTCCTATGACTTTCGTTTGAGAAAAATGTTAAATTGAACCTAGAAACTGTTTATCTCCGTGAAATATTCAAAACGTATGGTATATACTTTTTTTCGATCTTCCCACCGGAAAATTAGAATTGAACTTTTAATTTCTATATGTCATTTGTGACAATAAAAGAACTGAAGTGGAAGATTTTTGTTTTCCTCTGGAGAAAGAACATTAGAATTGAAGTGTGTTCTTTTGGTAAAGTTTCAGAAGAGAGACTTAGACTTTCTTCTCACTTCGTTGAGAAAAATTTAAAATTGAACTAGAAACTTTTTTATCTTCCAGGAAATATATCACAAAGTATGGTGATTACTTTTTCTATCTTCTCACCGAAAAATTTAGAATTTGAACTTTCTTAATTTCTTTCGTCTTTGTGATAATGAATGAACTGAAGTGGAAGATTTTTAGTGGTTATCTCTGGAGAAATTAGAATTGAACTTGTGTTTCTTTGGTCAACATTTCGAATAGAGACATTGGAACTTTTTTATCTTCATTGAAAAATTTTGGAACGAGTATTTAAATCTTTTCATCTCTTCGAGCCAGATCTGCAAACTAAAGTGGAAACATTTTTATATTATTTGGAAAAATTAGAAATGAATACAATGACTTAATCGTCTTTTTTCATTGAGAAAAAATTTTACGAAGAGAACTTGAACCTTTCATTGTCACTTCGTTTAGAATAATTTTAAATTGAACTAGACTTTTTTATCTTCCATGAAATATTCACAAGTATGGTATTACCTCTTTTCTATCTTCCACCGAAAAACTGTTAGAATTTGGAACTTTTATAATTCTTCTTATTTTCTTTGTTAACTTAAGGAAACTGAAGTGGAATAGTTTTATTTTTCTCTGGTGAAATTAGAACCAATGAATTGTGTTCTTTGGTAAAATTCAGCAAAGATGAACATTTGAAAAAAAAAAAATTCTTTCTTCACCTTCCGTTTGCAGAAACTAATTTTAAATTGAAAACTAGGAAACTTTTATATCTTCCGGGAAAATATTCACACGTAATGGTATTACTTTTTCTATCTTCCCCAGCTGAATAAATTTAGAACTTGAACTTTAAATATGTGTTATTGCTGGTAAATTAGAAAATTGAATTGTGTTCTCTTGGTAAAATTTCCAGAATAGAACTCGAATATTTCACGATCAAAGTATAACTTTTCTATCTTCTATGAAAAAAATTTGGAACAAGAACTTTAAATTTCTTCATGTCTTTGAGAAAAAAATTTGAACTGAAGTGAAATTTTTATATTATTTTGTGAGAAAAAAGATTTGATCAATAAACTTGTTTCATTTTTCATTGAGAAAATCAAAATCCGACAGTTGAACTTGTTCATTCTTCCTTTCAAATATTTGAACATAACTTTAATTTTGATTTCATCTCTTTCGAGCAAAGGTCTTGGAATTGAATTTAAAAAAATTTAGAAATTAGAAGTGAAACTTTTTATCTTCATGGAAAATAATCACAATCCTAGTATGAATATTGTTCCTTATCTTCTATGGAAAAATTTAGAATTGAACTTTAAATTTTTATGTCTTGCGTAAAACTTAAAAGTGATATGTGAAACTTTTTATTTTCTCTTGGAGAAATTAGATATAATTGAATTATGTTCTTTGATAAAAAATTCAGCAGAGACACAAGAAACTTTCTGATCTCTCTATGAAAAATTTGGAACAAGCTATTTTGAATTTTTTTCATCTGTTTTTGAGAACAAATCGCGAACTGAATTGGAAAATCTTATAGTAGTATTTGCGGGAAAATAGAATTATGATCATAACTTATTTCAATTTTCATTGAGAGAAATTCAGAATCGAAGTTGGAACTTTATCTTCACTTCTTTGAGCAAAATTTAAATTGAAGTGAAACTTTTAATCTTCATAGAAAAATAATTCACATCTCATAGTTGTAACTTTTCCCTATCTTCTATGTAGAAATTTAGAACTGAACTTTGAAATTTTTTATGTCATGGCGAACTTAAAACTGAAGTGCGCAGCTTTTTATTTTCTCTGGAGAAATTAGAATTGAATTGTGTTCTTTGGTAAAATTCAGAAGAGAACTTGAATATTCACCGATCAAATGTATAACTTTTCCAATATTCTATGAAAAAATTTGGAACAGAACTTTAAATTTTTTTTCATCTCTATAGTGAAAAGTCGGACACTGAATTGTAGAAAATTTAGAATTAAAGTGAAACTTTTTATCTTCATGGAATATAATCACTATCCATATGTATAACTTTTCCTATCTTCCTACAGAAAAATTTTTAGAACAGAACTTTAAATTTTTTATGTCCTTGGTGAACTTAACCCTGAAGCTGGAATGCTTTTTATTTATCTCTGGAGAAATCTCGCAATATGAATTGTGGTTTGTTGGCTAAAATTCAGAAGAAAACTTGACACTTTTCTATCTTCTATCGAAAAAATATTGGGAACTAGTTTTTTTCAATCTTTTCATCTCTTTGAGAAAAAATCTGACACGAAGTGGAAAATTATTTATATTATTTTGGATAAATAGAATTGATCCAATAACATATTTCATTTCAATGAGAATTCAGAATCCGAAGTTGAACTTTTCTTCTTTCCGAGACAAATATATTGAACAGAACTTTTAAAATTTTTTCATCTCTTGAGAAAAGGTCGGAACTGAATTTAAGAAAAATTTGAGAATTAAACGTAGAACGACTTTCTATCTTCTATAGAAAATAATCACAATCAAAGTATAACCTATTCCTCATCTTCTAAGGAAAACTTTAGAAACTGAAACTTTAAATTTTCTTATGTCTTGTGTAACCTTAAAAACTGAAGTGGAAGCTTTTTATTTTTCTCTGGAGGAAATTAGAATTGAATTGGTGTTCTTAGGTAAATTGCAGATTATAAACTTGATCTTTTCTATCTTCTAAGAAAAATTTGGCAACAATATTTTAAATTTTTTCATCTCTTTGAGGAAAAATCTGAATTGAAGTGCTGAAAATTTTATATTATATTTGGGAAAATAGAATTGATCAATAACCTTATTTTCATTTTCATTGAGAAAATTCAGAATCGTTAATGTTGTGAAATTTCTTCTTTCTCGGGAAATATTAGGGAACAGAACTTCTAAATTTTTCATCTCTTGTGAGACTGTTCGAACTGAATGTTAGAGAAATTTAGAATTAAAACAGTGAATTTTTTATCTTCATAGAAAAATAATCACAATCTATTGTATCACTTTTCGCTATCTTCCTACGGAAAAATTTAGAATTTTGACCTTTACAAGTTTTTGAATGTCTTGGGACTTTTTTGTCCGGCGAAAAATATTTGAATAGAACTTTAAATTTGACTCTTTGAGCCAGGTCGAACGCTAAAATGTTGAAAAAATACCATCGTTAAAAAATTCAAGAAAGTATTTACAAACCTTGGGGAGGGAGGGGACTCTTTGAGTGGGAAAATGGAGTTTAGGAATGCATTATGAATGGAACTTGTTCAGAAAAGATATAATTTAAAGCCATAAAAAAGTATTAAAAAAAATGGAGAGAGGGATCTCTTGGGGGGCCCGGTTGAGGGTGTTTGGGGCGAACCTTGGGGGCGGGTGTCCCTTCATGTGTCTCAATGCACAAAAAATATAAAAAAATGGGGAGGGGAGGGGATGGGGAGGGGAGGGGAGGAGGGGAGGGGGAGGGGCCGAGGAGGGAGGGGCGAGGGGGTTGGGGGTAGGGGAGTGGGGAGGGTGGGAGTGGGGAGGAGAGGGAGAGGGAGGGGAGGCGTCGGGGGGCACTTTTGGGAGCTGCAGGGGACATTTGGGGGCCGGGGAGCGGCCTTCCGGGGGTCCTGGAGGCCGCGGTGCAGGAGCCTGGGGACACTTGGTCGACGGGTGAAGGCCTTGGGGACCCCGGTGTCTTTGGGGAGCTCGATTGTGAATTTGGGGGGCAAGGGGTGGGCCTTTGAGGTCTGGGGGCCAGGTGGGAGCACCTGGGAACCTTTGGGGACCGCCGGGGTTCCTTCGGATTGGGGTATGGGATTGAATCCTTTGGATCGGGTCGGGCCGATCGGGGCTCTTGGGGTTGTGGTAGGGGGACCCTCACAACACTGTCAATGTGAATGTGTATTATAACGACACACTTTCAAAAAATCACTTTATTTTCCTTTTAAATCACATCTATTCTAAATCAAAAGTCTCTAACGCGTTTCGCCGAAATAATTCCATAAGCTGTTTCTTAAAACCGTTTAGCCTCCAAAGCAATCCTCAAAAGTAATTTCATCGCTGTTCCGTTTGTTTGGCATCTCAGCCGCTTCACATTTCAAATTTACTAGGAAACACTTTCATACGTTAACTCTTCATTCATAAATTTTCCTAGCACAATATTATGGTTTGGTTAGAATATCATTATCTCTCCGACTTACAAGCTCCGTGAAGCCGTCGTAGTTAAAAAATAGAAATTTCTATCTCTTTAGACTCCAACATAATTCCAATGATACAACTAAGTGAGTACATTTAATTCATGACACATAGATCAATGAAGCCATATTAAAAATAGCAATATTAATTTTTCTCTCTGACCTAAAGAACGTTTATCCCTCAGAACCTAAGATTAAAGAAGCTTAATCCTCAAAATACGTTTCTTCAACAGTCCCCCTCGGAAGCCCTATTTAAAAATTAGTATATTTATTTGTCTCCTCACTGACCTAGTGAAACGTTTTATACCACAGACCTAAGATAAAGAAGCCTTAATGTTTCTTAATTCCCATTTCGTAATCAAGAATTACACATATGATTATGTAAATCACACATCAAGTCATATAACGTGGACAAACAACAACAGATCGATGAACCTCTTTGGACCCCCATTAGACTCATTGTGCTCCATTAGAATCCACGATCGACTATCGCAATCAAGTTTCGGAAATTCACTTTACCCCTCGAGCCTAGATACAATAACATTGTTCCCGTTAGAATCAATGCGCAATGGGAAACCTTCGTCCCGGATGGTTATTACACATCAGAAACGTCAAATAAAATCGACCGGAAGGAAGAGGTCACGGACGACTTACGCAATCTTTCTACCTAGGGAGCTCTGTCCCTTCTTTGCGTGGTACTGATCGGAGATGACGTCTTTTGATACCGAATTTTTTACTCGTGGGACCTCCTGATAGGGTTTTCTTA
>CM051268.1:50961233-51018733 GCA_027921565.1 Artemia sinica
TAAAAAATAGGGGGCAATTGCTCCTTATATCTCAATTGTCACCACTACTATCCTAAGCTCCTGCTGGAGCTAGCTTCGAATATTGAATTTTTTAAAAGTATAAATGCCACAAAAAGGTATTTTTTCAAAAATAGGGGGCAATTGCTCCTTATATCTCAATTGTCACCACTACTATCCTAAGCTCCTGCTGGAGCTAGCTTCGAATATTGAATTTTTTAAAAGTATAAATGCCACAAAAAGGTATTTTTTTCAAAAATAGGGGGCAATTGCTCCTTATATCTCAATTGTCACCACTACTATCCTAAGCTCCTGCTGAAAATAGCTTCGAATATTGAACTTTTGTATTTTTTAAAAGTATAAATGCCACAAAAAGGTATTTTTTCAAAAATAGGGGGCAATTGCTCCTTATATCTCAATTGTCACCACTACTATCCTAAGCTCCTGCTGAAGCTAGTTTCGAATATTGAACTTTGTATTTTTTAAAAGTATAAATGCCACAAAAAGGTATTTTTTCAAAAATAGGGGGCATGTCAATATCACAAGTTAAGTCCTCCAGGCTGGCCATTTCCCCAAAAACATCGTTAAGGAATCCCTCATGCCACTCCAAATTCTCTAGAACCAGTGTAGGTTCATCCCTGAACTCTGCTGGTGGTGACAGAATTGGTTCTGTAAATATACTTGCATCATCACTCAATGGTGCCGCTGGGGGTGCTATATTTTTAATCTGTAGAAAAAAAAAGTTTTTATTTTTTATGTAAAATAATCATTTTTTTTATAGTTAATAAACTTTGTCAATTTCTCATAGTCATTGTCCCACCACCTGAACAATTAAAAGAAGAAGAAAAAAAAAGTTACATTGCCTTATGTCTTTCATAATGTCAACTGAACATGTTAAAAAAAAAATATTTTTTTTTGTCGGGAAAATGTAGTCTTATTCTTAGAAAGGTAAGTTCGAACAAGAGAATGATAGAAAAAATTAATGGTTTTATTCCAAAAATTTTTTTTTTTAAAAATAAAAACGCAAAATATGAGTCCAATTCGATTGTTTGAGCCTCTTCATTATAACTGTTAATGAAATTTGACCATTGTTCGACTGACGCAGTATGCTGTACGAACACTTGCTCCTCGGCTTCAGTTAAAGGACACGAACTCCATATGTCGGAGGTTGGTGGTGTTGTTACTTTCTCAATAATCCGTATTTTCCTCTGTCTTTTGCCAATGGATTTTTTCGACCTGGGCTAAATAAATACTTGTAAGAGAGAAGAACTTTTTTCTCCATCCATATCAACAATTAAAATGTTGGATGGTCCTTTTTAGAGCCCCCCTCCCCCAAACCCCTCCCGGGGAGAACCCTTGGGAACCGGGGGCTTCCTTCGAGGTAGGAGGATCGATACCCTTTCCGAGTTGGAGGGGTATCAGATTTCACAACACTGTTCAAATAGAACAGTCTCAAATTCTTTTCTTGAACCTTTCAAAAACGAAAATAATTGCCTGAGTTGTGAAACCCATAATTGGAGATTACTAAAACCTTCTTCCTGTCACAGGAAACCCATTTACAATTCAAAGCGATGGGACGATCTGATACAATGCAAATGGTTGTAGCGCAATAATATCAGTTTAAGGATGACTTGCCAAGCGTGAAATAGCAAATTGTTTTTTTTTTTGTTTAAAAGGAATTATTGCATCAGAATGTGTCTTGGTTAGAAGTTACAAGGTAAGTTTTTTATAGAAATGCATGATAAGCACACCATAAATATCATTAATTTGGTTAATGAAAGAAAATTAAATAGCTTAGAAACAAATTTTAAGGTTTTACTCATCAAAAGCTATGCGTCTGAGAAAATTTTGTCTTATTTTTGAAAATAGGGATAGAAAAAAAATTATGTATATACTTACAAATTCTGACTGGACTTCTATATCTGAACTCCTTTGCAAAACTTGAAGGGGGTCGAGCTCAGTAGGCTGAGCTGAGACATTGTATAAAGTAGCCCATTCCCTTTTCAACTTCCTTCCAGTTGCCATGGAACTAACGCAGGGGTCAGAGGGCTCTGTCACTATAAGTCGGGTGCTCGATGCATGGTCCCGATCGTGTGTAACTTTTCCAGCGAATTTGATAACAGACGCTCTTGTGGCCTGTATTAATGAAGGTTCGCCATATCTTGCTTTTTTCTCAGAAGGGGGATTATTGCACGTCTCTTCTTCCTTTAAAAAAAAAAAACAAAAATTTAGCATGTAGCAAAAATGCATTTTGGGTTTTTGGAAAATAATTCAGTTTATGTTAGACATCTAAAGTAGTGTAAAAAACATCTTGATTTCAAAATCAGGGGTTTTGATAGTGGGATGGAGGGCCTTTTATAAACTGCTCCTCCCTCCCCCCTACGTCCATGCTTCCGTGACTGTATTTGTAAATTCAAACTTAAAAAGCAGTATTTGCGTTCCTTATTAAACAATATGGAGAAGAATTGCATGTGACAGTCAAGTACTTCCGTATAGCTAAGCTAACAATGTTATTTATTAAATAGGGTTATAAGGTAACAAATTTTATTTTTGAGGAAATGGGGGGGGGGGGGGTTTGAACGCATTAAATTTCAGGAAGAGATTCTTCAACGCAGACTGGCCAGGAAATATTTTCAAAAAACATCCCTAAAAAAAAAACCACTGATCTTGATAAAAGAAATCACACTGTAATAAAAAGGAAGCTTTTGTAACAATTAATACATTAAAAGAATCAACATTTTATTCTAATCCCAAATTACCGATCGAAAGCTAAGCACTTTTTCAAAAACATTCCCTAAAAAGGTCACTGATCTTGATAAAAAATCACACCGTAAATGCAGAATGGTCTGGAAGTATTTTCAAAAACATTCCTAAAAAAAAAAAGCCACTGATCTTGATAAAAAGGAAGCTTTTGTAACAATTAATACATTTTTAAAAGAGGTAAGCACACAGTGTAAGGAAAGAATTTCTTCCTTAACTTAATGACAAGACATTTTTTTTTTTTTTTTGCAGACTGGCCTGGAAGTATTTTCAAAAACACCCCTAAAAAAAGGGTCATTGATCTTGATAAAAAGGAAGCTTTTGTAACAATTAATACATTAAAAAATCAACATTTTATTCTAATCCCAAATTACCGATCGAAAGCTGAGCACTTTTTTCAAAAAACATCTAAAAGACCCATTGATCTCGATAAAAAATCACACCGTAAATTTCAACCTATAAGAGAATTAGAGGTTTTTTCAGCTCCTAAAAACAACAGGCTTCTAAGTGCCCTTAGTTCTAGCGTAAGGAAAGAATTTCTTCCTTAACTTAATGACAATTTCTTTTTAATATAATAATGAGAATATTTTTTACTCACCAAAAATTGCATAGAATTATCCATTTTTCTATGTAAATGCTTTTTACAAAAAATGCCTGTAATCTCGAATATAAACTATTCAAAACTGATTGAGAATCAAATATGAAAGTTGAATATATACAAAAAATAATTGCATAACAATGAAACAAGACGTGCTGGTTTGGGATTTATCACCAAAAAAGACATTGAACTTTGAAATTGCGTCATTCCCCTGGCAAAGAGTGTAATGCTCCTGTAGAATAGGACTACCAGAAAAACCGGAAGGAACGTAAAGTCGTAGAAGTATAAGACTATGTGAGAGGATACTCACTCTCTTTGAAAGAGGGTGATGACCTGTAGAATAGGACTACCAGAAAAAAACCTGTTTGGTACGGGGGCGTCGTAGAAATGGTAGTTAGCAATCTACTCACTTTTAAGCTTTGTTCTTCATCAATGCTAATATTCTTCAGAAATGCGACAATAAACTATTCTTTTTGTCCTGAAAAACAATGTTAGTAAAACCAATGCAATTAAGAAGAGTAATTTTACTGAATGAATATTTCAAGAGAAGGAGTGTGTCTGACGGTACTTCTGCAAAAAAATAAAAACATTACAGAATTATTAATGAATATTTCAAGAAATGAAATGAATATTTCATTTCGAAATGAATATTTCAAGAAGAGGAGGAGTGTGTCTAAAGGTACTTTTACGAAAAAAAAAACATTCACCTACCTTATTTTTTAATACAAAGTCTTCGAAAGATCTTTTGAAAAATGCTTTTGAATACGCATACAAAGGGGAATACTTCACTAAAAGCAATAAATTGACGAGAAGTAAAAGCATCAATTGACCTGCGAAAGTATCCGATTTAGTTACAAAGCACATGGTGCATCGAAATAAATTAAGTTCTACCACCACTGACACAAAGGACATAGAGTGGGGATAAACTTCTGAAGGAAACCGGTAATATTATAACTAGAAGAAGAAACTGCAGAAGAGAAATAATAATAATAATAATAAACGAAAAACAGTAAAATAAAAACATAAAATCATGTAAAAATTACTTTTGGCAATGGTTTAGAGGTTAGAATGTAAATTTACATCAAGATGATAAAAGTTATTTCCCATTTTTAAAGAGTAGCGAACTGAAGTGTTGAATCGTTTGATATATAGAAAGAGTGATGTATGCTCATCTTAAGCATCATTACTATTGCTTTTCTAATAACAACACGCTACAGAACCAAGCTCCCTGAGTTCCTTACAGCTTTCCACGTTTATTTTCTACCCCAATCTATTCAAACTGTCACTCTTTATCCCCTTCATGTAAGTGCAACTTCCTTTATATGTCTTTTCAGGACCTCTCACATACCCCATTCAAGGGTGACTTTATGTTTGGACCCAGAAGGATAACAAAGCAAAATATTGGCAATTTGTCTAAAATGCCATAAATGCATAAAACGTGGGTAAATTATCAAAACTTATCTTTCGTGATAGCATTAGAACGTGCATAGAACCACATTTTCATGAAGCTTGTTGTTTGGCATACGGTCAGTCAAAAGGATGCTTCAAAACTATTCTAAGAAAATTCCTTTGGAAATCATTTAGCAAACTTCAACCTTTCAAATCTACTGCATTTCAGAGCCATACTTAAGTATTGTCATTATTATGGCTTTCGATATTCTACTCTAAATTCGCATACTTATATTTCTATTTTCACAAACTTATTCAAACTGCTACATAAAGCACCCTGTGTCTTGGCTATTCTACTTTTTATATCATTATTGAACATAAAATTTTATTATTTCGGTAAAATTTTTATCTAAGATACTCGAACCGTCTTAATAATTTAAGTCTAGGAGTTTTATCTTCCAATTTGATACCATGTCCTCCTATTGTCTTTGCCGTGTTCACAAAGACAAAGCCCGGCAAAATAATCCATTAAAATAGTGACCGGACACAACCCTGCTTAACAGCTGATTCCATGCTGAATTCTCTAATAACCTAACTTGTTACCTTAACCACACGAATATTCTTCTTGTAAATGATCTTAATCTTTTTCAGGTACTTATCTGGTATGCCATAGAATGATGGGACCTTCAGCACAACTTTTCTGTCAGCTGAATCGAATGTCTGTTCATATTCTATAAAACTGATGACTAAAGGAGTTCGATTATTCAGGCACTTCTCAATTTTGAATCTAAGGGTGTAAACGTGTTCCACTCATACTCTCACCTACCTAAGGCCACATTGTTCTTCTCTTGAATCTTAGTCTATAGCATCTCATAGTCTTATTAATAATTATTGTCCTGTTAATTAATTTGATTCCTTTTTATTATTTACGTCTTTACTTTTTTACTATTATCCTATTTACGTCATAAACACGTGAAAAGTAATCATTTAATTCGGCTTACAATTGAATAGTAGGATGTCCCCAGGACCTCAAGCTGAACGCCCCAGGACCTCAAGTAGGGCTTGCCTTCCTGAAATAGGGACAGAGGAAGCAGCTTCTGGCGGAGTGGAGACCCCAAGCCATCTCGAAACATCAGGGTAGCTCCTGGCTTTTCTGCCTAGCCTATTTTTGTCAAGGTATTTGCCAGTGTCGTTTTGCACTCTATATTAATTCTATAAAAGATTTTCCACCAAAGAAGTTTTTCAAAGAAAAGTAAAGAATTAATATTGAACCAAAGATTAGCACTAATAATGTAAGAAAACTTTTTCACATTTAAGAATAACTTAAATTGCTATCGGAAATAAAAGTTATGCAAAAAGAACCAAAATAGCAATAAATACTGAGTCAAACTAAAAAAGAGCAAAATCTAAAAGGAGTAGGACTGACGCTCCGCATGCTTTCCAAAGACTAGAATCTTACTAAAAACAAACACTATAACTATTTTTTTCTTTTTTAACTTTAAAAATCCAAAATTTCAATAAGTTTCAGTTATATTAAACCTTTAATCCTTATTCGCTCGTTTTTTTCCGCAATCTTGGCTAGGGGGATTTATATATATTATCTTTTATTCTTTTTGTACATTATGAGAAATAAAAAGCATTGCTCGAAATAAAGATTTTTTCTTATTAAAAAAAAAACAAACTCTTTTTAGATTTTCGGCAGGAATTCCCTGTGTTTTGAAACATTTTTTTTTACCGATTCCTGCATTAGAAGGTAGTATCTTAGGCGTGCTCTATGAAAGAGAATTGGTAGTTTCTATCTAATTATCACCCGCACCTTTGGTAAGGAGCTGATTAAAAGACATATCCTATATTCTTGCAGCTTGAAAGATACCATCTGTATTTGGAAAATCTGTCAGAATTAGATGATATATTCAATATTAACGTTGGTTAACTATTCGGGTTATTTATTATACTGATGGGTACCTGTAAGCTTTATAAGTTCTACAAATATTGAATCACCATTTAACAAAAAAATGCATAAAAACGCTAGTAAAATCCATTGTCAGTGTTTCGTTTTACTGCGGCATAGATCGCTCTTTACTTCAAATTTCTTTAGTAACCAAGTTTACTGAAATAACAAATAAATGTGGATCAACAGTTCAATAAGAATAATAAAAACTTGGCCGTGTACTAAATCCTAGCCAAATATTATTATAATTTATTTAGTTGAGCAGCCATAAACGAATGGATTTTAATTTCAAAGAAACTGTGGAAGAATTGATTCATGTCATAAAAATGTCATATCTCTATCAAGAGCAGATCCAGGATTTTTGTTGGGGGGGGGGGGTTACCTGATTTTTTCCCGTCTTTACAGGTATTTTCGTCTTTACAGGTATTTTTTAGACTAATTTTCGATTCGGTCAAAATTCCAGGGGGGGGGTTGAAACCGGGTACCCCCCCCCCCCCCCCGTTGGATACGGCCTCAATCTGTAACACCAAGAAAATGACTTGGGATGATCAGTATGAACCTCCTGGAGTTTGTTTTTGGGGAAGAAATAAGGGGATAAAAAATCACGAAAAATAAAATTTTTTTTTCGTTGGAGGGATTAGATTTTGAGGCCAGATCTATGGGTCTTTATTCGCCAAAAGAAATCTGGAATTATTAGCCTCTTTACAACTTAGAAGTGATTCACGGAAAAGTGGGGTGATAACATAAAAAATAGCATAATTGCCTAGGCTATTAAAATAATGTTACATGTAATATTTCACGGAAGGGTTAAACGACTTGAAACTTTTAAGGAGTTTCCGAAGAGGACAAGTGGACTAAAAATGTTCAGCTTCAGGATAGGGTTCAAAAAGTTTTATCTCTCAAGAAATGGTTATCCAAAAAAAGACCAAGAATTTTTCTAAAGAGACCATAAATTGTGTATGTAAGCTTTTGGGTTTATGGCACCATAATGCCTAGAAAAAAAGAAAAAAAAAACAGGAAAAATTATTTCACCCAAATGTAGCCAAAAAAAAGAAATACAAGTAGTTTAAATGTTGTTTCAATTTTGAATGTTATTTTCAAATATATAATTAAATAATTTTTTTCAGATGTAATTTAAGAGCGACGTTAAAACTTAAAAGGAACAGAAATCATTCTTAATATCAGAGGGCTACATCCTCCTCAATTTATTTGTTGAAGAGGATCTTCGTAGTTGATGGATGTCTCTGATTGAACTGAGGAGGCTAAATCCTCCTCAATAAGACTTTAACTTACGTTAAAGTCATACAGTCCCTAGTAAATACTTCCTATTTCAATTCGACTGACCTTGTGAGTTGTAGTATGTTAAAGTTATGGTTAACAGCGGGAGAATGAGGAGAAGGCAGCCCCTCTGATACTTGGAACAATTTCTGTTAGTTTTAAGTTTTAATGTCGCTCTTTATTTAAAAAAAAAAATTAAGAACATTTTACCTAAAAGATCACCAATATCTCACTGAAAATCACTAAAAAATCGATGGTTAATAATGATTGGCTATATTCTTCACTAATAAAATTTGTTGGGCACCTTGAAGTAAATATGTTGATTTTCAAACGCCATCAACCACTTCAATAAGAAAGAGAATTTATAGCAAAAAACAGAGTTTCAACACAAACTGAAATTCTAATTTAAAATCGTTTCTAGACATAAGAAAACAAACTTTTTACTTATTCATTTATTATGTTACCTTTTACTTTGCATGATCTTTTG
Organism: Artemia sinica; assembly: GCA_027921565.1. Lineage (NCBI taxonomy): Eukaryota > Metazoa > Arthropoda > Branchiopoda > Anostraca > Artemiidae > Artemia > Artemia sinica. The sequence goes on from CM051268.1 coordinate 50,969,694, forward strand.
TTTTTCCTTGCTTCTGATTTTCCATTCAAACAAATAACCACAATACTCCTCTTCTTTTCTGAAGTCGAATCTCATTTGCTTGTGGGGGGGGGGAGTCTGGCCACTGAGAGCCAGGGGTCAGCGCCCATAAGTTTTGGAGTGAAATATTGGTGATATTTTTTTGGAGAGGGGTGGTATTCAGGCCGTGGAGGGTAAGGGGTCAGCTTCCATTAGTTTAGAATAAAATGTCATTAATGATTTTTATGGGGGGGGAGGGGGGGAGGGCCATAGAGGGCCGGGTATCAGTTTTAGAATAAAACATCGATGATATTTTTTTTTGGGGGGGGGGAGAGGGGTCGTTCTATTGAGGGCTAGGGGTCAGGTTTCTTAAGTTTTTGTATAATATATCGCTACTAAGTTTTGTTTGGTGGAGACGTCGGGTTAGAGGCCAGCTCCCATAAGATTTGGAATAAAATTCTGTTGATATTTTTTGCCGGGAGAGACGGATATGGGCCTTAGAGGGAGAAGGGTTAGCTCCAATAAGTTTTAGAATAAAATATAACATTTTTTTAGGGGAGGGGATTGGTCTATAGAGGACCATGGGTCAGCTCCCTTAAGTTTTGGAATAACATACAGTTAATAATTATTTTTGGTGGGGATGTCCAGCCATAGAGGGTCAGAAGTCTGCCTTTGTGAGTTTTGAAAAAATATCAATAATATTTTTAAGGGGGAGGTGGGCCATGGAGGGTCAGAGGTCAGCTCCCATAAGTTTAGAATAAAAAAACGTTTAATATTTTGTAAGGGGTTAGGTCGGGCCTTTGAGGGTCATCAAAATTTCATATCTGTAACACCAAGAAACTGACTTGGGATGATCAGTATGAAGCTCCTGGAGTTTGTTTTTGGGGAAGAAATAAGGGGGATAAAAATCACGAAAATTATTCTTTTTTTCGTTAGAGGGACGGGATCTTAAGGCCAGATTTATGGGTCTTTATTCGCCAAAAAAATTTGGCATCATTAGCCTTTATACAATTTTGAAGTGATTCACGGAAAAGTGGGGTGATAACGTAAAAAAAAATAGCATAATTGCCTAGGCTATTAAAATAGCTTTATATCTAATATTTCACAGATGGGTTAAACGACTTGAATCTTTTAAGGAGTATCCAAAGAGGACAAGTGGACTAAAAACGTTTAGCTTCCGGATAGGGTTCAAAAAGTTTTATCTCTCTAGAAATGGTTATCCAAAAAAGACCAAGAATTTTTCTAAAGAGATCGAGACTTGTGGTTGTTTTGGTTCCATGGCATCATAATACCCAGAAAAAAAAAACAGGAAACATTGTTTTACCCAAATGGAGACATAAAAAAAGAAATACAAGTAGTTTAAATATTGTTTCAATTTTGAATATTATTTTCAAATATATAATTAAATAATTTTTCTCAGATGTAATTGAAGAGCGACGTTAAAACTTAAAAGGAACAGAAATCATTCTTAATATCAGAGGGCTACATCCTCCTCAATTTATTTGTTGAAGAGGATCTTCGTAGTTAATGGGTGTCTCTGATTGAACTGAGGAGGCTAAATCCTCATCAATAAGACTTTATAACTTGCGTTAAAATTTTACAGTCCCTTATAAATACTTCCTATTTCAATTCAGTTGTCCTTGTGAATTGTAGTAAGTTAAGATAAGTTTTATTCTTCATTAGATACACATACAATATTACATGTTATTATTCCCCTAAAGGCTCATTGGCCTGTACAAAGGGGGACAACATATGAATTGCTTACTCAGAGATGAAAAATTAAAGAAAATTTAAAATGATCACTTACTCACATACGAAGGAGAAGAAAAGAAAATATAGATTAAATGAAAACTATAGAAAAATAGAATAAATAAACTAAATTAATTAATTAGATTAAATAGACTAAAAAAATAATAAAAAATAAAAATAAATAAAATAAAAACATAAATAAAAATAGCATCTATGAAGCCAAAGAATTTTTAACAATTCTTTTAAACAAACCGAATGAGTGGCACCCTCGAGCTGATTCAGACAACTTATTCCAAACAATATGACACGCCATTAGAGGATTAAAATCTGACCTTATGCAAGGAGTAAATGGAACTTGAACATGATTTGTCATATTACGAAGATTATAATTATTTTGATCAGAGTTAAAAGATAGCGGAACACTTAGGGGCCGAGGGAGGTCACCATGAAGCTGAGCAAAAGTAAAACATGTACATGAAAGAATGTATAGTGACTCAAGATCAAGTAATGGTATAACTAATGAACGATTAGTTTCCTGTATGAGGTTTCTAGCTATATAGTAAACCTTAGAAAGTGGATTTAACAGTGAAGAAAAAGTTGACATCCAGACAATTGAACAGCAAGAAACGTAAAATTGGATCAAGCAGTGAAAAAGGATTTTCAAAATCGATCCTGGAAAAGTATGTCTAAATTTCCTTAAAATACCGAGACTCCTGCATATCTTCGTTTTAATAAAATCAATGTGACTTTTAAAAGATAGGTTTTCATCAACAAGAATGCCCAAAAAACGAACATGCCGGTCTTTAGATCTATGAATTATTCCACTTGGCTGGCGAATTTCTGATAACTGGGGATAAACCTGAGAAACACGCGAAAAAATAAAAAAACTGGACTTAGAAAAATTTAGAGTAAGATAATTAGCATCAAGCTATAAAATCACCCTCTCAAACAAATTTTCCAAATTCAATTTAAGCTCGGATTTGCAGTCAAACAGTTCGTGGTAACGAACTGTAAGTAAGGAGCGACCCGGCTCAATGGTAACCGAAACTCTACAAAACGGGTTTTTGATATAAATAGATGTATCAAAAAATCAGATTTCAATGCTGATTTCAAATATATAACTTTCATCAAGTTTAGTGCTACCCATCAAAAGTTACGCGCCTGAGAAAATTTGGCTGATTTTCAAAAAAAGGGGAAAGACCCCCTAAAAGTTATAGAACCTTAATAAAACACACCATCATATTCAGTGTATCAGAGAACCCTACTGTAGAGGTTTCAATCTCCTATCTACAAAAATGTGGAATTTTACATTTTTTGCCAGAAGAAAGATCACGGATGTGTGTTTATTTGTTTGTTTGTTTGTTTGTTTTTTTTTTTTTCCCAGGGGTGATCGTATCGACCCAGTGGTCCTAGAATATCGTGGGAGGGCTCATTGGAACGGAAATTAAAAGTTCTAGTGCCCTTTTTAAGTGACCAAAAAAAATGGAGGGCAACTAGGCCCCCTCCCACGCTTATTTTTTTCCCAAAGTCACCCGATCAAAATTTTGAGATAGCCATTTTGTTCAGCATGGTCGAAAATATGATAAATATGTCTTTTAGGATGACTTAATCCCCCGAAGTTCCCAGAGGGAGGGCTAAAAGTTATGAACTTTACCCAATGTTAACATATAGTATTGGTTATTGGGAAGTATACAGAAGTTTTCAGAGGTTTTTTTTCTGGTAGTGGGAGGGAAGGGTGGGTCGGTGGTTATGTTGGAGGATCTGTTCATGAAGGAAGTTTTCATGTGGGAAGGGAAATTGCCATGAAGGGGGCGCCGGACTTGCCAGCATTATTTATTGGTTATTGGGAAGTATACAACCATTTTCAGGAAGGATTTTTTCTGGAGGGGGGGGGCTAGAGGAGGAGGTTACTCTGGAGAATATTTCCGTGGAGGATGTTTCTTTGGGGTAAGGGACATTTCTATGAAGGGGGCGCCGGATTTCCAAGCATTATTTAAAAAACGATCAGAAATTAAATAAAAAAAAACAAGTTTTTTCAACTGAAATGTAAGAAGGAATATTAGAACTTAAAACGAACAGAAATTATAACGTATGTGAGGGGGTTCTCCCCCAAGTCAATACCTCGCTCTTTACGCTACAGTTTTTTTTAGTGCTTTCAAAAGAGCTATCTATTCTAATTAAACGGCCTTTGTGATTCAGGGGTTTGTGAATCAAATTTTTTTTTAACTTTTAACGTAAAGAGCGTGGTATTGACTAAGGGGAGAACCCCTTCATATACGTAATAAAATATACGTAATAAAAAAAAACAATAAAAAAACAAGCGATACGGCTCAATAGTAATCGAAACTTTTAAAAACGGAATTTTGATGTCAATAAATGTATCAAAAGAATGTGTTTATAATGCTGATCCTAAATATATAAATTTTATTAAGTTTAGTATTACTCATCAAAGGCTACGAGCCTGAGAAAATTTACTCGATTTTTTAACGAGGGGGGAAACATCCCCTACAAGTGAAAGAATTCTAATGAAAATCACACCGTCAGATTCAGCGTATAAGAAAACCCTATTACATAGGTTTCAAGCTCATATCTGCAAAAATCTGCAACTTTGTATTTTTTGCCAGAAGAAAAATATACGAATATAGAAGTTAGTTACGTAAGTTAATTTGTATAGACATCCATTTAGCAAAAGAAAAGTAAAATTTTTATGCAAATAAAAGCTGCATTAACTATAAAACGATCAGAAATTAAATAAAAAAAACAAGTTTTTTAAACTGAAAGTAAGGAGCGACATTAAAACTTAAAACGAACAGAAATTATTCCGTATATGAAAGGGGCTGTCCCCTCCTCAACGCCTCGCTCTTTACGCTAAAGTTTGACTCTGTCTCACAACTTTATTTTTTAAAACAATAAAAAACTTTAGCGTAAAGAGCGAGGCGTTGAGGAGGGACAGCCCCTTTCATATACGGAATAATTTCTGTTCGTTTTAAGTTTTAATGTAGCTCCTTACTTTCAGTTTAAAAAACTTGTTTTTTTTATTTAATTTACGAGAAGAGCCTATACAATACATACGTCTCATACTTAAGAATTTTTTTTACTTGTAAATTAGGGCAAGGAAATCAGTAGCAGACTTTTCTTCCAATATACGTTTTTTTCTTTTTATCTAAAACAATGAATAGGATTTCACATATTTATAAAGTGAGTAACTGAGTGAGTAAGAAGTTTAAATGATCGTTAAGATTGTAAATCGATAGACATCTCGATCGAGGTGATTTATGGGACTCGCCTTTTGCCGGACTTAACGCTGAAGTATTGCTGAATTTGAAGTCTAGACTAGTTTTATGAGTCCTAGTTTTGTCAACTGCCAAAGTTCGTCAGAATCAAAAAGCTGGAATTGAGTCTCTATAAGCCAGATATCGAGAAAGAGCAAAAGCCGCTATCTGTATATTTACTATCTCTAATAAAGTATTATTCGTAAGCTGCAAACTTGCTTTGATTTCCATCTAACATTCGCGATGAGTGGAAAGCAGCTTGACCGATATTTACGGGAAGACAAGAATTGTCTATATATGCTATGCTTTACCCCTACCCCCTAATGTGTAAATATATAGCCCAAATTTGTTTCTAAACTATTATATATTCATCCTATTTTATTTTATTTCATTAGCATTAACCAAACTAGCACTATATAAAAGAGTGCGTTTAATATAGAAGTGCCTAAATTTGTAATAATTTCATCAAGGCATATATTAAATCGGGTCTTGTCATTTAAGATCTCCAAATCTCCAGTGCAGAAAAAACCGCGGTTCCTATTCGTAAAGTGAGAATTGGGTCAGAAGTTCCAGGATGGTCGGAAAACCCAGCTTTGGTTAATGCGTGTCGACAAGCTAAAATATGGTATAGTGTGTGGATTGATTCGGGCCGTCCTAAACAAGGTGTTGTAAACAGTATTCGATTGTATACAAAGCTGCAGTTCTCCAAATGTCTCGCCTTGCATCGTTATCGTGTGATTGATGAAAACAGTGAGTCGCTACGAGTCGATCCAAATAAAATTTGGAAGTTCATCAAAAAGAATCGATCTGCTAAAGCGCCTAGTAACGAATCCGCCCCTAGTGAAAGTGAATGGAATAGTTATTTCACGAGCAAGTTTGCTGCACCTGATCCTGAATTGGAGTGCAAGTTTGAGAGAGATTTTGATCTCTGTTTAGAATCTTGGAACCGGATCTTGGTCACTCAGTGAGTGTGTCGGATGTTCGTTCGGCTATCCTTAAACTAAAAAAGAAGTACTCTAAAGGAGTAGATAATATCTGTGGTATGTATCTGATTCTCGGTAGCGAACTGTTTAAAAGTACATCTAGCACTTATGTTCCAAATGATTTTTAGTTGTGGTCTAGTGCCAGATATTTTTTGTACCGGTGTAATCACCCCTGTCATCAAGAAAGGTAAAGACCCATCTGAATGTTGTTCTTACCGCCTGATAACCGTTGCTCCCGTTTTTTGTAAATTGATAGAGTTATTAGTTATTGAGGAGATAAGGTATGTTTGTAGTACGCCAGACTCGCAGTTCGGTTTCAAGAGAAATATTAGCCGCGAGCACGTGCATAGCCTATTGTCCAATGTTTTGTTGGATGCAGATGCTAAAGGTGAAACCGTGGTACTTGCAGGCCACGACGTCAGCGGGGCTTTTGATTCGGGTATCCATGCACAACTGCTTATCTCTGCGTTTAAGAGAGGTCTTGACAGATCTATAATTGCTACTTATAGGAACATGTATTTTAAGTTGAAGGTTAAAGTAAGGGTACTAAAAAACCAGAGCCCGACTGTATCCGATTTCCTCATACCAGTACGAAAAGGCATTCGCCAAGGGGCCTTATCATCAGCGCCTCTTTATAATAACAGTTTCATCGAGGCTCAGAAGACGGTGGAAACGTGCTTTATTTTTCGTGGAATTGATTTGTCTCTTGTTAATTATGCTGATGACATTTTAAATCTGAGTAGATCCGTTAGTGGCATAGAGAGTAATTTCAGAGTTTTGTCTAATGAATATGCTAACATAGGCCTAGAATTCAACTCCAGCAAAAGCGAGGTGGTCGTCTTTAATTGTCGTAAGAAAGAGTTGGCACCTGTCATATTTGCACTAGGTAGTAATACTGTTACTGCAGCAGCATCAATGACTTACCTTGGTTTGCCAATTGGGTCTAATCTTAAAGCTACCCGGTTCTGTCTAATAAATGATCTCAAACAGAAAGTCCAAAAAGCGTATGGGATGATTTTATCATGCAAACGCCTATATAACCGCCGCATTCTAGCACGGATCTTCAATTCCTTTGCCACCCCTCATATCTTAGCTTTATCACCTTTCTGGTCTTTGTTCACTGTTGATGATAAAAAAACAATCCGTACAGAGTTCTATAAGTTTGCAAAATATCTGCTTAGCCTTCCCCCTGGCAAAGAAACCGCCAGATTTCAGCACGTTACGGACTCGATGACCCCTTCGTCGTGATCGTGACCAGGAGGAAAACGTTCCTGAAATCTTAGACCCAACGCATAGTATGTTTGAAGCTATAGTTAGTATTGTGTAATGGTTGTCTTTTTATGTAAATAGTTTCGCCATTGGTTTTTGAAGAATTAATTTAAGTTGCTCGTTTGTTCGATGTGTTGTTGTTTTCTTTTCATTTTCTCTCTACTCCATTTTTACTTTTTTGTATTGTTAAGATGGGTAATAAAAATCATTCATTCATTCAAATTCATAGAGGTCGGACTTTTGGCCTCACCTCAATATTCGACCTCTTCTAAATTACAAAAAAAAAATTTATAATTAATTAATTATTAATTATGAAATTGCACAATTATTTTTCTTTTCAAAATCTTTTTAGCTATCAAAAAAACCCTAAATAAAACATCATTTAGAACGTCAGTCATTAGATATACTTTATATGAGATTTTGATACTTCATGAAATCTTTATTACAAATGATAATATACTTTAAAATCTATAATGCTTTTATTATAATAGAAAAAACGATTTGTCAAAACTTTAAGTATAAATTGGTCCTTTTGCACAAGACAAGCTACCGAGTTAGTAGCCCCTGGTGCGGCTGCTAACTTTTTAGCTTGTCTCGTACAAAGGGATGATTTTACGGTTAAAATTTTCAAACATTGTTTTTACAACTATAATTAGAATCATTATTGAATTTAAAGTATGTTTTCGCTTGTAATAAAGATTTTATGAAATAAAAAAATTTCAAATATAGCATAGTTTATTATTGACGTTAAAAATGATGTCTTATTTAGGATTTTTTGGATAGCTTCAAAGATTTTAAAAGGAAATATATATAATTATTGATATATTTTCTAGTTAATTGAAGAATGCATCAGATAAGCTTTTAACTATTACAATTTTTGGAAGAGCTCGAATAATGAGGTGAGGCCGTAAGTCCAACCTCTATGAATTTCGAGCTCTGACAATATCCCCACTTAATATTTGCTTATATTAATTAATTCCAAATTTGGTTAGATCGGTTAAATAATCTGTCTGATCGACAGGGTTTCCAACTGGACATATTTTATGTTCAAAGGACATATTTCTATGTGCCTGGACATAATATGGCAAAAAATGAACACATTTTAGACTTAAAGTGGACACATTTTCCAAATTTATGACGTAAAACAAATTACTTTCATAAACAAAATGTCACTCATCACCAAATGAGTGCTAAGACTTATATCTACTTATTTTTTAAGCACTGTATTGTATTTTCCGGGGTTGCTTGCTCTTCCCTGAAGCAAACTTTCTGAAAATGCCTTCAAAATTCTTTCACCTATAAATGGTATTATTAACCCTGATTTTTACTCGCCAAAGTCAAGACACAGACAAGCTGTCACCTTCTTCATATATACTTACTTCCGGCTTCCGAATATATATATATATATATATATATATATATATATATATATATATATATATATTATATATATATATATATATATATTATATATATATATATATATATATATATATATATATATATTATATATATATATATATATATATATATATATATATATATATATATTATATATATATATATATATATATATATATATATATATATATATATATATATATATATATATTATAATATATATATATATATAATATATATATATATATATATATATATATATATATATATATATATATATATATATATATATATTTATATATATATATATATATATATATATATATATATATATTATATATAATATATATATATATATATATATATATATATATATATATATATATATATATATATATATATATATATATATATATTATATATATATATATAGACTCATAGACTCATTTATTTATAAACAACTATCGTAGCCGTGGCCGAAGCCCCGACTAAATGGCGCTGTTTAGTACATTACATAAAACTGGTCACTGGCGGTTTAAATAACTAACAAAAAAAGGCACGAAAGAATTGCTGTGACGGGTTGTTCGACACTTTGGCGGCACTAGTTGATTTTTATGGCGGGTGTTGGCGGTGATAGGTGCAGGTGGGGGAAGCAACGAACGGTGTTTCTGGGACGAAAGAAGGGACTGCCCAAAATTGCACATTAACTGTAAGCGCCTATCACGCAACGTTGGCAGTCGTAAGGTACTAAGGGCAGCCTCATAAGAGTTGTATTTCGGGCCTAGTATCACTTTCACTGCCCGTTTTTGAATGGCTTCCAGATCTTCACTTAGGTGTTCAATATTATGAGCCTGAGGGCCCCACACAGGACACGCATATTCAAGGATTGGGCGCACATACGTGACGTAAACCGTCTTCAGCTGACTTTGTGAGAAACCCAGTCGGCGCAAGGTAATTAGCGACTGTAATGCGCAACTACCTTTTTTCACCAGACCGGCGATGTGCGCGCTAAATGAACAGTCGTCACTGAAAGTAACCCCGAGAATCACTGAGGTTGAGGTAGTAGGGTACCAAGGAACCGGGCATGAGAGGTCACGCTTAAGCGGATTAAACCTCATGACTTTTGTTTTATTCATATTAAGCTGGAGGTCGTTAATGCTACACGCCTCGAGAAAGGAGTTCCTGATCTCACTGCTGAACTGGGGATACACGTCTGACTTTTCAGCAAGATATTTCAGAAGTAGGGAGAGATCGTCCACGTATTTGAATCTGTCTTCAAACTCGAGGATAATGTAGTTAATTACCGCTAAAAACAAAAGAGCTGCCAGCTTAGTGCCTTGTGGTGCGCCACACGTTAGTTCAGCCCACTCAGAGTTTAAGTCACTAGGGAAGAGAGCATAGACACACTGACAGCGGTTACGCAGGAAGTCAACAACTAAGAGCAAAATATGCTTCCTAGCGCCCATCTTTTTGAGGTTATTTGCTGCTGTATAGTGGCGGATCAAGTCAAAAGCCTTACGATAGTCGACTAAAAGCAGGTCAACGAGGCTACTGCCTTTGTCCAACCACTCGGTAATCAGGTGGTAGAGACGTACTAGATAATGCGTCGTACTACTCCCTTTCAAGCAGCCGTACTGAAACGGATCTAGGGCTGGCTGAACTTGGGCTAGGAGCTCTCTATAAATAAAAGATTCAGTCACTTTAGCCATATTAGGCGTAATAGAAATCGGACGAAGCTGATTGCAGGACTTCGGGTCTTTGACTTTAGGTAAGACGCGGACGTAGGCTTTTTTCCAAGCACTCGGGAATTTGTGCTCCTTGAACGACTGATTGATCACTGATGAGAGTGGTTTTGCTAAAAACATAGAATATTCTCTTAAAAGTTTAACTGGCAATTCTCCTGGGTAAGAAGCACAGTTGCTTTTTAACTTTTGAAGTTCTTTATACACCGCGAACTCGGATACTTCAACGATTGTATCTTCAGAGACGTCAGCAATGAGGGCTTCGATTTCGGCTTCGGTGAAGGACGGGTGAGTAGTACAGATTGAAGTGAAAAAGGCGTTCACTTCGGCTGATTTTATCAGCGTTTTGTCGTCTTTCTGTATCTTAATTTCACTGGTGGTACGTTTACCGGTAAGACGCTTGACTTCAGAGTGCCACCTACGGGGCTCACCTTGAAGGAGAGGCGAGACTTTGTCATGAACGTACCTTTTCTGCGCTGCTCGTAACAGTTTAACAATGCGGTTACGAAGTTTGTTTGCTTGAACAATATCCCCACTGCGATGTAACTGGCAGCGAGTTAAGATAAGCTTCTTTAGATCGGGTGTTACCCAAGGTTTGTCAGTATCACTAACAGTTATTTTTTTCTCAGGGAAATGTTCGTGATATTTACATGACAGCAAAGAGTTGAAAGTATCAACTTTCTGGTCGATATCTGTCATAGAGCAAATCTCATCAAAGTCAAACGTCCCAATCCACTGTCCAAAGGAACGAATTGCCTCTTTAGTCATAGGTCGAGTGGTAATTTTTACTTTACGTGGTGCTGGAAGGCCAACTTTGGCCTTCCAAAGAAGTGTGTTATGGTCAGAGTTATGCAACGGACCGAGAGAGAAGGGTACTTCGTAATAATCGGGAATGTTCGTGAAAATAAGATCTAATATACTACCACTGACGTGAGTAGGGATTGAGACAACTTGCTTAAGGTCAAGCATGCTGGAGACCCATGCCTTATTAGTCTGATTGAAATCACCAGCGATTACAAAAGCAGGCGCTGCGTGTCTGCGGCGTAGGTTATCAGTGCAGTTTTGGATATACTGGATCAGTTCTTTTCTGTTCTTTGCACTTTCGGGGTAGTAAACTGCAGCTACAACCAAGCACGAATATCGCTTTGATAGGCGCTTTGGTTTGCATTCGACCCAAATTACTTCATGGCATGATTCACTGGGCTGACTTAGTAATTTACAAGGTAAGTCTTCCCGAAAGTACAGTCCGACCCCACCGCCTCGTCGGTTAATCCCTCGGTCGCGTCTCGTATTAAAAAAACACTTGTACCCCTTGATATGCCCGGTTTCATCGTTAATATCCCAACATTCTGTGATAACAGCAATGGGGGAACTCGTCTGTTTGAGAACTACTTCAAGTTCGTCGGTTTTATTGTTTAGTGATCGGGCATTACATACTAGGATATTGGGAAGTCTGCACTTCGACAAGAAAAACTCAGGTGTTAGGGGAGGTGGGGTACTTGACAGTGACGATACTGGGTCAGCGTACCACGGACGAAGCGAAGGAGGGATTTCACTAGGAGGGATGCAGTTAACTACTGTCAGAATACGTTCCCTTGCTGTACTGAGAGACCTCGCTCTGTTGTTAGAAACGAGAACAGGGATAGCACAATTTTTATTTCTTTGGCCTCCTCTTTTCCCTCTGTGGCTACGCTTGGATCGCTGTTGACTTGGATTGACATCAGGCGGCTTTCTCAACAGTCGAAAGAGCCTTAAGTTAATGAAAATAAATGGCGCCACTGTCAGACGAGATGAATTCAGTTCATATAAATCAGCTTTTCCGTACTTTAATGCCATCGTTATTGCACTAATGGAAACTATGACAGTCAAATTTTCGATTATTCATACCACCACAGCAGAAAAGAAACCATGAGAAAATTCACAAATAAAGCTATACTTGTACGACGCTCAGGCTGCTATTTGAGCGCTCTGGAACGCCATCTCCAATTAAACTCCAAATTACAAAATAGATGGCGCCACTGTCAGCGAGATGAATTCAGTTCGTATAAGTCAGCTTTTCAGTTCTTTAATGCCATCATTAGTGCACTAATGGAAACTAGGAAAGTCAAATTTTCGATTACTTACACCATCACAGCAGAAAAACCACGAGAAAATTCACAAATCAAGCTATAATTGGACGACGCTCAGGCTGCTACTTGAGCGCTCTAAACGCCATCTCCAAAAAGAAAATATATATTATTATTATAATATATATATATATATATATATAATATATATATATATATATATAGATATATATATATATATATATGATATATATATATATATATTATATATATATATATATATATATATATATATATATATATATATATATATATATATATATATATATATATATATATATATAATATATATATTATATATATATATATATATATATATATATATATTATATATATATATTATATATATATATATATATATATAGAATATATATATATATACTATATATATATATATATATTCGGAAGCCGGAAGTAAGTATATATGAAGAAGGTGACAGCTTGTCTGTGTCTTGACTTTGGCGAGTAAAAATCAGGGTTAATAATACCATTTATAGGTGAAAGAATTTTGAAGGCATTTTCAGAAAGTTTGCTTCAGGGAAGAGCAAGCAACCCCGGAAAATACAATACAGTGCTTAAAAAATAAGTAGATATAAGTCTTAGCACTCATTTGGTGATGAGTGACATTTTGTTTATGAAAGTAATTTGTTTTACGTCATAAATTTGGAAAATGTGTCCACTTTAAGTCTAAAATGTGTTCATTTTTTGCCATATTATGTCCAGGCACATAGAAATATGTCCTTTGAACATAAAATATGTCCAGTTGGAAACCCTGTCGATCAGACAGATTATTTAACCGATCTAACCAAATTTGGAATTAATTAATATAAGCAAATATTAAGTGGGGATATTGTCAGAGCTCGAAATTCATAGAGGTTGGACTTACGGCCTCACCTCATTATTCGAGCTCTTCCAAAAATTGTAATAGTTAAAAGCTTATCTGATGCATTCTTCAATTAACTAGAAATATATCAATAATTATATATATTTCCTTTTAAAATCTTTGAAGCTATCCAAAAAATCCTAAATAAGACATCATTTTTAACGTCAATAATAAACTATGCTATATTTGAAATTTTTTATTTCATAAAATCTTTATTACAAGCGAAAACATACTTTAAATTCAATAATGATTCTAATTATAGTTGTAAAAACAATGTTTGAAAATTTTAACCGTAAAATCATCCCTTTGTACGAGACAAGCTAAAAAGTTAGCAGCCGCACCAGGGGCTACTAACTCGGTAGCTTGTCTTGTGCAAAAGGACCAATTTATACTTAAAGTTTTGACAAATCGTTTTTTCTATTATAATAAAAAGCATTATAGATTTTAAAGTATATTATCATTTGTAATAAAGATTTCATGAAGTATCAAAATCTCATATAAAGTATATCTAATGACTGACGTTCTAAATGATGTTTTATTTAGGGTTTTTTTGATAGCTAAAAAGATTTTGAAAAGAAAAATAATTGTGCAATTTCATAATTAATAATTAATTAATTATAAATTTTTTTTTTTGTAATTTTAGAAGAGGTCGAATATTGAGGTGAGGCCAAAAGTCCGACCTCTATGAATTTGAATGAATGAATGATTTTTATTACCCATCTTTAACAATACAAAAAAGTAAAAATGGAGTAGAGAGAAAATGAAAAGAAAACAACAACACATCGAACAAACGAGCAACTTAAATTAATTCTTCAAAAACCAATGGCGAAACTATTTACATAAAAAGACAACCATTACACAATACTAACTATAGCTTCAAACATACTATGCGTTGGGTCTAAAGATTTCAGGAACGTTTTCCTCCTGGTCACGATCACGACGAAGGGGTCATCGAGTCCGTAACGTGCTGAAATCTGGCGGTTTCTTTGCCAGGGGGAAGGCTAAGCAGATATTTTGCAAACTTATAGAACTCTGTACGGATTGTTTTTTTATCATCAACAGTGAACAAAGACCAGAAAGGTGATAAAGCTAAGATATGAGGGGTGGCAAAGGAATTGAAGATCCGTGCTTAGAATGCGGCGGTTATATAGGCGTTTGCATGATAAAATCATCCCATACGCTTTTTGGACTTTCTGTTTGAGATCATTTATTAGACAGAACCGGGTAGCTTTAAGATTAGACCCAATTGGCAAACCAAGGTAAGTCATTGATGCTGCTGCAGTAACAGTAATTACTACCTAGTGCAAATATGACAGGTGCCAACTCTTTCTTACGACAATTAAAGACGACCACCTCGCTTTTGCTGGAGTTGAATTCTAGGCCTATGTTAGCATATTCATTAGACAAAACTCTGAAATTACTCTCTATGCCACTAACGGATCTACTCAGATTTAAAATGTCATCAGCATAATTAACAAGAGACAAATCAATTCCACGAAAAATAAAGCACGTTTCCACCGTCTTCTGAGCCTCGATGAAACTGTTATTATAAAGAGGCGCTGATGATAAGGCCCCTTGGCGAATGCCTTTTCGTACTGGTATGAGGAAATCGGATACAGTCGGGCTCTGGTTTTTTAGTACCCTTACTTTAACCTTCAACTTAAAATACATGTTCCTATAAGTAGCAATTATAGATCTGTCAAGACCTCTCTTAAACGCAGAGATAAGCAGTTGTGCATGGATACCCGAATCAAAAGCCCCGCTGACGTCGTGGCCTGCAAGTACCACGGTTTCACCTTTAGCATCTGCATCCAACAAAACATTGGACAATAGGCTATGCACGTGCTCGCGGCTAATATTTCTCTTGAAACCGAACTGCGAGTCTGGCGTACTACAAACATACCTTATCTCCTCAATAACTAATAACTCTATCAATTTACAAAAAACGGGAGCAACGGTTATCAGGCGGTAAGAACAACATTCAGATGGGTCTTTACCTTTCTTGATGACAGGGGTGATTACACCGGTACAAAAATATCTGGCACTAGACCACAACTAAAAATCATTTGGAACATAAGTGCTAGATGTACTTTTAACAGTTCGCTACCGAGAATCAGATACATACCACAGATATTATCTACTCCTTTAGAGTACTTCTTTTTTAGTTTAAGGATAGCCGAACGAACATCCGACACACTCACTGAGTGACCAAGATCCGGTTCCAAAGATTCTAAACAGAGATCAAAATCTCTCTCAAACTTGCACTCCAATTCAGGATCAGGTGCAGCAAACTTGCTCGTGAAATAACTATTCCATTCACTTTCACTAGGGGCGGATTCGTTACTAGGCGCTTTAGCAGATCGATTCTTTTTGATGAACTTCCAAATTTTATTTGGATCGACTCCGTAGCGACTCACTGTTTTCATCAATCACACGATAACGATGCAAGGCGAGACATTTGGAGAACTGCAGCTTTGTATACAATCGAATACTGTTTACAACACCTTGTTTAGGACGGCCCGAATCAATCCACACACTATACCATATTTTAGCTTGTCGACACGCATTAACCAAAGCTGGGTTTTTCCGACCATCCTGGTAATTCTGACCCAATTCTCACTTTACGAATAGGAACCGCGGTTTTTTCTGCACTGGAGATTTGGAGATCTTAAATGACAAGACCCGATTTAATATATGCCTTGATGAAATTATTACAAATTTAGGCACTTCTATATTAAACGCACTCTTTTATATAGTGCTAGTTTGGTTAATGCTAATGAAATAAAATAGGATGAATATATAATAGTTTAGAAACAAATTTGGGCTATATATTTACACATTAGGGGGTAGGGGTAAAGCATAGCATATATAGACAATTCTTGTCTTCCCGTAAATATCGGTCAAGCTGCTTTCCACTCATCGCGAATGTTAGATGGAAATCAAAGCAAGTTTGCAGCTTACGAATAATACTTTATAGAGATAGTAAATATACAGATAGCGGCTTTTGCTCTTTCTCGATATCTGGCTTATAGAGACTCAATTCCAGCTTTTTGATTCTGACGAACTTTGGCAGTTGACAAAACTAGGACTCATAAAACTAGTCTAGACTTCAAATTCAGCAATACTTCAGCGTTAAGTCCGGCAAAAGGCGAGTCCCATAAATCACCTCGATCGAGATGTCTATCGATTTACAATCTTAACGATCATTTAAACTTCTTACTCACTCAGTTACTCACTTTATAAATATGTGAAATCCTATTCATTGTTTTAGATAAAAAGAAAAAAACGTATATTGGAAGAAAAGTCTGCTACTGATTTCCTTGCCCTAATTTACAAGTAAAAAAAAATTCTTAAGTATGAGACGTATGTATTGTATAGGCTCTTCTCGTAAATTAAATAAAAAAAACAAGTTTTTAAACTGAAAGTAAGGAGCTACATTAAAACTTAAAACGAACAGAAATTATTCCGTATATGAAAGGGGCTGTCCCCTCCTCAACGCCTCGCTCTTTACGCTAAAGTTTTTTATTGTTTTAAAAAATAAAGTTGTGAGACAGAGTCAAACTTTAGCGTAAAGAGCGAGGCGTTGAGGAGGGGACAGCCCCTTTCATATACGGAATAATATCTGTTCGTTTTAAGTTTTAATGTCGCTCCTTACTTTCAGTTTAAAAAACTTGTTTTTTTTATTTAATTTCTGATCGTTTTATAGTTAATGCAGCTTTTATTTGCATAAAAATTTTACTTTTCTTTTGCTAAATGGATGTCTTTACAAATTAACTTACGTAACTAACTTCTATAATCGTATATTTTTCTTCTGGCAAAAAATACAAAGTTGCAAATTTTTGCAGATATGAGCTTGAAACCTATGTAATAGGGTTTTCTTATACGCTGAATCTGACGGTGTGATTTTCATTAGAATTCTTTCACTTGTAGGGGATGTTTCCCCCCTCGTTAAAAATCGAGTAAATTTTCTCAGGCTCGTAGCCTTTGATGAGTAATACTAAACTTAATAAAATTTATATATTTAGGATCAGCATTATAAACACATTCTTTTGATACATTTCTTGACATCAAAATACCGTTTTTAAAAGTTTTGATTACTATTGAGCCGTATCGCTTGTTTTTTTATTGTTTTTTTTTTATTACGTATATTTTATTACGTATATGAAGGGGTTCTCCTCTTAGTCAATACCACGCTCTTTACGTTAAAAGTTAAAAAAAAATTTGATTCACAAACCCCTGAATCACAAAGGCCGTTTAATTAGAATAGATAGCTCTTTTGAAAGCACTAAAAAAAACTGTAGCGTAAAGAGCGAGGTATTGACTTGGGGGAGAACCCCCTCACATACGTTATAATTTCTGTTCGTTTTAAGTTCTAATATTCCTTCTTACATTTCAGTTGAAAAAACTTGTTTTTTTTTATTTAATTTCTGATCGTTTTTTAAATAATGCTTGGAAATCCGGCGCCCCCTTCATAGAAATGTCCCTTACCCCAAAGAAACATCCTCCACGGAAATATTCTCCAGAGTAACCTCCTCCTCTAGCCCCCCCCCCTCCAGAAAAAATCCTTCCTGAAAATGGTTGTATACTTCCCAATAACCAATAAATAATGCTGGCAAGTCCGGCGCCCCCTTCATGGCAATTTCCCTTCCCACATGAAAACTTCCTTCATGAACTGATCCTCCAACATAACCACCGACCCACCCTTCCCTCCCACTACCAGAAAAAAAAACCTCCTGAAAACTTCTGTGTACTTCCCAATAACCAATACTTTATGTTAACATTGGGTAAAGTTCATAACTTTTAGCCCTCCCTCTGGGAACTTCGGGGGATTAAGTCATCCTAAAAGACATATTTACATATTTTCGACCATGCGAACAAAATGGCTATCTCAAAATTTTGATCGGGTGACTTTGGGAAAAAAATAAGCGTGGGAGGGGGCCTAGTTGCCCTCCATTTTTTTTGGTGACTTAAAAAGGGCACTAGAACTTTTAATTTCCGTTCCAATGAGCCCTCCCACGATATTCTAGGACCACTGGGTCGATACGATCACCCCTGGGAAAAAAAAAACAAACAAACAAACAAACAAATAAACACACATCCGTGATCTTTCTTCTGGCAAAAAATGTAAATTCCACATTTTTGTAGATAGGAGATTGAAACCTCTACAGTAGGGTTCTCTGATACACTGAATATGATGGTGTGTTTTTATTAAGGTTCTATAACTTTTAGGGGGTCTTTCCCCCTTTTTTTGAAAATCAGCCAAATTTTCTCAGGCGCGTAACTTTTGATGGGTAGCACTAAACTTGATGAAAGTTATATATTTGAAATCAGCATTGAAATCTGATTTTTTGATACATCTATTTATATCAAAAACCCGTTTTGTAGAGTTTCGGTTACCATTGAGCCGGGTCGCTCCTTACTTACAGTTCGTTACCACGAACTGTTTGACTGCAAATCCGAGCTTAAATTGAATTTGGAAAATTTGTTTGAGAGGGTGATTTTATAGCTTGATGCTAATTATCTTACTCTAAATTTTTCTAAGTCCAGTTTTTTTATTTTTTCGCGTGTTTCTCAGGTTTATCCCCAGTTATCAGAAATTCGCCAGCCAAGTGGAATAATTCATAGATCTAAAGACCGGCATGTTCGTTTTTTGGGCATTCTTGTTGATGAAAACCTATCTTTTAAAAGTCACATTGATTTATTAAAACGAAGATATGCAGGAGTCTCGGTATTTTAAGGAAATTTAGACATACTTTCCAGGATCGATTTTGAAAATCCTTTTTCACTGCTTGATCCAATTTTACGTTTCTTGCTGTTCAATTGTCTGGATGTCAACTTTTTCTTCACTGTTAAATCCACTTTCTAAGGTTTACTATATAGCTAGAAACCTCATACAGGAAACTAATCGTTCATTAGTTATACCATTACTTGATCTTGAGTCACTATACATTCTTTCATGTGCATGTTTTACTTTTGCTCAGCTTCATGGTGACCTCCCCCAGCCCCTAAGTGTTCCGCTATCTTTTAACTCTGACCAAAATAATTATAATCTTCGTAATATGACAAATCATGTTCAAGTTCCATTTACTCCTTGCATAAGGTCAGATTTTAATCCTCTAATGGCGTGTCATATTGTTTGGAATAAGTTGTCTGAATCAGCTCGAGGGTGCCACTCATTCGGTTTGTTTAAAAGAATTGTTAAAAATTCTTTGGCTTCATAGATGCTATTTTTATTTATGTTTTTATTTTATTTATTTTTATTTTTTTATTATTTTTTTAGTCTATTTAATCTAATTAATTAATTTAGTTTATTTATTCTATTTTTTCTATAGTTTTCATTTCATCTATATTTTCTTTTCTTCTGCTTCGTATGTGAGTAAGTGATCATTTTAAATTTTCTTTAATTTTTCATCTCTGAGTAAGCAATTCATATGTTGTCCCCCTTTGTACAGGCCAATGAGCCTTTAGGGGAATAATAACATGTAATATTGTATGTGTATCTAATGAAGAATAAAACTTATCTTAACTTACTACAATTCACAAGGACAACTGAATTGAAATAGGAAGTATTTATAAGGGACTGTAAAGTTTTAACGCAAGTTTAAATCTTATTGATGAGGATTTAGCCTCCTCAGTTTAATCAGAGACATCCATTAACTACGAAGATCCTCTTCAACTAATAAATTGAGGAGGATGTAGCCCTCTGATATTAAGAATGATTTCTGTTCCTTTTAAATTTTAACGTCGCTCTTTAATTACATCTGAGAAAAATTCTTCAATTATATATTTGAAAATAATATTCAAAATTGAAACAATATTTAAACTACTTGTATTTCTTTTTTTATGTCTCCATTTGGGTAAAACAATGTTTCCTGTTTTTTTTTTTTTTCTGGGTATTATGATGCCATGGAACCAAAACAACCACAAGTCTCGATCTCTTTAGAAAAATTCTTGGTCTTTTTTGGATAACCATTTCTAGAGAGATAAAACTTTTTGAACCCTATCCGGAAGCTAAACGTTTTTAGTCCACTTGTCCTCTTTGGATACTCCTTAAAAGATTCAAGTCGTTTAACCCATCCGTGAAATATTAGATATAAAGCTATTTTAATAGCCTAGGCAATTATGCTATATTTTTTTTACGTTATCACCCCACTTTTCCGTGAATCACTTCAAAATTGTATAAAAGCTAATGATGCCAAATTTTTTTGGCGAATAAAGACCCATAAATCTGGCCTCAAGATCCCGTCCCTCTAACGAAAAAAAGAATAATTTCGTGATTTTTATCCCCCTCATTTCTTCCCCAAAAACAAACTCCAGGAGCTTCATACTGATCATCCCAAGTCAGTTTCTTGGTGTTACAGATATGAAATTTTGATGACCCTCAAAGGCCCAACCTAACCCCTTACAAAATATTAAACGTTTTTTTATTCTAAACTTATGGGAGCTGACCTCTGACCCTCCATGGCCCACCTCCCCCTTAAGAATATTATTGATATTTTTTCAAAACTCACAAAGGCAGACTTCTGACCCTAATGGCTGGACATCCCACCAAAAATAATTATTAACTGTATGTTATTCCAAAACTTAAGGGAACTGACCCTCTGTCCTCTATAGACCAATCCCTCCCCTAAAAAAATGCTATATTTTATTCTAAAACTTATTGGAGCTAACCCTTCTCCTCTAAGGCCCATATCCGTCTCTCCCGGCAAAAAATATCAACAGAATTTTATTCCAAATCTTATGGGAGCTGGCCTCTAACCCGACGTCTCCACCAAACAAAACTTAGTAGCGATATATTATTCAAAAACTTAAGAAACCTGACCCTAGCCCTCAATAGAACGACCTCTCCCCCCCCCAAAAAAAAATATAATCTATGTTTTATTCTAAAACTGATACCCAGCCCTCTATGGCGGACCCCCCCCCCCCCATAAAAATCATTAATGACTTTTTATTCCAAACTAATGGAAGTTGACCCCTTACCCTCCACGGCCTGAATACCACCCCTGTCCAAAAATATATCAACAATATTTTACTCCAAAACTTATGGGCGCTGACCCCTGGCTATCAGGGGCCAGACTCTCCCCCCCCCCCCCCCAGCAAATGAGATTCGACTTCAGAAAAGAAGAGGAGTATTGTGGTTATTTGTTTGAATGGAAAATCAGAAGCAAGGAAAAACAAAAGATCATGCAAAGTAAAAGGTAACATAATAAATGAATAAGTAAAAAGTTTGTTTTTTTTATGTCTAGAAACGATTTTAAATTAGAATTTCAGTTTGTGTTGAAACTCTGTTTTTTGCTATAAATTCTCTTTCTTATTGAAGTGGTTGATGGCATTTGAAAATCAACATATTTACTTCAAGGTGCCCAAAAAATTTTATTAGTGAAGAATATAGCCAATCATTATAAACCATCGATTTTTTAGTGACTTTCAGTGAGATATTGGTGATCTTTTAGGTAAAATGTTCTTAATTTTTTTTTTAAATAAAGAGCGACATTAAAACTTAAAACTAACAGAAATTGTTCCAAATATCAGAGGGGCTGCCTTCTCCTCATTCTCCCACTTTTAACCATAACTTTAACATACTACAACTCACAAGGTCAGTCGAATTGAAATAGGAAGTATTTACTAGGGACTGTATGACTTTAACGTAAGTTAAAGTCTTTCTGAGGAGGATTTAGCCTCCTCAGTTCAATCAGAGACATCCATCAACTACGAAGATCCTCTTCAACTAATAAATTGAGTAGGATGTAGCCCTCTGATATTAAGAATGATTTCTGTTCCTTTTAAGTTTTAACGTCGCTCTTTAATTACATCTGAAAAAAATTATTTAATTATATATTTGAAAATAACATTCAAAATTGAAACAACATTTAAACTACTTGTATTTCTTTTTTTTGGCTACATTTGGGTGAAATAATTTTTCCTGTTTTTTTTTTCTTTTTTCTAGGCATTATGGTGCCATAAACCCAAAAGCTTACATACACAATTTATGGTCTCTTTAGAAAAATTCTTGGTCTTTTTTGGATAACCATTTCTTGAGAGATAAAACTTTTTGAACCCTATCCTGAAGCTGAACATATTTAGTCCATTTGCCCTCTTCGGAAACTCCTTAAAAGTTTCAAGTCGTTTAACCCTTCCGTGAAATATTACATGTAACATTATTTTAATAGCCTAGGCAATTATGCTATTTTTTTATGTTATCGCCCCACTTTTCCGTGAATCACTTCTAAGTTGTAAAGAGGCTAATAATTCCAGATTTTTTTGGCGAATAAAGACACATAGATCTGGCCTCAAAATCCCATCCCTCCAACGAAAAAAAATTTTTATTTTTCGTGATTTTTTATCCCCTTATTTCTTCCCCAAAAACAAACTCCAGGAGGTTCATACTGATCATCCCAAGTCATTTTCTTGGTGTTACAGATCGAGGCCGTATCCAACGGGGGGGGGGGGGTTACCCAGTTTCAACCCCCCCCCCCTGGAATTTATGACCGAATCGAAAATTAGTCTAAAATACCTGTAAAGACGAAAAATACCTGTAAAGACGGGAAAAAATCAGGTAACCCCCCCCCCCCCACAAAAATCCTGGATCTGCTCTTGTTAGAGATATGGCATTTTGTTGA
The DNA here is from genome assembly GCA_027921565.1 of Artemia sinica. NCBI lineage: Eukaryota > Metazoa > Arthropoda > Branchiopoda > Anostraca > Artemiidae > Artemia > Artemia sinica. The sequence goes on from CM051268.1 coordinate 50,992,736, forward strand.
CATGAATCAGTTCTTCCACAGTTTCTTTGAAATTAAAATCCATTCGTTTATGGCTGCTCAACTAAATAAATTATAATAATATTTGGCTAGGATTTAGTACACGGCCAAGTTTTTATTATTCTTATTGAACTGTTGATCCACATTTATTTGTTATTTCAGTAAAATTGGTTACTAAAGAAATTTGAAGTAAAGAGCGATCTATGCCGCAGTAAAACGAAACACTGACAATGGATTTTACTAGCGTTTGTAAGCATTTTTTTTTTTGTAAATGGTGATTCAATATTTGTAGAACTTATAAAGCTTACAGGTACCCATCAGTATAAACAGCATTAATTATTGGTAACCATCAGAGTAAATAACCCGAACAGTTAACCGACGTTAATATTGAATGTATCATCTAATTCTGACACATTTTCCAAATACAGATGATATCTTTCAAGCTGCAAGAATATAGGATATGTCTTTTAATCAGGTCCTTACCAAAGGTGCGGGTGATAATTAGATAGAAACTACCGATTCTCTTTCACAGAGCACGCCTAAGATGCTACCTTCTAATGCAGGAATCGGTAAAAAAAAATGTTTCAAAACACAGGGAATTCCTGCCGAAAATCTAAAAAGAGTTTGTTTTTTTTATTTCGAGCAATGCTTTTTGTTTCTCATAATGTACAAAAAGAATAAGAGATAATATATATAAATCCCCCTAGCCAAGATTGCGGAAAAAAACGAGCGAATAAGGATTAAAGGTTTGATATAACTGAAACTTATTGAAATTTTGGATTTTTAAAGTTAAAAAAGAAAAAAATAGTTATAGTGTTTGTTTTCAGTAAGATTCTAGTCTTTGGAAAGCACGCGGAGCGTCAGTCCTACTCCTTTTAGATTTTGCTCTTGTTTAGTTTGACTCAGTTATTTATTACTATTTTGGTTCTTTTTGCATAACTTTTATTTCCGATAGTAATTTAAGTTATTCTTAAATGTGAAAAAGTTTTCTTACATTATTAGTGCTAATCTTTGGTTCAATATTAATTCTTTACTTTTCTTTGAAAAACTTCTTGGTGGAAAACCTTTTATAGAATTAATATAGAGTGCAAAAAGACACTGGCAAATACCTTGACAAAAATAGACTAGGCAGAAAAGCCAGGAGCTACCCTGATGTTTCCAGATGGCTTGGGGTCTCCACTCCGCCAGAAGCTGCTTCCTCTGTCCCTATTTCAGGAAGGCAAGCCCTACTTGAGATCCTGGGGTCGTTCAGCTTGAGGTCCTGGGGACATCTTACTATCCAATTGTAAGCCGAATTAAATGATTACTTTTCACGTGTTTATCACGTAAATAGGATAATAGTAAAAAAGTAAAGACGTAAATAATAAAAAGGAAGCAAATTAATTAACAGGACAATAATTATTAATAAGACTGGGAGATGCTATAGACTAAGATTCAAGAGAAGAACAATGTGGCCCTAGGTAGGTGAGACTATGAGTGGAACACGTTTACACCCTTAGATTCAAAATTGAGAAGTGCCTGAATAATCGATCTCCTTTAGTCATCAGTTTTATAGAATATGAACAGACATTCGATTCAGCTGACAGAAAAAGTTGTGCTGAAGGTCCTATCATTCTATGGCATATCAGATAAGTACCTGAAAAAGATTAAGATCATTTACAAGAAGAATATTCCTGTGGTTAAGGTAACAAGTTAGGTTATTAGAGGGTTCAGCATGGAATCAGCTGTTAAGCAGGGTTGTGTCCGGTCACTATTTAATGGATTATTTTGCCGGGCTTTGTCTTTGTGAACACGGCAAAGACAATAGGAGGACATGGTATCAAATTGGAAGATAAAACTCTCCTAGACTTAAAAAATTAAGACGGTTCGAGCATCTTAGATAAAAATTTTAGCGAAATAATAAAATTTTATGTTCAATGATGATATAAAAAGTAGAATAGTCAAGACGCAGGGTGCTTTATTTAGAAGTTTGAATAAGTTTGGGAAAATCGGAATATAAGTATGCGAATTAAGTTTACAATGTCGAAAGCCATAATAATGACAATACTTAAGTATGTCTCTGAAATGCAGTAGATTTGAAAGGTTGAAGTTTGCTAAATGATTTCCAAAGGAATTTTCTTAGAATAGTTTTGAAGCATCCTTTTGACTGACCGTATGCCAAACAACAAGCTTCATGAAAATGTGGTTCTATGCACGTTCTAATGCTATCACGAAAGATAAGTTTTGATCATTTACCCACGTTTTATGCATTTATGGTATTTTAGACAAATTGCCAATATTTTGCTTTGTTATCCTTCTGGGTCCAAAAATAAAGTCACCCTTGAATGGGGTATGTGAGAGGTCCTGAAAAGACATATAAAGGAAGTTGCACTTACATGAAGGGGATAAAAAGTGACAGTTTGAATAGATTGGGGTAGAAAATAAACGTGGAAAGCTGTAAGGAACTCAGGGAGATTGGTTCTGTAGCGTGTTGTTATTAGAAAAGTAATAGTAATGATGCTTAAGATGAGCATACATCACTCTTTCTCTATATCAAACGATTCAACACTTCACTTCGCTTCTCTTTAAAAATGAGAAATAACTTTTATCATCTTGATGTAAATTTACATTCTAACCTCTAAACCATTGCCAAAAGTAACTTTTACATGGTTTTAGGTTTTTAGTTTACTGTTTTTCATTCTTTGTTTATTATTTTTGTTCTGTTTCTTCTTTTTCTAAATATAATATTACCGGTTTCCTTCAGAAGTTTATCCCCACTCGATGTCCTTTGTGTCAGTGGTGGTAGAACTTAATTTATTTCGATGCACCATGTGCTTTGTAACTAAATCGGATACTTTCGCAGGTCAATTGATGCTTTTACTTCTCGTCAATTTATTGCTTTTAGTGAAGTATTCACCCTTTGTATGCGTATTCAAAAGCATTTTTCAAAAGATCTTTCGAAGACTTTGTATTAAAAAATAAGGTAGGTGAATGTTTTTTTTTCGTAGAAGTACCTTTAGACACACTCCTCCTCCTCTTGAAATCTTAATTCCGTAAAATTACTCTTCTTAATTGCATTGGTTTTACTAACATTGTTTTTCAGCACAAAAAGAATAGTTTATTGCCGTGTTTCTGAAGAATATTTGCATTGATGAAGAACTAAACATAAAGATGTTTTTGGCTATAAGGTCAGAACAAGCCTTAAGCTTAGATTGGGCGATCAGGCCTCTGTTTTTAAACAAAACATACTAAAAGTAGAGTGCTAAGTTATACTTTTATGACTCTATGTTCCTTCCTGTGTTATTTGGGTGGATTATGTTCCTTCCTCTGCTATTCTAAGGGTTCACAAACTCAAAGGTCGCCTCCTCCCCTCCAACTTTTTGGCCCCCTCCCCATTTTTTTTTATTTTTTTTAGCATGATATATTTTTCTTCAACTTTTTTTTACATGTCTTCGAATGAGATGAAACATACTTAAATTCAGTAGTGTTTTGTCATGGTTTACCTTTTCAAAGTTACATTTTCTTGATTTTTCAAAGTTCATTTTGTATTTCTTCTATTGAAATGCAAGAGTTGGAATATTTCAGTAGTGTTTTGTTGTGCTTTACCTTGTCAGAGTTACATTCTCTTGACTTTTCAAAGTTCATTTTGGATTTCTTCTATTGAAATGCAAGAGTTGGAATATTTCAGTAGTGTTTTGTTGTGCTTTACCTTGTCAGAGTTACATTCTCTTGACTTTTCAAAGTTCATTTTGGATTTCTTTCCTTGTATTGCAAGAGGTGGAATATTTAAGAAGTGTTTTGTCGTGGTTTACCTTGTCACAGTTACATTCTCTTGATTTTTCTAAGTTCATTTTGGATTTTTACATTCTCTTGATTTTACAAAGCTCATGTTGAATTTCTTTAATTGAAATGCAAGACTTGGATTATTTCAGTAATGTTTTGTCGTGGTTTACCTAGTGTGTGTCTTTCTCAGTTTATGTGCCTGATTCTATTTGTTTGCATGTCTGGGTTGGTGTTTGCAAGTCCAAGTATTTGTCTTTGTTGGTTTAAATGTCTAAAGTGTCTGTTTTTCTCTGTTTATGTGGCTGATTCTGTTTGTTTACATGTCTTGGTTGGTGTTTGCAAGTCAAAGTATTTGTCTTTGTTGGTTTGAATGTTTAATGTGTCTGTTTTTTCTCTGTTTGTGTGTCTGAATCTATTTGTTTGCAAGTCTGGGTTGATGTTTGCAAGTCCAAGTATTTGTCTTTATTGGTTTGAATGTATAAAGTGTCTGTCTTTCTCTGTTTGTGTGTCAGATTATATTTGTTTGCATGTCTTGGTTGGTGTTTGCATGTCCAAGTATTTGTCTTTGTTGGTATGAATGTCTAAAGTGTCTGTCTCTCTCTGTTTGTGTGTCTGATTCTATTTGTTTGCATGTCTGGGTTAGTGTTTGCAAGTCCAAGAATTTGTCATTGTTGGTTTGAATGTCTAAAGTGTCTGTCTTTTTTTTGTGTGTCTGATTCTATTTGTTTGCATGTCTGGGTTGGTGTTTGCAAGTCCAAGTATCTGTCTTTGTTGGTTTGAATGTCTAAAGTGTGTGTCTATCTCTGTTTGTGTGTCTGATTCTATTTGTTTGCATTTCTGGGTTGGTGTTTGCAGGTCCAAGAATTTGTTTTTGTTGGTTTGAATGTCTAAAGTGTCTGTCTTTCTCCGTTTATGTGGCTGAATCTATTTGTTTACATGTCTGGGTTGGTGTTTGCAAAACCAAGTATTTGTCTTTGTTGGTTTGAATGTTTAAAGTGTCTGTCTTTCTCTGTTTGTGTTTCTGATTCTATTTGTTTGCATGTCTGGGTTGATGTTTGCAAGTCCAAGAATTTGTCTTTGTTGGTTTGAATGTCTAAAGTGTCTGTCTTTCTCTGTTTACATGTCTGATTCTATTTGTTTGCATGTCTGGGTTGGTGTTTGCAAGTCCAAGTATTTGTCTTTGTTGGTTTGAATGTCTAAAGTTTCTGTCTTTCTCTGTTTGTGTGTCTGATTCTATTTTTTTGTATGTCTGGGTTGGTGTTTTTAAGTCCAAGTATTTGTCTTTGTTGGTTTGAATGTATAAAGTGTCTGTCTTTCTCTGTTTGTGTGTCTGATTCTATTTGAATGCATGTCTGGGTTGGTGTTTGCAATTCCAAGTATTTGTCTTTGTTGGTTTGTATGTCTAAAGTGTCTGTATTTCTCTGTTTGTGTGTCTAATTATATTTGTTTAAAGGTCTGGGTTGGTGTTTGCAAGTCCAAGAGTTTGTCTTTGTTGGTTTGAATGTCTAAAGTGTCTGTCTTTCTCTGTTTGTGTGTCTGACTCTATTTGTTTGCATGTCTGGGATGGTGCTTGCAAGTCCAAGTATTTGTCTTTGTAGGTTTGAATGTCTAAAGTGTCTGTCTTTCTCTGTTTGTGTGTCTGATTCTATTTGTTTGCATGTCTGGGTTGGTGTTTGCAAGTCCAAAAATTTTGTCTTTGTTGGTTTGAATATCTAAAGTGTCTGTCTTTCTCTGTTTTTGTGTCTGATTGTATTTGTTTGCATGTCTGAGTTGGTGTTTGCAAGTCCAAGTATTTGTTTTTATTGGTTTGAATGTGTAAACTATCTGTCTTTCTCTGTTTGTTTGTCTGATTATATTTGTTTGTATGTCTGGGTTGGTGTTTGCAAGTCCAAGAATTTGTCTTTGTTGGTTTAAATGTCTAAAGTATCTGTCTTTCTCTTTTTGCGTGTCTGATTCTATTTGTGTTGCATGTTTGGGTTGGTGTTTGCAAGACCAAGAATTTTTCTTTGTTGGTTTGAATGTCTAAAGTGTCTGTCGTTCTCTGTGTGTGTGTCTGATTCTATTTGATTGCATGTTTGGGTTGGTGTTTGCAAGACCAAGAATTTGTCTTTGTTGGTTTCAATGACTAAAGTGTCTTTTTATATTGTATATAAGTATATTGTCTTTTTCTGTTTATGTGTCTGATTCTTTTTGTATGCATGTCTGGGTTGGTGTTTGCATGTCCAAGTATTTGTCTTTGTTGGTATGAATATCTAAAGTGTCTGTCTCTGTGTGTCTGATTCTATTTGTTTGCATGTCTGGGTTGGTGTTTGCAAGTCCAAGAACTTGTCATTGTTTTTTTGCATGTCTAAAGTGTCTGTCTTTCTCTGTTTGTGTGTCTGATTCTATTTGTTTGCATGTCTGGGTTGGTGTTTGCAAGTCCAAGTATTTGTCTTTGTTGGTTTGAATGTCTAAAGTGTCTGTCTTTCTCTGTTTGTGTGTCTGATTCTATTTGATTGCATGTCTGGGTTGGTGTTTGCAAGTCCAAGAATTTGTCTTTGTTGGTTTGAATGTCTAAAGTGTCTGTCTTTCACCGTTTATGTGACTGATTCTATTTGTTTACATGTCTGGGTTGGTGTTTGCAAGTCCTAGTATTTGTCTTTGTTGGTTTGAATGTTTAAAGTGTCTGTCTTTCTCTGTTTGAGTGTCTGATTCTATTTGTTTGCATGTCTGGGGTGATGTTTGCAAGTCCAAGAATTTGTCTTCGTTGGTTTGAATGTCTAAAGTGTCGGTCTTTCTCTTTTTACATGTCTGATTCTTTTTGTTTGCATGTCTGGGTTGGTGTTTGCAAGTCCAAATATTTGTCTTTGTTGGTTTGAATGTCTAAAGTGTCTCTCTTTCTCTGTTTTTGTGTCTGATTCTATTTGTTTGCATGTCTGGGTTGGTGTTTGCAAGTCCAAGCATTTGTCTTTGTTGGTTCGAATATCTAAAGTATCTTTCTTTCTCTGTGTGTGTGTCTGATTCTATTTGTTGGTATATTCGGGTTGGTGTTTGCAAGTCCGAGAGTTTGTCTTTGTTGGTTTGAATGTCTAAAGTGTGTGTCTTTCTCTGTTTGTGTGTCTGATTCTATTTGTTTGCATGTCTGGGCTGGTGTTTGCAAGTCCAAGAATTTGTCTTTGTTGGTTTGAGTGGCTAAAGTGTCTTTCTTTCTCTGTTTGTGTGTCTGATTCTATTTGTATGCATGTCTGGATTGGTGTTTGCATGTCCAAGTATTTGTCTTTGTTGGTATGAATGTCTAATGTATCTGTCTTTCTCTGTTTGTGTGTCTGATTCTATTTGTTTGCATGTTTGGGTTGGTGTTTGCAAGTCCAAGAATTTGTCATTGCTGGTTTGAATGTCTAAAGTGTGTGTCTTTCTATTTGATTGTATGTCTGGGTTGGTGTTTGCAATTCCAAAAATTTGTCTTTCTTGGTTTGAATGTCTAATGTGTCTGTCTTTCTCCGTTTATGTGGCTGATTCTATTGGTTTACGTGTCTGGGTTGGTGTTTGCAAGTCCAAGTATTTGTCTTTGTTGGTTTGAATGTTTAAAGTGTCTGTCTTTCTCTTTTTGTGTGTCTGATTCTACTTGTTTGCATGTCTGGGTTGATGTTTGCAAGTCCAAGAATTTGTCTTTATTGGTTTGAATGTCTAAAGTTTCTGTCTTTCTCTGTTTACATGTCTGATTCTATTTTTTGCATGTCTGGGTTGGTGTTTGCAAGTCCAAGTATTTGTCTTTGTTGGTTTGAATGTCTGAAGTGTCTGTCTCTCTCTGTTTTTGTGTCTGGTTCTATTTGTATGCTTGTCTGGGTTGGTGTTTGCTTGTCCAAGCATTTGTCTTTGTTTGCAATACCAACCTTTTTTTCAAGTAACTGTATTCACGTTAGGTTCATTTAGGTTCACTTTGCGTGGCGCGCCACGCGAAGTGAACCCAAATGAACTAAACGTGAATACAGTTACTTGAAAAAAAGGTTGGTATTGCAAACAAAGACAAATACTTGTACATACAAACACCAACCCTGACATGCATTCAAATAGAATCAGACACACAAACAGAGAAAGACAGACACTTTAAACATTAAAACCAACAAAGACAAATACTTGGACTTAAAAACACCAACCCAGACATACAAAAAAATAGAATCAGACACACAAACATATGAAGACAGACACTTTAGACATTCAAACCAACAAAGACAAATTCTTGGACTTGCAAACACCAATCCGGACATGCAAACAAATAGAATCAGACACACAAACACAGAAAGACTGACACTTTAGACATTCAAACCAACAAAGACAAATACTTGGACTCGCAAACACTAACCCAGACATGCAAACAAATAGAATCAGGCACATAAACTGAGAAAGAGAGACACTAGGTAAACCACGACAAAACATTACTGAAATAATCCAAGTCTTGCATTTCAATGAAAGAAATTCAAAATGAACTTAGTAAAATCAAGAGAATGTAAAAATCCAAAATGAACTTTGAAAAATCAAGAGAATGTAACTGTGAAAAGGTAAACCACGACAAAACACTACTGAAATATTCCAACTCTTACATTTCAATGAAAGAAATCCAAAAAGAACTTTGAAAAATCAAGAGAATGTAACTGTGACAAGGTAAAGCACAACAAAACACTACTGAAATATTCCAACTCTTACATTTCAATGAAAGAAATCCAAAATGAACTTTGAAAAATCAAGAAAATGTAACTGTGACAAGGTAAACCACGACAAAACACTACTGAATTTAAGTATGTTTCATCTCATTCGAAGACATGCAAAAAAAAGTTGAAAAAAATGTATCTTGTTAAAAAATATAAAATAAAAAAATGGGGAGGGGGGGCCAAAAAGTTGTAGGGGAGAGGGGCGCCCTTCGAGTTCGGGGATAGGGGACCTTTGGGGGGTTGATGTCTCTGCTGGTTAGAGTCGCTGGTGCTTATGATCCTCGATGGTTCGTACTCACATACACCTTACTACTTGATTTGCAAGGATTTCTAAGGTTTGTTCTGAATTTCATTACTAAAATTCTTTTCTTGCCATCTACATCTCTCTTAGTATCAACTTTTAGTATACTATAACGTTAGACTATATTTTAAACTGACAACACTGTTCAAACACCACTTGTGTATTATACAGAACACATCGGAGAGGTAGAGCTAGGTCAACTCGCAATGTCATTCTATCATCATTAACCATTTTCATAGATTTATGTTGTCTCAAATTTATAATAAATAAGGTATGAATTAACATGCTCTTCAGGGTTACCTTAACTGCTAATCACTTTAACTCTTTTTCTCCACCTTCATACAATCCCATTCGCAAATACTATATAGCTCTGTTTTTTTTCTCTATTATTCAATTAATATCGTTTGTAAAGTCCAATTCGTGAATCCCTTATCCCTTTTTGCAAATGTCAGTCAAACAATTCTAGACATGTTACATTTTTAATCAAACTACTCTCGAGTTAAGGCAATTGTCCAAAAAAAAATCGATCGCTTTTTGCAAGGGGAATCCCCGCTCGCTACTCACTCTCTTTGAAAAGGTGTAGAGCTTCTATAGAATAGAATAGGAAGGAACATTAAACCCTTAGAATAGCATAGGAAGGAACATAAACCCTTAGAATAGCATGGGAGGAACATAAACCCTTAGAATAGCATAGGGAGGAACATAAACCCTTAGATAGCAGAGGAAGGAACATAATCCACCCAAATAGCACAGATAGGAATATAGAGTCATAGAAGTATAACTTAGCACTCTACTACTAAAAAAGACTCTACAAACCTATAATTTTAATTAATTTTTGTTCATTAATTAGATTTTTTCTTGAAAATCATTTTTTCGGGAATAGGAAAACTTCTACAGAAAAATTTGAAATAATCTCTACGGTAATTATTTGCGCATGTTTTTTTTTGTTTAAGAATTCGTTAAATTTTATTATAACACATACTACAAGACTGAATCTGTGAACCACCACCTTCGTCATCAGTGGATCTACGATACTCATTTACTCGTTTACTTTTTCGTTATTTTTTATTCTTTTTTTCTCTGTCTTTTTTGTTGTGTTATTCGTATTTTTGAACAACGTTTTTCAATTGCGATTGGATTAAATAGTCTTTTATATTTACTATTTTAGGATTTTCATCTAAACTTGTTAACCACGATTTGACCCTCAAATGCTGTTTTTTCTATTTGTTCTGCGTTTGATCCTTATCTTCTTCAAATCCTTTTTCTTTTCTATTCTTGCTTTTCCCAATTTTCTTTAAAAAAAAACACACTAAACCAGTTCTCATTAGAACCAGTTCTTTGTTACCCCGACTGATGCTCCTTGGGATATAAAATAACGGAAGCAGACTCGTTGTTGGGATTTTGAACTAAATCATAGGAAGAATTTTATGTCGAAGGTACTTTTCTTGGAGGATTTATTCACAGAGGGAGGAATTTTCCATGGAGGGGGAGGTGGAAATCCTTGGCTTGTTTGAAAAACGACCTGTAATTAAATTAAAAAATGCGATTTTTTTCCACTGAAAATAAGGAGCCAGGTTAAAACTTAAAACGAACAGAAATTATTCTGTATATAAGAGGGGCTTCCTCCTCCTCAGTACCCCACTCTTAAATATTTAGTTCGACCTCTTGTCTCAATTCTTAAAGAACAATTCCGTAAACACATAGACCGCTAATTTACAATCAGAAATATTTATTTTGAAGTATTAAAACCTTTAGCACGAAGAGTGGGGTCTTGTTAAGGAGGGGACTACACTATAATAAATGGAATAATTTCTTTTCGTTTTAAGTTTCAAAGCTGCTCCTTACTTTCAGTAGAAAATTTAATTGTTTTTATTTTAATTATAAATGGACGTATCCCATCAAATTTCATGTGATAGCGTTGACTCCAACATTAACTGTCTCAGATAAAGTGCATTAAAGGATTTTTAATAATCCCTTTCACCTAACAGAAGGATTAAGTTCTAACATTAATCAAAATGTTAGCTGATACCAGAAATTAGCTTTCACTTCTTTCAAGGCTAATCAGCTTTCCAAAAATTATTTTCAGTCACAAAAGTTTCAGGATTCTTTAATAGTTTCCTAAACATAACTTCTATAATTCCTGATAGTCTTATGAAACACTACTTTTCGTTTGAATCTTTTTTTTATATTATTGCAATAGGCCGTGCAACATAATGGCTGTGCATAAATAGGCTGTGCACAATAGGCTCTGCATAAATCGTACAATTGTTTTCGTAAGACGTTTTTACAGAAAATATTCTCAAAAATGAGGAAAACCATTAATAGCAATTTTACCTGGACTTAGTTTGACAAACTAAACGAGTATAATGAGTACTATCTTGAAACTATTAAGTTAGATCAACTCTTTTTAAACTATTAGCTCGTGATCTGGAAAAGTGTCGCGTAGCGAAATTTTTGGATCGTGAGAAATTTTATTGTCAAATATTTTACAGTGATAAAAATACTGCAAGGCATTAAATATGGGCAAAATATTCGAAAAACTCCTTTGTCGAACGATAATGTCTCGAATAGAATTTATGATATAAACAAGGACCAGTTGGTGCAACTAATTATAAGAATTAAAGAAATAATTTTTTTTTTAATTTAGTTGTACAAAAGAGTTGATCAGTAGGCCTACTTAGTACATGTCAGGTACGTTCATAAAGAAAGCCTGGAGTAAGAATTGTTATTTTGTCGTCCTATGAAAGACCGTACTGATGGTAATTGTCAAGTTGAGAAATTTGACAAATTTTTCAAGTTAACAGAATTTTTAAAAACTGAAGGTTAAGAATGTAAAGGTTTAGAATTTGAATCATTTTTTTTCAATCTTCTAATTATGATCAAATAGCTTTCTCACTACCTAATTCATCGAGATGCCCTTGCAGCAAAAAAAAAAAAAAAGGAAAAAAAAATTAACACCAAAATTGAACAATGGGCTCCAGGATGCTGGTAAGATTATAAATCAAACAGTTCTTGTTAGCAAACTCTAAGTAGATAGACACTGGGCTCAATATTAACCGGCACTCTAAAAGCGGGATTTTGATTTCAATAGACGTATTAAAAAATTGGCTTATTATGCTTATTCCAAATAAATAAGATTCATAAGGTTTATTGTTACCCATCACAAGCTACGATTAAAATTTGGGAAATTAGGGCATACAAAAGTCGTTCTAAATGTTTCGAGTATCGACAAATCTACAATCGAGAGATCTCGTTGTAAAAATTTACTGCAAAAATAAAAACATAGCTCCGCATATATTTTACATTGAATATGGATTTCAAAATGTAGCTTGGATTCAAAAACCGTTTTAGATTGGCTTAAATGAGATTGGCCACCAGCCACTTTAAGCTCGAGAGGAATTTGTTGAGCTTGTAAGTGACTCAAACTTAAAACAACAATTTCCAAAAAAAAACTTAACTGAATATTGGAAAGGAACTAGAGCTGATTTTTCCATAATCGCTGATATGGCGTTAAATGTTCTCCTTCAGTTAGACACAACATATTTATGGAAAGTTGTTTCTCAGCTTTAACAAATATGAAAGCCCAATATTTTTCGTCGCTAAAAAACGTTGAAGAGGTCTGGCGTAAAACAGTGACACAAATTCCATCGATATTTTGTTTGTTATGCAATAAAAAACATGCATATCCCTGTCATTCAATTCAATTTTAATTTAATGGTTAATGCTCAACAGCTGCCTTCAAATATATACGAGTGAACTAAGACGGAGACGGTCAGAATTCCCCTTTGTTTATGTTTTGTATGCAAAAATACTATTTTGATGAAAAATAGGGCATTTCATTTTTATAATTATAATAAATACAATTTTACAGCTTTATTTGCAATTTTTGATTTTAGATTTCTGTATGTTTCTACACACATTCTAAAACTATATATTTTCTTATGTAAATGTACACTGTTAGGTAAAAAAAATCATTAAAATTTAATTTTTTTTATCTGTCTTTTATATGGGGTCGCCAAGAAACTCATAAATGGGGTCGTGAAAATCATGGGGTTGTGAATAAAATTTTTTTAAGAAGCCCTGAGTTAGATCATAAATAGTTATTACTTATTTTTCATTGGCAGTTCTTTCATAATGTCAGTTAAAAAAAAAACAAAAAAACAATAAATAAGCAAAAATGTGTACATTTTCTTGGGGCTACAGATGTTTCATATGAGATCGATTGGGGCTAAGGATGATTTATAGAACATCGATTGGGTCTAGACCTAGAGATGATTCATGTGACACTGGTTGGTGCTACCGATGTTTCATATATCAACATTTTAGGATGTTCATTTTCTACTGATCGACGAATAACTTTAACATGCGGCTTTTTTTATTTCTTTACTAGAATTAATTACGAGCAACTTTTTACGTCTCATTTTATCTTTTTTCTCTGACATATGCTATAAAGTTAGTCTTGCTTGCCCTTATAAAACAAAAAAATTAGTATGTTTTAACGCCTCATCTTGGCATTAGAAAATAAATACGTTCTGATATAGCATGGCAAAGGATATTTTGTCATTTGTGACAGCTATTTATCTTTGGTACAATCGTGATATTTCATTGACAGTAAATAAAGAAGCATGGTAATTTTCCGTATGTTATAAATGGCATTCAACCATGAAAACTTGTGATAGAAAATGCTTGAAAAATGTCCTATTTATATGCATTATTGCTAAAGAAATAGGGGAACTTGAATCATAAGAATTAAGTAAATGAATTATTGTAGCTTTTTAAACATGCTTTCGTGACAAAAATACATGTTGCAACGGATATCTCACCCGTTGCAGCGATCGGTTCCTTTCTTGTTTTTTTTTAATGAATGGGATGTTAGGGAGGCATAAGCTAAATAGAAATTTTGTGATTGTCAGAAACATTAACTAGTTGTTGAAGTAAAATGCAAAATTACGATACATAACCTAGGTTTATAAAAGAACTAATGTAAAATCTTTGCCTCAATCTTTGCTTTATCGTTTTAAATTATTTTCGTTTGCCCAAAAATTTTATTTTCAGGTTCACGTTTCTGTTTGAAGTTTTTGTATATATCTATGGGGATCGAAATAAATTAGAAAACCACGATTAGAAGCCCAATTCACTTAAGAAACACTTAAGAAAACACCTTAAATAATTCACTTAAGAGATTAACTTAAAGCACAGTTTGATATTGAAGCACTTAAGAGAACACTTAAGAGAACACCTTAATTCACACCTTAAAGAACACCAAATTCACTTAAGAGAACACCTTAAAGCACAGTTTGATTTCAATATTGAAGCACTTAAGAGAACACCTTAATTCACACCTTAATTCACACCTTAAAGAACACCAAATTCACTTAAGAGAACACCTTAAAGCACACTTTGATTTCAATATTGAAGCACCTTTCAACCGATAAAATAAAATAATAACAAAAACAAAAAAATCTACAAAATTACTTGTACTTACTTATGGAGAACGTTTGAAGTTTTAGAATGGACATGGTCTAAGGAATAATTAAATACTCATTGGCAAAATTGTTAGTTTTATGATATTACTTTTTATTTAGAAAATATCTTTACGACTTTACATATTTACGAACTGACCAAAGGTTTGAAACTATAATCTCCGAAAGTATTCTTGATTGTTTATGTATCTAGAATACTCATAATGTATCTAGAATATTATATACAAAGTGTATCTTGAGTTTTTCCTTAAATACATAATGTATCTAAAGTACTATAATATATAAATACTCATATATATCTAGAATACTCATATAGTTTTACATTTGCAGATAAGACTAATTAGTTTCCATGTAGTTCTGGTGTTGATTAAGCGTTTCCGACGTTTATCTGACCTGAAAAATCTAAAGATCAGAAATATATTTTACACTGGTGCAGCAAAATGCTTCACTGCTAACTGGAATTCTGTTTCCTATTCTATGCTTTTCAGTCAAAACCATAAGAACTAGAAAACCGTTTTTCCAAAAACAGAGTGACAGTGCAAATGAGAAATGATATGCCCTAGTGGGCTATTTTTCAATGAAATACTAGAGGGGCTACTGACATCATTTTTAATCAAGCAAAGCCGTTTCCGTTTTAGTCGATGACAACATGATACGAAAAAAGGGATAAACACGGATCCTGGCGCAAAGCTAAAGGAATTAATTTTCACAAAGTGTCGGCAAAAGTCGTCATTGAAATTCATCTTTAAGGAAAAACTCAAATATCAAACTTGAGATAATTTTTATTTCAATATCAATCAATTTAGATTCAATTTTCTATTGAACAGTGGTGTAAGTGCGAATCTAGTGAAAAAATTCAGATTTTTGCTCGAAAATTCGATAGTAATTTACAGACTTGTCTTATATTGCCTATGCCGACGATGTTCTTCTTCTCGGCGCATCAAAAGAAACCTAACAAGCTAAACTTGAACCGACTATAAAGTAACTTTCCATCTGTCGGACTTTCCAGCAACATCGATAAGCGCAAATTTCTAACATTTAACGCGGCAAGGAGGGACAAACCAAAGAACTGTTGCCATTATATTTTCTTGTGGGACAAAATGTTATCTAGTTGGGGACTGGTGCTCCAGGATATCGCTTTCTTTCATTTATAATTCAGTGTTCTAACCTTGTGTTATTTACATAGTCACTACGTCCATTCTACTTGCAGAAAAGGCACGGATAAAACCAAGAAATGCATTCTTGGAAAAGCAAAGTTTTAGCTGTATATTCCTAAGCAGTGCCCAAATTCCCGTCCTGAATATTTGGGATTATGGATCTTTTGGGTGTCATGGGACATTCATTGGAGTATCAGATAAATGTCCCTTTCCCTTATCTGCAAATCACCTTTTCTGCATTTTCTGTTGTTCTTCCAAAACACTAATAGCATTTAAAATCATGTCTTGCATTTTATAATAGAAAATCATATAATCGCTAATTAATTTTGTAAAAATAAATGCATTGTTTCTTTAGCGTGTTAGCAAAGTTGGGCAAATTGGGTACAAAAATCTTAATTTATTTGCCTTTCTCTGATTAGTTCCGTCTTTTTTTGGTCTACGAAGGAGGGTGACCTTGCTTCATGTTAATTTTTTTTTATGGTTTTTGATCACTTCTTACATTGATACTAGTTTGAAATTAGTGCATATGCGTTTTTTCTTGGATAGTAGGACAGTTATTTTTACTTTAGCCCAGGATAGGTTAGAAAAGATTATCAGTGTTTTCTCCAGGCTTGATAGCGGTATTCTTAAGAATAGGGAATACCAGTATGTTGCAATTCTATGCTCCCCAGATTCTCTTGATAGATATAGGTTATATGCGCTAACAGTAAACAGTAGCCTATAGGAATTTTTGTTGATTATCGTATGGAGCGTGGACTACCATTACCAGGCTCGTTATACCCCTTTTACGATAATACTGGTGGTAGAGAGGTTTTGTTCCCCGCCTTCCGAGATTTTAAGGCTGCACAGGTTCGTGAATGCTTGTCTTTTAGGCTACAAATAAAGCCTAGTTAAAAGTGCTGGACCTTTCTACTACCCTACCACCTTCGCATGATCATATTGGTGGAAGCAATTCGGACCCGCTTTGCTCCAAGGTATTTAGCTTATATTAATAGCCTGTAGACAGTACTGAAAGACATAAATATTTAAAAAAATTTGTTTAGAGACTGGGGGCTTAGTTCTATAGCAAGTACGGCCTCTTTTGAAAATTACTGTGGGAAATATTTGTCGGATATAGCCTGCATAAACAATGAGCAGTTAAAGCATGATCTGCTCCCCGCGTTGAATTAAACATTGTAAAATCACGATTTTACCAAAGATAAATAGCTGTCACAAATGACAAAATATCCTTTGCCATGCTATATCAGAACGTATTTATTTTCTAATGCCAAGATGAGGCATTAAAACATACTAATTTTTTTGTTTTATAAGGGCAAGCAAGACTAACTTTATAGCATATGTCAGAGAAAAAAGATAAAATGAGACGTAAAAAGTTGCTCGTAATTAATTCTAGTAAAGAAATAAAAAAAGGCGCATGTTAAAGTTATTCGTCGATCAGTAGAAAATGAACATCCTAAAATGTTGATATATGAAACATCGGTAGCACCAACCAGTGTCACATGAATCATCTCTAGGTCTAGACCCAATCGATGTTCTATAAATCATCCTTAGCCCCAATCGATCTCATATGAAACATCTGTAGCCCCAAGAAAATGTACACATTTTTGCTTATTTATTGTTTTTTTGTTTTTTTTTTTAACTGACATTATGAAAGAACTGCCAATGAAAAATAAGTAATAAGAAATTCAAACGGACAAAAGTGGCAAATCTGTGTATATTTCCAGAAATCAGAAGGAGGGGGATGAGACTCAATTAAGACAGTAGCAATTATTGTTTTGGAGAGAGTACTGAGTGGTGAATCAAGAATTATCTTTATCTTTCAGCCAGCAAATTTATCGAATATTCGACAAAAATACTGATTTTTCGGTTTGTTTCATACAATTATGTGGTTCAAGTTCATGACATTCATCAGTAACACACAGAAGGAATTACATGTCAAATCTACTCGTAATTGATTTATATGGAGATTATTAAGTTCATTAAGCTCAATCAATCATAAGAAGAAAACTGAATATTTTTCAGAAAATAAAAAACATCCAAGAAACAGTCATGACAATTCATAAGACTTTGATAGGAAGGAATATATTTTTCGTGTTTTGTTTTGTGTAAATACAGATACAAAAAACGCATTTACATGATAGAGGGGGGGGGGTAGTTGTCCTCCTCAGCTCTAATTGTCACCACTTTCAGAAACCGGGTGTAAGCGGGGCTCTTGATGTGTAATCTTAATTTAAATAAGCAGCATGACTTTGGCGAATTTCACAAAAAATCGCAATTTTTGTTTTCCGATAGTCTCAGCCTTTTTTTGTTACAAATCCACTACAGTTGAGTTCCTGTATTGACATGTTCCATGGGAAATAGTAGGTGACAAAAGCAGACTGCCAGTTTCGTGTTTATGGTTGATTTCTACTGCGTATACCCAAACCACCATAAAAAGAAGAGGTACACCAGAACAATGATTTCAAATTTTACCGCTTCCGAAAATACCGAATTTCATATTAGAAGTCAACCTGAAAAGCTATTTCTACAAAAAGATAAGCAACAATCACCATACTGAGGAATATATGCGTATGCAGGGGCACCAACTTACAAAAATGTGGGGGAAGGGTAAAATACATTTTTCAAATAATAGGGAGGGTAACAAATGCCAACAAATTCTGAGAATCTTTCCGGTTATCGTATGATTGATATACGAAAACCAAGATGTAATGTCTTTGGGGGTGCCATTGTATGTAGTGCCACCCAAATTTAGTGCCCAAAAATACCTTTTTGCCAGGAATGAATCATCTTCAGTGCGCATCTACTTTTCAGGCTATTTAGTCTGCTAGAAAACTTACTACGCTAAAAATAGTGTCACAGAACCGATCACAAAAATACCTTTGAGGCTAGTTGCCAAAGAGTCTGGCTCAAACAGTTCGTGGTAACGAACTGTAGGTAACGAGCAACCCGGCTCAATAGTAACGGAAACTCTAAAAAAAAGGAATTTGGTACCAATATATACATCAAAAGAATCAGATTTTTATGCTGATTTCAAATAAGGACCAAATGCAACTAAATAAATAAATAAACAAAATAAATAAGAACTAAATAAATAAGGACTAAATGCACTAAATGCTCTATGCACAAATTTAATCAAAAATGATTTTACAAAATATTTAAAGAAAAACAATAGACATTAACACAGAACCGATCACAAAAATACCATTGAGGCTAGCTGCCAAAAAGTCTGGCTCAAAAAGTTCGTGGTAACGAACTGTAAGTAAGGAGCAACCCGGCTCAATAGTAACGGAAACTCTAAAAAAAGGAATTTGATACCAATAGATACATCAAAAGAATCAGATTTTTATGCTGATGTCAAATATATAAGTTTTCATTAAGTTTAGTTTTACTGATCAAAAGTTAAGCGCCTGAGAAAATTTCCTTTCTTTTCAAAAAAAAGAAAAACACCAACCCTCCCTAAAAGTCATAGAACCTTAATGAAAATCATACCATCAGATTCAGCGTATCAGAGAACCCTACTATAGAGGTTTTAAGCTCATATCTGCAACAATGTAGAATTTTGTACTTTTTGCCAGAAGAAAGATCACAGATGCGTGTTTATTTGTGGTTTTTTTTTCAGGAGTGATCGTATCCTCCCAGTAGTCCTGGAATATAGCAGAAGGGCTAAAACAAACGGAAATTGAAAGTTCCAGTTCCCTTTTTAAGCGACCAAAAAATGGAGGGCAACTAGGCCCCCTCCCACGCTAATTGTTTCAAAGTCACCCAATCAAAATTTGATATAGCCATTTTGTTCAGCATGGTCGAAAAATATAAATAACTGTTTCTTTGAGAATGACTTAACCCCCCACAGTCCCCGAGGGAAGAGCTCTAGGTTATGAGGTTTGCCCAATGTTTACACATAAGTATTGGTTATTGGGAAATATACAGACGTTTTCAGGTGGGATTTTTTCTGGTAGTAGGAGGGAGGGGTGGATTAGGGGCTACGTGAAAGGATCTTTCCATGGAGGGATTTTTCTTTGGGGGAGAGACATTGCTAAGAAGGGGCTGTCGGATTTCCCAGCATTATTATTTAAAAGAAACGATCAGAAATTAATTAATAGAAAAAAACAGTAGATTTTCAACTGAAGACTTTTCAACATCAAAACTCAAAACGAACAGAAACTATTACGTATATGATTAGGTTTATCCCCTAGTCAATACCTCGCTCTTTACGCTAAAGTCTTTTAGTACTTTCATGTCAAAAAATGCAAAATTCCACATTTTTGCTGATATGAGCTTGAACGATTGTCTTTAATAATAGTATGACACATTCATTTTAGGAAAAAGCCTTCGGATTTGTTATAACTGTTTGATTAAGGGGGACTTTGAATGTTATATGTAAATGAATGAAGTACTATAGCTTGCAAACTGTTCTGTACTTGTAAATAACATTGATTAATTTAATTATTGAAAGAGGTGTACCGTTGTTCTCATATATTATTTGCTGTTTGATGCTTTTTATTTCAGTGCATATTGAAATGAATATCTCAAGTGAAGACGCCGGTCCTTGAAGGGCAACAGTTATTGTTCCACAAGGTGCTGATGTAATTAATGTAAGTTTAAATTTAAGTTTATGTAAGTTTAAATTAATGTAAGTTTAAATGTAAGTTTAAATGTAAGGAAAGAAATCCAAAAAGAACTTTGAGAGATCAAGAGAATGTAACTCTGAGAAGGTAAACCACGATAAAACACTACTGAAATATTCCAACTCTTGCATTTCACGAAAGATATTCAAAATGAACTTTGAAAAATCAATAGCATGTAACAGTGATATGGTAAACCATGACAAAACACTACTGAAATATTCCAACTCTTGCATTTCACGAAAGAAATTCAAAATGAACTTTGAAAAATCAAGAGAATGTAACAGTGACAAGGTAAAGCACAACAAGACACTACTGAAATATTCCAACTCTTGCATTTCAACGAAAGAAATTCAAAATGAACTTTGAAAAAATCAAGAAAATGTAAAAATCCAAAATGAACTTACAAGAATCAAGAAAATGTAACTGTGACAAGGTAAACCACGACAAAACACTACTGAAATATTCCAACTCTTGCATTTCAAGGAAAGACAGCCAAAATGAACTTTGAAAAATCAAGAGAATGTAACTGTGACAAGGTAAACCATAACAAAACACTACTGAAATATTCCAACTCTTGCATTTCAACGAAAGAAATCAAAAAATGAACTTTGAAAAATCAACTGAATGTAACTGTGACAAGGTAAACCATAACAAAACAGTACTAAAATATTCAAACTCTTGCGTTTCAACGAAAGAAATCCAAAATAAACTTTGGAAAATCAAGAGAATGTAACTGTGACATGGTAAACCACAACAAAACACTACTGAAATATTCCAACTCTTGCATTTCAACGAAAGAAATCCAAAATGAACTTTGAAAAATCAAGAGAATTTAACAGTGACAAGGTAAAGCACAACAAGACACTACTGAAATATTCCAACTCTTGCATTTCAACGAAAGAAATTCAAAATGAACTTTGAAAAAATCAAGAAAATGTAAAAATCCAAAATGAACTTTGAAAAATCAAGAAAATGTAACTGTGACAACGTTAACAACGACAAAAGACTACTGAAATATTCCAACTCTTGCATTTCAAGGAAAGAAATCCAAAATAAACTTTGAAAAATCAAGAGAATGTAACTGTGATAAGGTAAACCACGACAAAACAGTACTGAAATATTCCAACTCTTGCACTTCAAGGAAAGAAATCCAAAAAGAACTTTGAGAGATCAAGAGAATGTAACTCTGAAAAGGTAAACCACGATAAAACACTACTGAAATATTCCAACTCTTGCATTTCACGAAAGATATTCAAAATGAACTTTGAAAAATCAATAGCATGTAACAGTGATATTGTAAACCATGACAAAACACTACTGAAATATTCCAACTCTTGCATTTCACGAAAGAAATTCGAAATGAACTTTGAAAAATCAAGAGAATGTAACAGTGACAAGGTAAAGCACAACAAGACACTACTGAAATATTCCAACTCTTGCATTTCAACGAAAGAAATTCAAAATGAACTTTGAAAAAATCAATAAAATGTTAAAATCCAAAATGAACTTTGAAAAATCAAGAAAATGTAACTGTGACAAGGTAAACCACGACAAAACACTACTGAAATATTCCAACTCTTGCATTTCAAGGAAAGACATCCAAAATGAACTTTGAAAAATCAAGAGAATGTAACTGTGACAAGGTAAACCATAACAAAACACTACTGAAATATTCCAACTCTTGCATTTCAACGAAAGAAATCCAAAATGAACTTTGAAAAATAAAGACAATGTAACAGTGACAAGGTAAAGCACAACAAGACACTACTGAAATATTCCAACTCTTGCATTTCAACGAAAGAAATTCAAAATGAACTTTGAAAAAATCAATAAAATGTAAAAATCCAAAATGAACTTTGAAAAATCAAGAAAATGTAACTGTGACAAGGTAAACCACGACAAAACACTACTGAAATATTCCAACTCTTGCATTTCAAGGAAAGACATCCAAAATGAACTTTGAAAAATGAAGAGAATGTAACTGTGACAAGGTAAACCATAACAAAACACTACTGAAATATTCCAACTCTTGCATTTCAACGAAAGAAATCCAAAAATGAACTTTGAAAAATCAAGAGAATGTAACTGTGACAAGGTAAACCATAACAAAACGCTACTAAAATATTCAAACTCTTGCGTTTCAACGAAAGAAATCCAAAATGAACTTTGAAAAATCAAGAGAATGTAACTGTGACATCGTAAACCACGACAAAACACTACTGAAATATTCCAACTCTAGAATTTCAACGAAAAAATTCCAAAAATTAACTTTGAAAAATCAAGAGAATGTAACTGTGACAAGGTAAACCATAACAAAACACTACTGAAATATTCAAACTCTTGCGTTTCAACGAAAGAAATCCAAAATGAACTTTGAAAAATCAAGAGAATGTAACTGTGACATGGTAAACCACGACAAAACACTACTGAAATATTCTAACTCTTGCATTTCAACGAAAGAAATCCAAAATGAACTTTGAAAAATGAAGAGAATGTAACAGTGACAAGGCAAAGCACAACAAGACACTACTGAAATATTCCAACTCTTGCATTTCAACGAAAGAAATTCAAAATGAACTTTGAAAAAATCAAGAAAATGTAAAAATCCAAAATGAACTTTGAAAAATCAAAAAAATGTAACTGTGACAAGGTAAACAACGATAAAAGACTACTGAAATATTCCAACTCTTGCATTTCAAGGAAAGAAATCGAAAATGAAGTTTGAAAAATCAAGAAAATGTAACTGTGATAAGGTAACCCACGACAAAACAGTACTAAAATATTCCAACTCTTGCATTTCAAGGAAAGAAATCCAAAAAGAACTTTGAGAGATCAATAGAATGTAACTCTAAAAAGGTAAACCACGATAAAACACTACTGAAATATTCAAACTCTTGCATTTCACGAAAGATATTCAAAATGAACTTTGAAAAATCAATAGCATGTAACAGTGATATGGTAAACCATGACAAAACACTACTGAAATATTCCAACTCTTGCATTTCACGAAAGAAATTCAAAATGAACTTTGAAAAATCAAGAGAATGTAACAGTGACAAGGTAAAGCACAACAAGACACTACTGAAATATTCCAACTCTTGCATTTCAACGAAAGAAATTCAAAATGAACTTTGAAAAAATCAAGAAAATGTAAAAATCCAAAATGAACTTTGAAAAATCAAGAAAATGTAACTGTGACAAGGTAAACAACGACAAAAGACTACTAAAATATTCCAACTCTTGCATTTCAAGGAAAGAAATCCAAAAAGAACTTTGAGAGATCAAGAGAATGTAACTCTGAAAAGGTAAACCACGATAAAACACTACTGAAATATTCCAACTCTTTTCATTTCACGAAAGATATTCAAAATGAACTTTGAAAAATCAATAGCATGTAACAGTGATATGGTAAACCATGACAAAACACTACTGAAATATTCCAACTCTTGCATTTCACGAAAGAAATTCAAAATGAACTTTGAAAAATCAAGAGAATGTAACAGTGACAAGGTAAAGCACAACAAGACACTACTGAAATATTCCAACTCTTGCATTTCAACGAAAGAAATTCAAAATGAACTTTGAAAAATCAAGAAAATGTAAAAATCCAAAATGAACTATATATATATATATATATATATATATATATATATATATATATATATATATATATATATATATATATATATATATATATATATATATATTATATATATATATATATATATATATATATATATATTATATATATATAATATATATATATATATATATATATATATATATATATATATATATATATATATATATATATATATATATATATATATATATATATAATATATATATATATATATATATATATATATATATATATATATATATATATATATATATATATATATATATATATATATATAATATATATATATATATATATATATATATATATATATATATATATATATATTATATATATATATATATATATATATATATATATATATATATATATATAATATATATATATATATATATATATATATATATATATATATATATATATATATATATATATATATATATATATATATATATATATATATATATATATATATATATATATATATATATATATATTTCGGAAGCCGGAAGTAAGTATATATGAAGAAGGTGACAGCTTGTCTGTGTCTTGACTTTGGCGAGTAAAAATCAGGGTTAATAATACCATTTATAGGTGAAAGAATTTTGAAGGCATTTTCAGAAAGTTTGCTTCAGGGAAGAGCAAGCAACCCGGAAAATACAATACAGTGCTTAAAAAATAAGTAGATATAAGTCTTAGCACTCATTTGGTGATGAGTGACATTTTGTTTATGAAAGTAATTTGTTTTACGTCATAAATTTGGAAAATGTGTCCACTTTAAGTCTAAAATGTGTTCATTTTTTGCCATATTATGTCCAGGCACATAGAAATATGTCCTTTGAACATAAAATATGTCCAGTTGGAAACCCTGTCGATCAGACAGATTATTTAACCGATCTAACCAAATTTGGAATTAATTAATATAAGCAAATATTAAGTGGGGATATTGTCAGAGCTCGAAATTCATAGAGGTTGGACTTACGGCCTCACCTCATTATTCGAGCTCTTCCAAAAATTGTAATAGTTAAAAGCTTATCTGATGCATTCTTCAATTAACTAGAAAATATATCAATAATTATATATATTTCCTTTTAAAATCTTTGAAGCTATCCAAAAAATCCTAAATAAGACATCATTTTTAACGTCAATAATAAACTATGCTATATTTGAAATTTTTTTATTTCATAAAATCTTTATTACAAGCGAAAACATACTTTAAATTCAATAATGATTCTAATTATAGTTGTAAAAACAATGTTTGAAAATTTTTAACCGTAAAATCATCCCTTTGTACGAGACAAGCTAAAAAGTTAGCAGCCGCACCAGGGGCTACTAACTCGGTAGCTTGTCTTGTGCAAAAGGACCAATTTATACTTAAAGTTTTGACAAATCGTTTTTTCTATTATAATAAAAAGCATTATAGATTTTAAAGTATATTATCATTTGTAATAAAGATTTCATGAAGTATCAAAATCTCATATAAAGTATATCTAATGACTGACGTTCTAAATGATGTTTTATTTAGGGTTTTTTTGATAGCTAAAAAGATTTTGAAAAGAAAAATAATTGTGCAATTTCATAATTAATAATTAATTAATTATAAATTTTTTTTTTGTAATTTTAGAAGAGGTCGAATATTGAGGTGAGGCCAAAAGTCCGACCTCTATGAATTTGAATGAATGAATGATTTTTATTACCCATCTTTAACAATACAAAAAAGTAAAAATGGAGTAGAGAGAAAATGAAAAGAAAACAACAACACATCGAACAAACGAGCAACTTAAATTAATTCTTCAAAAACCAATGGCGAAACTATTTACATAAAAAGACAACCATTACACAATACTAACTATAGCTTCAAACATACTATGCGTTGGGTCTAAAGATTTCAGGAACGTTTTCCTCCTGGTCACGATCACGACGAAGGGGTCATCGAGTCCGTAACGTGCTGAAATCTGGCGGTTTCTTTGCCAGGGGGAAGGCTAAGCAGATATTTTGCAAACTTATAGAACTCTGTACGGATTGTTTTTTTATCATCAACAGTGAACAAAGACCAGAAAGGTGATAAAGCTAAGATATGAGGGGTGGCAAAGGAATTGAAGATCCGTGCTAGAATGCGGCGGTTATATAGGCGTTTGCATGATAAAATCATCCCATACGCTTTTTGGACTTTCTGTTTGAGATCATTTATTAGACAGAACCGGGTAGCTTTAAGATTAGACCCAATTGGCAAACCAAGGTAAGTCATTGATGCTGCTGCAGTAACAGTATTACTACCTAGTGCAAATATGACAGGTGCCAACTCTTTCTTACGACAATTAAAGACGACCACCTCGCTTTTG
>CM051268.1:51023733-51060592 GCA_027921565.1 Artemia sinica
ACAAAGACGAATAGCACCTGCTGAAAGTGTAGCGCATTTATAAGCTCTCCAGAGATTATTCTTCCTACTCCAGTTTTTGAGAAGTCCGGATGTCATCCATGGGTTTAGAGGAACAATCCTTTTAGAACTAGGATTAGAAGGTGATACTTTACAAATTGCTAAGAATAGCCTCTTTTATGGTTCCATAAAAGGACTCAAATAAACAAGAAAAATCCTTATAATTATCAAGCAAGCTCCACAAATTTTCCGCTAATTTGGCCCCAAGAAGAGATAACTCTTTCTCACCAAACCTAACAGAATAGGAATCAAAAACCTGAGCCCGGTTACTCTTCCCCTGTTTAAAGCTGAATCGAGAATATATTGGAAAATGATCGGAGATATCACTAACTAAAATTGAGTTTTCCTTCAAACTAAGCATAGAGAAGATATTGTCGATCAAAGAAGCTGTAACATTAGTTACTCGTGTGGGGATGGATGTAGATGGTAGAGTTCCTGCGGCAAGCATGGTTGAAAGAAAATCAATTGAAGCCGTAGAGTTTGAATCCATCAAATTTATATTAAAGTCACCCATTATGATTAACTGACACGGATCTTTCAGTATTATGTCAAGTATTTCCTCGAAATTCCGAAGAAACAATGGAATAGCACCATTATAGCAGTATGTTAAACTTTTGGTTAAAAAGCGGGAGAATGAGGAGAAGGCAGCCTCTCTGATATTTGGCACAATTTTTGTTAGTTTTAAGTCTTAATGTCGCTCTTTATGTCACAAAAAATACGAACATTCCACCAAAATGATCACCAACATCTCACTGAAAATCACTAAAAATTGATGGTTAATAATGATTGGCTATATCCTTCACTACTAAAATGCGTTGGGCACCATTAAGTAAATATGATGATTTTCAAATGCCATCAACAGTAGAGATGCCATAATAACTCGTGTCACCACACCATATATGGGCATAGAGTCATTAGGGAGAATGATTGCGTAATCGGTCAATGACCTCTTTCTCCAGGTGTGTTTTTGGCACGCCCTCAGCGAATGTCAATGTTGTTATTGTTTCCGAGCCAAATGCCAAGGTAAATGTTGTTGTTGTTGTTTTTGGCAAGCCCTTAGCGAATGTCAAGGTCAATGTTGTTGTCGTTCGAAGCATAGTTAATGACACTTCCTTCCTGTTCGAGGCAGATGTTATGATCCGGAAATAGAATTTGTTATTGTTATTCGAGCCAAATGTTGTTGTCGTTCGAAGCATAGTTAATGACACTTCCTTCCTGTTCGAGGCAGATGTTATGATCCGGAAATAGTATTTATTATTGTTATTCGAGCCAGATGTTATGATCCGAAAATAGTATTTGTTATTGTTATTCGAGGCAGATGTTATGATCCGGAAATAGTATTTGTTATTGTTTCCGAGCCAAATGTTACGAGTTCCCGGGAAACAGCTAGATCCCCCTTCTCAGCCAATCAGCGACTCGGTTACATCCCCCTTCTCAGCCAATCAGAGGGCTTTGTTTACATAACAATTCGACCTAGATATTTCATATATAACGGGCATGCAATGCGACTAAATTATCAGAAACTATTGTGACACAATTGATATAACAATGGATAAATTTGAGGAGCTTGAGGACTTGGCAGCCGCAATTAGCAATGTAAGTACATTTTTATTTTCAAAAGAATTTTCCTTGGACACCCTCTAGTATATTCAGCTAAAACGTAAATATATTCCTTTACCCCCCCCCCCCCACCATTGTTTTACAATCCCAAATTCTCGCAAAAAGAAATACCATTTCAATAAATTCCTTCCTTCTATATTTCCAGCTAAATCCCCCCTCCCTCCACCATTGTTTTACAATCCCAAATTCTCGCAAAAAGAAATACCATTTCAATAAATTCCTTCCTTCTATATTTCCAGCTAAATCCCCCCTCCCTCCACCATTGTTTTACAATCCCAAATTCTCGCAAAAAGAAATACCTTTTCGATAAATTCCTTCCCTCTATATTTCCACCTAAATCCCCCCCCCACCATTGTTTTACAATCCCAAATTCTCGCAAAAGAAATACCATTTCGATAAATTCCTTCCCTCTATATTTCCAGCTAAATCCCCCCCCCACAAACCATACTCAATGCAAAACGTAAATTACCGTCAAAACCTAACCACCGCAAAAAGAAATACCTTTTTGATAAATTTGGCCTTTCTGTAAGCCTTATCAACTTCTGCATATCTCTTAGCTATTAACCCGATATGTTTTGACAATACATTTCCGCAGGGTTATAATTAGTTTGGCACCCTTTTCCCTATGTGTTTACGAACGCGGTCAAGTCAAAGTGTTTCTCCGTCAAATTAAAACACTTTTAAGCAATAATTAGAATTGTAGTTTCGTAACCTGTATGGAAGGAGAGAAACAGATTATGTTTAACAATATATTTAGGATATTATGTGAAAGGGGGGGGGGGGGGCAATACATTGCTTTTAACAGCTTCGTTGTAAGTAAATTATGTGAAGGGGGATTCTGTGTGTAGACATATACGCCCATTGACAAGAAAACTATGGTGTAAATTTATAATTTTTCAAGCCTTCAATAAAGTTTCTTTTATATTCCCAGGAGGGGTGCGTGAAAATTATGCTTTTTAACTTTGATATGCAAGGCTAGAAAGAAAAGTCTGTAGGAGTTGCATAAAGCTTATATTATGCGTAAATTGAATAGCATTTTTAACCTATGTTTGCGAAATATAGGCCTACAGGTCGATGGGTTAACGATCTAATTTAAAGCATATAGACTGGAACATTTAAATGGTAAAAATAGAAACAATGATTTCCATCCTATGGATATAGAATACTGATTGTCTAATAAAAACGTTTGATTTCTAAGTCAACTATATTTCTCGCGAAATTTTTACTTTTTGCTTTACTGAAAAGATACTTTTCTAAACAAAATTGTAGTTAATAACTTTCTTTCTTTAAAAAGGGAGAAATTATTTTGATACTAATTTCTTCTCTTCTTTAAGGCAAATTATGAAGAATTTGCGGGCACAACATTGATGAGAGCTATGGCTGACGCAAATAGCGAAGAATGCGTGCCCCCTCCTTCCAAGAAAGCGAGGGGCAATAATGCGCCCCCAGCCATGCAATATGATCGCTTGACAAAGCCCCCCAGCTCCACACTGCCTGCCCAAGTGCAGCCACCTACGCAAGCCACTCTTAATCGAGCCTCAGTTATACAATATGCTCCTCGGCCGAAACCCCCCAGCTCCACACTGCCTGCCCAAGTGCAGCCGTCTGTACCAGCCCCTGTCCCGGCTGTACAAGAAATTAACGTCACCAGTCCCTTCGCCCTCCAACATCCACTGCCTGGGCCTTCAAGAGGTGACACACCTACACAAGGTCAGGAAGTGACCCTCCAGCATGCACTATCTGGTCCTTCGGGCATTCAAATACTGCCCTCGGATTATACAAATGTGAGTATTTTTTCCTACCTATCTATTTCTTCCATTGTTTTCAAACCCAATATAAACTTATCTCGTTGAGATTTATCTAAATGTAATTTTTTTGCAGAGAAACCACTCTTTTCTAATCTTTGCTATTTTCTATGCATTCCCCCCTATCTCTTCGCCGCTATCCCATAAGCGAATATTTTTAGGTAATTTAAATTAATGCTCACCATTTGAAACTCAAAATCCCATATTTTTTCACAATTGATTATCACATAGTTTTAAGAGAAGGAACTGAGAGAGAGATTATTCTATTTGTCACATATGGATCCCGTAATTTGCGCAAGGATATTTCTATCATGCCAAAGATTTTAGCGAGGGGAAACCGAGTTAACGGTTCAATCCTGGAACACTCGCACGATGGCTTACAATAATTGTGAGCTAATGAAGAGTTCACCGAACCTACAGAACGGAATTAGAGAGAAACTTGGACATATGCAGTCTAAGCGAATATTTCAACTTTTTTGGGGCATTATGTAATTGGCCGCGGAGCCAGTGGGTCCAGGAAGCACCGGGGGAAGCGCCGGGGGAAGCGCCACGAGTCCAAGAAGCGCCACGGGTCCAAAAAGCGCCACAGGGATGCGCCACGAGTCAGGGAAGTGCCGGGGGAAGCGCCACGGGTCCAAGAAGTGCCACAGGGATGCGCCACGAGTCAGGGAAGCGCCGGGGGAAGCGCCACGGGTCCAAGAAGCGCCACAGGGATGCCCCACGAGTCAGGGAAGCGCCACGGGCTCGAGAAGCATCGCGGGAAGTGATGCGGGCCCCGAGAAGCGCCACAGGGATGTGCCACGAGTCAGGGAAGCACCGGGGGAAGCGCCACGGGCTCGAGAAGCATCGCGGGTCAGGGAAGTGCCACAGGGATGCCCCCCCCTAAAAAAAAAATCCTATGTCATATCTTAGAATATCTTCAGTTGAATTAAGCAATAATAATCCAAATTTTAAAAGCAGTAGGGATGATTTGAACACTTTGAAAATAAGTTATTTTTCATTTATAGGTTGTCCTGGTCCCCTACTCGCCGTCTAGTGAAGAAGGGGAAGAAGAGGAGGCATCTTTGGAGTCCCCCAACAATTTAACATGGGACAACTCTATTGAAGTACCTGACAATATTGATGAGTTTTTAGATGATTTTTTTAAAGTAGATAATAGCGCAGTTGAACTGGTAGACTTGAGCCAAAATACCTTGCAAATTTTAGACGATTTTACCCGGGAATTGGCAGGGAACCCTCCAACCTCCGATACCCTAACGACTCCACTTCAAGCAGCTGAAGTGGGGCATTCGCCAGATATTGTTGAACAAGAGGGGGAGGGGGGTACAACTCTCCCAGACTTTCAGCTGTCCAATACGATTTTGAATAATATAGTTGTTTTCACTGCAACGTTTGGGGATCCTTTTAATACACTAATGGGGGGAAATTTTGTTTTTGATCCAGTAGAAATAGTGCATGCCTATGTAGATAAAATTCGTGCACTATTGGAGCACCAAATTCAATTGTGGGGGGGGGTAGGGATTCAATTAAGGTTTCTATTGTTTTAAAGGTTTTTTATTTGAATGAGGGGAAAAGTGAGGTTTACTATCATTTTATACATTCCGAGATGCGTGTAATTTATCCAAATTTAGAAAATTTTGAGGGTGTTTTTAGTGAGTGGGTAGGGCAAATTATCGCGCATCTCGAGAACTATAATGAAAATGGGAGTGGCTCAGTAGTTTTATTTATTGAAAATTTAAGCGTTAATATTTGTAAATTTAAGAAAGATTTTATTTTAAGAGGGGGAGCTGGGGGAGGGAGGATAGTAGTCTTAAATTATAATCCAGATCTAGAGGGTTCTAAAGGTGTCCAGAAGATCTGTTTTGAAACAGATCAAAAGTGTTTCAAGTATGCTTTCCTCATATCAGCATACGAGCCTCTAGCACGTGACGCTACCAAGAAGAATTTAGATCACTGGGCTGTACATGGGAAGGACGGGTCCGATTTCCCAGTTGTAGATTTTTCTTGTTTAGAGGGGAAATACCCAGTAACGCTACGATCCATTGACGTGTTTGAAAGGGCTAATGCCCATTTAAACATTGGCGTTACTGTGGTACAATACGAAACAGAATTTGAAGATGGGGTTCGTTCAAAAAAGAAGGGGGTGGTCTTCCCCGTAAGGGGCCCGTCAGTTGATTTGGTTAAACACTGGGTTTGGTTGCTTTACACACCACCTAGTCAACCGAACGCAATCGGTCATTTTAACCCAATCACTGACATTAGTAGAGTTCTGGGGGAGGGTAAAAAGGGGCGGGGGGAATGTTTCTACTGTCGAACATGCCTGTCTAGATTCCGTAGTGATATGAAACTACAGGGTCACATGAGACACTGTAGACGGCATGGCTACCAGACAGTGGAAACGGTTTCAGGGGATAGGGCCATTTTACGCTTTAAAAATTTCCTAAACACCCTCCTCCAGTGCAACGAAATATCTTTAGTCTGTGAAGCTAAGCTGGTGGAGGTGAATGATCCACGATTTACAAACCGAATCAAAGAACACCAAGCTATTGCAGTGTCCTATGCTCATGCGCAAAGAGATAATTCTAACACCATGCGGTTGTTAGAAGTAGTAGAAACATTGGATGAGGGAGATGAGTGCATGGTCAAGGCATTGACTAAACTAATTGGAACAGCTAATGGCACTATTTCTCGTTTGAGAAATACGCATTATCCAATGGTGCTGTCTGCAGAGGATCGTCTCGCGATTAAAAATCAAAAAATATGTTGGGTATGTAAGGGGGAGTTTGTAGAGGAGGATAAAGGGAAAAGAGGGGAGAGGGGGAAAGTCAGAGACCACGACCACATGTGGCAGGAAATATCATCTGGGGGTAGTAATTTTAGGGGGGTAGCACATCAATCGTGTAACTTAAACGTTAGCCAACAGTTTTTTATCCCTGTTTTTATTCATAACTCTAACTATGACTTAAAATTTATTTTACCGGCACTGGCACGTATGCATAGGGAGGGAGGGGGAGTAGATAGTCCAGTGGTAAATAATTCATTTACCTATAACATCATTCCCAAATCGGCCGAGAAGCTATTGCTTCTCGAACTGAAATGGCAGGTAGTGGATAATGAGCGTACGTGCTGGAATAAAATTAGGTTTTTAGATTCTTTTAGTTTTTTCCCCAAATCCCTTAGTCAACTAATTCAAGTGCAGAAAAGTGACAATTTTGATAGCTTTCCCTTGCTTAAACAGCACTTTCCAGACAGTGAAATGTATGACTTATTAACCAGCAAAGGTGTATATGCATATGATTATTACTGTTCTGGCGCTCGCTTAAGCGAGGAGAAACTACCTCCAATTGAAGCTTTTCACAATTCACTCACCAACAGTGAATGCACAGTCGAGGAGTACGAGTTTGCCAAGAAGGTGTGGGCTAAGGGGGATTGTAAAAATGGATGGGATTATTGTAGACTGTACTTGGCCAGTGACGTTCTAACTCTGTTGGATATAGTCTGTAAGAATACAGACCAGATCTATTCAGAGTTTGGACTAGATATAGGATATTATTTTTCTACACCACATTTAGTAATGGATTTAATTTTAAAAATTAGCAGGGAGGAAATAGGCCTAATCACCGATGTAGACCAACACCTTTTTGTAGAGTGTTCAATGCGGGGAGGGTATGTTTTTCACGGGGACCGGGTCTTATCAACCGATCCGAGCGGACAAAGCACCGGTGTAAAGTCAAATGCAGTGTTCTTGGACATGAACTCGTTATACCCCTCGGCAATGTCACACTACTCTTTGCCGTGTGGTAACTATTAATGGCTTGAGAATCCTTGTGAGTTCCCCGACATTAACACCGTCGTGGACAACGGGCCACAAGGATGGTTCTTTGAAATCGACGGTCACATTCCCCTGGCCCTTCACGACTCAGTCAAAGATTTTGTTTTTCCCTGTATCAATCGACCAGTGACCAGGGACTCGCTGAGCCCCTACAATCGATCATTGGTTGAGGATATGGGGATGCATTGGACTCCCTCTAAACAGAAACTGATTGCTGATTTGGACCCTAAAGAGAATATCGTTGTTCACCATGTGCTTTTGCACTGGATGGTGATCAATGGTTTCAAAATCACCAAAATACATAGGGTCCTTCAGTTCAATCAGAAACCTTATTTGAAACGTTTATCGATACTTTTGTTGATAAACGATCTAGGGCAAATTCAAAGGTGGAGAAGGAATTGTACAAGCTCATTCTAAATTCAGCGTTTGGCAAAATGTGCGAAAGCGTACGTAACAGATCTCGCTGTGACGTCGTGACTGACCCTCTAGAGTGTGCACGAATTATTGCCGACCCTAATTTTACATCATTCACGAGCATAGAGGCCGGCATGGTTCTTCTACACAGGAAAAAGCGAAATGTAGTACTGAACAAGAATATTGCAGGAGGTAGTTCAGTACTAGAAATTTCAAAAAAGCTCATGTTGTCGTTCTTTTACAATGTGTGCAAGGTGCAATGGCCACGGGAGGGGGAGGTACAAGTTTATTATGGGGATACCGATTCTCTACTGCTAAAAGTAAAAACTGAAGATTTATTGGGTGATTTGCAAAATGGGGTGCACATCAGCTCGCGGATGGATTTCACCAACTAGAATCCATCCCTCTATCCCGAGCTGGTGAAACGTCAAGCCCCCAACCAACTATTAAAATTAAAATCTGAAACGGGGAGTGATTTGATATCTAGGGGGGTGTTCCCGGGTCCCAAAGTTTATTGCGTGGAAACACATAGTGGGGATGAAAAGAAAACATGTAAAGGGGTGCCTACACACTTTGTAAAGAGCAATTTTAACATGAGCGTATACAAAGACTGTGTAGAAAGTAGCCTAGTGCCAAGAGTACAAGTGCTTGCAATTCGCTCTCTACAGTATAGAAATTATACTGTGAGAGTGGAAAAAAATGCAATGTCGTGTATATCTGACAAGGTCTATGTGCTCGAGAACGGTGTGAGTGTCCTGCCCCATGGCCACTATCGTATTTCAGATCGAGTTGAATGCGTAGACTATCGTAATCAACTTGGTCTGGATAAACTAATCTGACTAACCACCACTCAACCTTTCATAAATTAACTAACCGCCCAACCCCTTCATGAATTAACTAACCCAATCTCACTACCTTAACCACTAACCCATCCACTAACCCATAGCAGTGACGACAACTATTTTTCCATCGCGGCTCCAGGGGGGCGGGGGACCCTTCCCAAGGCCGGTTCCCGGGGGGGGGGCCACCAATCACTCTACTGTTCAACTGTGCTAGTTCCAAGTGTTGTTTGTTGTATAGAAAAGTGTTGTATAGAAAAGTGTTGTACAAAAGTGCTGTAGATGGACAAAGGTGTTGTACAGAAAAGTGCTGTAGATGGACAAAGGTGTTGTACAAAAAGTGTTTAAAGACAATAAGTGTTGTACAAAAAGTGTTATCATTGTTCATGTTGAAGAAGTGTTTGTCGTAATAAATGTTGCCATGAAATATTGTTTTTGTTGTTCTTGAATAGACGGGAAAATTACTACTTATTCATTGGACACATATGATTTACAGTTAGTCATAGTCCGACTGTTGTCAACAGCATGTATCAATTTAAAACACCCTTCAGATCGTTTCTGTGTGGACCCTCAATGTCGGGGAAAACAACGCTTTTAGCTAGAATAATTCAAAATTGCGATAAAATGTTTTTGGAAAAACCGAAAAAAATCTACTATTGCTATAGTATTTGGCAAGAGTCCTATGATAAAATAAAGGCTATTGCCACAACCATACCAATACAATTCATAAGAGGACTTGATGTTTTCAATAGTATTGAACCGAACTCGTGGCTGATTATTGATGATTTGGCTGAATCCATTGAACAGTTCTCACAGGAAATGCTGCAATTGTTCACTGTCCGATCTCATCATGAAAACATTTCCATAACCCTAGTTCTACACAATCTGTTTCATCAGAGCAAATGTATGCGAACCCTTGCTTTGAATTGCACTATCTATATTATCTATCGAGTCGTTCGTGATTCTAGCTCGCTCATAACTCTCAATAAACAGATATACCCCGGCACTCCAAAATGTCTGTTGTCAGCGTACACTCAAGCGACTAGCAAGCCCTACGGTTACATTTTATTGGATCTTAATCAGAGCACGCCCGAGGATCTTCGTGTAGTCACCGACATTTTCGACAATGAAATTACAGTATATCTTCCGGTGAATAGTAGAAAAGGCTATTAGTCGCTGTCTTGACACTGAAGAAACTACACGAACAACGGCATTAATTTTCCGTTTTAAGCACTTCAAAACCCTTGCTTAGGAAGGCTATACTCAAACATGGTGTCGACAATGATTTCATTAATCTAATATCTGAACTTTGTTTAAATTTAACTGAGGGCAATGTTCAACTGCCAGAAGGTGTTAGACAACAGACAAAGCAACATCGTTCCACTGTACGTGCCTTGGCTTGTAAAAACAAGGGAAACAAATTTAAAAGAAAACGGCTCCTTCAAGCAGGCGGTAGCTTTTTCACACTTTTACTGCCAATAATCTCAGGACTTGTAAACAGTTTTCTCTAGAGAATGGCAAAACCCTATAAATTGACTCCATTTGAACTTGTCCTCTCGCCCGTCGAACATTTTGAAGACAATCTAAACAAATTCATTAATGATGAGAATATTGCCGATGATAAAAAACTGCTTTTACTTCAAGATGCATTGCGACGTATGGACAAACATAGACCTTATCGCGAGAGACCCGTCACCGATCCCTCTAAACAAGAAACATCTCAAGATTCTGCACAATCAAAGGAGAAGGAATTGAATTCAATTGTATTGAAAATTGGAAACCTATTGCCACTGTCCTATCGAGAACAGAGTAAAAGAGTATTATCTTATCTCATGTCGGAATCTGGTGATCAAGTTCAAGTCGAGAGCACAGGAAAACGAATTATAATTCGGGGAAAAAGTTATAATCTAGTTGATTTAATTTGTGATATGGTGACGAATCGTAAAGGACTCTTATCCTTTGACGATAATCTATACACCTTTCTAAGTGTATCAAACTTTCCCAAAAGTCTTATTGGTAATAAGCAAATTCTAAAGAAACTAAATGAACATCCAACAACACCATTTAAAAAAGAAGAAGATTCAATATTTGAAGATACTAGCACCACTGATTTTACAACACCTGTGGCTGCTAGTCAAAAGCGAAGACGAATTGATTCACCCTCCAGTGTGCAAAAGGGGAGTGGACATTACACTACGTGTTTACGTTCAAAATGGATGAAGTTTTGAAAGGTGTCTATGAAAATATTGGCGAAGCGGGAAGTTTAAGTTCTCCCAAAACGCTTTCCAAAGTCTCCGGCACCACATTGAAAAAAGCAAAAGAGTATCTAGAAAATGAACCAAGTTACACACTACATCGAAATCATAGACTTCGCAGTAAACAATATCGTCAAACTAAAGCCTTTTTCCCTCTGCATATAATGCAAATGGATCTTTTAACTTTAGACGCAGTTCAACGACGTCACAATACACCCTACAAATATATTCTAGTGGCAATCAGTATCTTTAGTCGCTATGCCTATGCCATTCCGCTACGATCAAAGAGAGGTGTTGAAGTTGCTCGGGCCATTGAAAGTATTCTTGAACAGGATTCCTATAGAAAAATTCAATCGGATCGTGGTAGTGAATTTGTTAATCCCCATGTGCAAAAGGTTCTTTTGAAATATAATACAACACTCTATCATAGTCACAGTCCGATAAAGGCTGCATTGGCCGAACGATTAATAAGAACGATTCGTCTATTAATTTCAAGATATTGTACACTGAAAAATACATCTGCTTTTATTCACGATTTAGATAAAATCATGCAGATATACAACCACCGACCACATCGATTTCTGTCCAACTCTAGCCCTCGGGATGTTCACTACAGTGAGAATACATTTGATGCTTTTCTAAGGCAATACTCCAATGACAATGAGAAGAAAAAGAAGAAGAAATTCAATGTTGGTGATACTGTTCGAATTAATAGAACCACCAATATTTTGAAAAGGGGAATTATTTATGGAGCACCGAACTTTTTAAAGTGTCCAAAATCCTAGACACCATACCCATAACTTATCGGCTACGAGATACCAAAGATGATGAAATTCTCGGTGGTTTTTATGAATATGAACTGCAAAAAGTTAGAAACACTAGTGAAATTTATCAAATTGAAAAGATATTAAAGAGTCGTACTCGTAGGGGCAAGAAACAGTTACTTGTTCGCTGGCTAGGATACAACTCGGATTTTGATTCTTGGGTCAGTGCTGAAGATATTAACAATGCCCAATGATTTCTATGTGACTTTCATGTCCAATGTTTCTGATCCTCTCTACAATGACTTGAATAAAACAAGTGATTTTTGGACAAAACTCTCCCCCACCATCAAATTTGACGGAAAGTATGAAGTGGCTCTTGTCGACTGTATTCTCAAAAATACTTATGACATCCTGAGAAAGGATCGTAAATATGAAATAAAAATCAGACCGTATGATTGGCCACCACCACCAGGTGATCAAGAACAAATTCAAAAAATCAATTGGATGGATTATCCATATATTAAATTACCCTACGAGGAACTCACCTGTATGAATGATTTATGTCGTTCTATCAATAAAAGAATTTCTGCCCGTAAAAAAGGAGCTTTTCATTTCAACTATTCAAAGGAGGAGGGCAAGATCTACATTAGTTCACCTATTGCCAGTGAAAAGGTTATTCTCAATGATAACCTAAAGGATGTTCTTGGCTTTAAGCTCAATATAATCAATGGTAAAAGTGCCGGAAACACTAATTTCATTTTTGCCGACTACCCGCCTGCCTTCTCCACAGACACTTGTATATTTCTCTACGCCTCATTTGTGGAAACATCTCGGGTTGGTAATTCAAATGTCCCCCTCCTACGAGTTCTTGAACGAAAAACCAATCAAGAACATATTCATCACTACAATATAAAGCATCTTCAGTATATTCCAGTAAACACTTCCTATTTGGAACTCTGTCAGTTAACATTAAGAACTGAGTTGGGTGATCCAATAGCAATTTCAAAGGGTTTGGCTGTGATTACATGTCATTTTCGACCCATCGTTCAACAGCAAGATGTCTAATAGAAAAGTGGTATTCAATTGTCCTGATATTGACTGCTATGTTAATACTCGTGGCCCAAGACAACAGGGCAATGGAATGGACTATTACAAGGGCCGCTCGTCAATGTCTGGCTATGGTCTTGGCAGCTGGTTTGCTAAGCTGTTTCGCTCTTCACTACCACTGGCTAGAAAATATCTTGTACCGGCTGCGACAGATTTTGCAGCCTCTACACTATACGATTGGGGTTCTGGCAAGGATTTTAAAAAAAGTGCTACGGAAAATCTTAGGTCCAGTGCGCGAACCCTTGGCGAGAAACTAAAACAGAGTGGTAAAGGTTTAAAAAGGTTAAGAAACAATGCATCACTCATCAGTCTCTACTCAGGACGGAAACGAAAGACATCCCTTTTGTCAAAGAAAAGAAAGCCAACACGTAGTGTAACCAGAAGGCCCAGGAAGAAAATTGTTAGATCGAAACTTGATTTCTTCTCTTAAGATGTCCTACCTACCACATAAGGATTCTCAACCTTCAATCACCGCCTCATTGAATCTGTTCAATGCTGAAAATGTTGATGTGAGTGTCAAGCATGGATACTATGAACAATTCTATCCACTACAACCCCTCTCCGATAATATCCACTTTCAAATTTATTCCAATGAGGACTACTTTATGGACATGTCTTCGACATTTATAGATTTACAAATGAAAGTGCGGAAATCCGATAATACAATGCCAGTTCGAGCTGATGGGATATCCTATGAAAATTGTATACTACATAATTTATTTTGTCAAATTAGCGTCTACATCAATGGCACGCTGGTGAGCACAAGCAACAATCTCTCCAACTATGCTAGCTATATCCAATTCATGCTGATGACACCCAAGTCATATAAGGAATTGAGAGGCGCCTCCAATGGATATGAATATATTACTAATACTGATAGTACAGATGCGCTTAAAAATGCTACAACTAGTGAATTACATCTAGTTGGAAAAATATATCATGAAATATTTAATATACCCCAATGGCTGCCGCCCAATGTTAAAGTAGATATAAAATTATCGCTTGCACCATCCAATAAAATTGACGCTTGCACCATCCAATTTCATATTGAGAAAGGAACTTGCCGCAAATCCCGACGTAAGTCTCTCCCTCACCTCAGCAATACTTCATGTACGCAAACAGCAGGTTATGAGTTCTGTTGCTTTGGCTGTGGAAAAACTGAGAGCCAATGGAAATAATATTAAACTACTTGTTCCTCATACAATCACCAATCAACGTCATATTGCCATGGGGTCACGCACCTTCAACGATTCATCCTTTATCAATGGTGAAATCCCCTCGAAAATGGCTTTGGCATTTGTAAAGAGCTCCAGTGCCGTTGGATCCTGGACTGAATGCCCACATAAATTCGAGATGTTTGGGCTTTCATCGCTTGTGTGCAAAGTAAACGGTATCCCACTCTACAATCTATCTTTTGATAAATCCTATAGAACATTGTACGAGTTGACCATGCAAACCCTAGATCATGACTCGCAACTATTTGAAAATGGTATAACCGAAGATATGTTTGCTAAAACACATGGTATCATTGTATTGGATTTGTCTGGCACACAGGATATGAGTATAGTACGTACGGGGACTGTACGTTTAGAGTGTACATTTGCCAGCCCATTGGCTGAGAGTATTGCCCTAATCTCACTAAATCAATATGAAACCTATTGGGAACTCACTCCCGAAGGCAGTGTTCTACTATACTTGGCGCCATGAACACCAGTCAAATAATCAGTGTATTTAAAATGGACCCCTACATGTCCCAGTACAAATCCTATTGTCTACCCTCAGACTATCTTGGAAAAATTCAAAGTGCGAACAATACCTTGATTATTGTTAATAGCAGTCCCTCGACTGTGCTGACGGGTCATTGGCTGTGCATCTATCAAACAGTGAAGAATATCGAATTTTTTGATCCTCTTGGCCTACCCTATACATTCTACACACCGCACGTCAGCAACTATATTGAGAGCAGTGGGAAAACTATTATTCAAAATCGAAAGAGGGTGCAGGATCTAACGACTAAGAGCTGTGGCTTCCATGTGCTACTATATTTTGTGTTCCGATGTCGTGGTTATACTTACAAGCAGTTTCTCCATATTTATGGTGACAATCCACGTCTGAACGACTTTCTAGTGGAAAATATACTTACAAGTGTATTTAATATTGATTTCAGTGCCCTAAGAATAAAGTGCTTAAAAAATGTTTGTGAATTTGTTTATTAATAAAATGTATATATACAACAATGTCTTTAGATCTACACTTTTAGATTTCTTCATCGGTGTATAGGTAACTGTCGTGAACCACTAATGCTGGTAAATCATTTGGATTCACTGTATATTGATCTTGATTGACTGCAAAGTCAGGGTCACATTTTCTGCAGTACAATGTAACTTCACTCTTGTCATATCTCTTTGTATAGTCAATGATACTATTTGCATTCATATTATGAAATTCACGAGTTTCAATCTGTCTATTTGAAGCAATATCACATACAGTGTTTTCAAGTGGTGAATCACATTCGGTAACTGCCAAATAAAAATCGCTTGGTTTATAGTCATAGTAGGCAGTGTCGTCACAGCGATGACGTAGAAACCAGATTGTCTTGTTACCCCAACAGTTGAATCGTAGACCAGATTCCTCTTCCCAGAATAATTTAAATCCACGACGATACCAATCTCGTAGAAATAAACTAAAATCACGTTTAGGATTCTTTCCAATCATAGCGGGGTAAGTATTCTCCCACTGATCACATTTATCATTGTGACAATTGGAGCACAGATGTCCTCTAGGGTGAGAGTCACAAATCTCTTCAAGACATGAATTACATCCTTTAATTTTTACTGCATAGCCTCTATGTAATTTACAAAGATTACATAATTTACACTTTTCACTATAGTCATCAATAATTGTACAATTCTCACATTGAGTCCAACTGCCAAGAGTGTACATGCATAGTGGACATATATAGAACATTTTTTGGTTTCCGATGTCAACTCTCTCACAGCTAAAACGAAACTGATCCTTTTCGCGCCATAAATTCAAAGTGTAGGAAAGGGGAGAGGAGTAACTCTGTGACGTTGCCTCTTTCGAAGGAGGAGCCATCTAAATTGGCAATGAAAGTATATCCACGATATCATTCTGACGTGTCGTGATCAAGATATCAATAAATTGAGTATAAGCATTTGAATCACATTTTAAAAGTTGAAGAGATAAGTCGAGAAAATCATCATCCAAAATCAAATGTTTTTCCATAAACACTAGATTTGATCTAATTCTCTCTTTCTCAAATTTATTCATTTTTCAATCCTTTCACTCTGACTGCCAACTCTAGACTGAAAAGAAAGTTGGCTCGGAAACAACAACAACATTGACCTTGACATTTTGCCCAAAATAACAACAAGAACATTGACCCCATTAACCACGTGTTCTCTCTAATGACTCTGTTCAAAACAATAACAACATTGACATTCGCTGAGGGCGTGCCAAAAACACACCTGGAGAAAGAGGTCATTGACCGATTACGCAATCATTCTCCCTAATGACTCTATGCCCATATATGGTGTGGTGACACGAGTTATTATGGCATCTCTACTATCAACCACTTCAATAAGAAAGAGACTTTATACCGAAAACAGAGTTTCAAAACAAAACTGTAATTCTTATCTAAAATCGGTTCTAGACATAAAAAAGAACCTTTTTACTTATTCACTTACTATTTTACCTCTTACTTTGCATGATCTTTAGTTGTTAATTTTTTTTTGATTTTCCATAATAGCTTTGCCTAAGTAAAGAACGATGTTGGCACAATGTATTATTTTTTTTTTTTTTTGGTTCTTGGTCTTAGACCAGGGCATCTCATATCGAAGGAGTTGTCGTAGAAGCTTCGAAAAGGGCTCCTTCTATTGGAAATTGGAGTGGCTTGTGCCCTTTTAATATTCGAAAGGGATTGGAAGGCAACTAACACCCCTTCCACGCCCACCAATTATCCAATTACATCCAATCAAAATTTTGAGATATTCATTTGTTCAAAGTATTTGAAAAGACACAGAAATTATATCTACGAGGATGACACTCCTTCCACAACCCTCAGGGTAAGGGTTTTAGTTTATGCCCTCGGGGCATATGAGTTTTTTATTGAAAGCTTTGTCGTAGAAACTTGAAAAATTGCTCATTCGATTGGAAGTTCAAAGAGCTAGTGCCCTTTTAGTAGACGAAAGTGATTTGAGGGCAACCAACCCCCTCCAACACCCACCTTTTCCCCAAACATATCCAATCAAAATTTTTAGATAGTCATTTTGTTCAACATAGTTAAAAATTTTAGAAATTAGGTTTTTGAGGATAATAACCCCCTGTGAGCCCTAGGGAAAAGGGTTGTAATTTATGCCCTGGGGGGATATAAGGTTTTTATAGAAAGTGTTGTTGTAGAAACTTCAAAAAGGGCTCATTTGATTGGAAATTGAAAGGACTAGTGCCTTTTTTTTATAATCGAACATAATTTGCACTTTACTGAAAAAAAACAAATGAATGTGTATTGTCAGTTTAATATACATATTAAATAAAAAACAACAAGTTTTTTTAACTGAAAGTAAGGAACAACGTTAAAACTTGAAACGAACAGAAATTATTTCGTATATGAAAGAGTTTGTCCCCTCCTCAACGCCTCGCTCTTTACGCTAAAGTTTTTATTGTTTAAAAAAAAATGCAGTTGTGAGAAAGTCAAACTTTAGCGTAAAGAGCGAGGCGTTGAGGAGGGGACAAACCCTTTCATATACGGAATAATTTCTGTTCGTTTTAACTTTAACGTCGTTCCTTACTTTCAGTTAAAAAAACTTGTTTTTTTTATTTAATTTTTGAACATTTTTGAATTAATGCTGGTTTTGATTTTGGCTCA
Organism: Artemia sinica; assembly: GCA_027921565.1. NCBI lineage: Eukaryota > Metazoa > Arthropoda > Branchiopoda > Anostraca > Artemiidae > Artemia > Artemia sinica. The sequence continues at coordinate 51,041,312 of CM051268.1, forward strand.
CTGTACATGAATAATTAAAACAAAATTTGCATATTAATTTTACTTTTAATTGGTTTAATGGCTTTCTCGAGGCTTGTTTAATTTTATTTACGAACGTTTTTATTAGTAATAAATATACACAACTTACGAATTAACTTACGTAACGAACTTCTATATTCATAGATTTTCAATACGTATATTAGGGGGTTCGCCCCCTAGTCAATACCTTGCCCTTTAAGCTAAAGTTGGAATTTTGTTCCAATTCTTTAAAAATGACCTCTTAATCACAAAGGCCGTTAATTAGAATAAATAGCTCTTATGAAAGTACTAAAAAATATTTGGCTTAAAGAGAGAGGTATTGACTAGGGGGTGAACCCAATCACATCCGTAATATTTTCTGTTCGTTTTAAGTTTTGATGTTGCTCCTTATTTTCAGTTGAAAAATTTGTTGTTTTTTTCTTATTTAATTTTTGATCTCTTTCTTTAATAATGCTGGGAAATCCTTCACCTCCTTCGTAGCAGTGTCCCTTCTCCCATGAAAACCTCCTTCATGGAAAGATCCTCCCATATAACCCTCGCCCCTCCCACCTACCAGAAAAAATCCCCCCTGATAACGTCTGTATACTTCCCAATAACGAATACTATATGTTAAAATTGGGTAAAGTTCATAACTTTCAGCCCTCCCCCGGGGACTTCTAGGGATTAATTCATCCTAAAAGACAGATTTATCATATTTTCGACCATGCTGAACAAAGTGGCTATCTCAAAATTTTGATTAGTGGACTTTGGGTAAAAAATGAGCGTGGGAGGGGGCTTAGTTGCCCTCCATTTTTTTGGTCGCTTAAAAAGGGCACTAGAACTTTTAATTACCGTTCCGATGAGTCCTTTCACGATATTCTAGGACTATTGGGTTGATACGATCACCCCTGGAAAAAAAAAAAAAAAAAAAAAAAAAAAAAAAAAAAAAAAAAAAAAAAAAAAAAAAAAAACCGCATCCGTGATCCTTCTTCTGGCAAAAAAAATGCAAAATTCCAGATTTTTGTAAATAGGTGCTTGAAACCTCTACAACAGAGTTCGCTGATACGCTGAATATGATGGTGTAATTTTCATTGAGATTTTATGACATTTAGGGGGTGTTTCCCTCGTTTCCGAAAATAAAGCAAATTTTCTCAGGCTCGTAACTTTCGATGGGTAGAACTAAATTTGATGAAACTTATATATTTCAAATCAGCATAAGAGCCCAATTCTTTTAATGTATTTATTGGTATCAACATTTCGTTTTTTAAAGTTTCGGTTACCATTGAGCCGGGTCGGTCCTTACTTACAGTTCGTTACAATGAACTGTTTGATACTGATATTTAGTGATCAAAATGTTAATATTATATGATTTATTAAAGTTATAAAACTAGAAAATTATATTTTTTCAGTAAAGTGCAAATTATGTTCTGGCCTTGGGAAGGCATAGGGGTTTTGAGTCTTACTCATGTTAATTTCTGCTCGTTTTGAGCTTGACTCGGTTATTTATTGTAATTTCTCTTTGTTTTGGGTTTCATGTATTCATCGATGCTGATTTGTGGTAGTTTCAAGCTTGGTAAATGATTTGATTTTATTTTTGATCATTTTGGTTTAATGGGGTTCTTTACTTTTCTTTTAAAAACTTATTTTGGGGAAAGAGTTTTTTTTTTAAATTAATTCAAACGAATAACCTGTCCATTCCTTTCTCAAGTTGGATCTCATTTGCTTTTGAGAGTTTTTAATCCCTGCACTGCAGCTAGCATCCTTATATATTTTTAACTGGAAGTAAGGAACGACGTTAAAACTTAAAACGAACAGAAATTATTCCGTATATGAAAGGGGCTGTCCCCTCCTCAACGCCTCGCTCTTTACGCTAAAGTTTTTTAATGTTTAAAATAAATAGAGTTGTGAGAAATTCAAACTTTAGCGTAAAGAGCGAGGCATTGAGGAGGGGACATCCCCTTTCATATACGGAATAATTTCTGTTCGTTTTGAGTTTTAACGTCGTTCCTTACTTTCAGTTAAAAAAAACCTGTTTTTTTATTTAATTTTTGAACGTTTTTCAGTTAATGCAGGTTTTGATTTTGGCTCACCCTACATGAATAATTAAAACAAAATTGGCATATTAGTTTTACTTTTATTTGGTTAAATGGCTTTCTCGAAACTTGTTTAATTTTATTTACGAGCGTTTTTATTAGTAATAATTATACGTAACTTACGAATTAACTAACGTAACAAATTTCTATGTTCATAGATTTTTAATACGTATATTAGGGGATTCACCCCCTAGTCAATACCCTGCTCTTTAAGCTAAAGTTCGAATTTTGTTCCAATTCTTTAAAAATGACCCCTTAATCACAAAGGCTGTTAATTAGAGTAAATAGCTCTTATGAAAGTACTAAAAAATCTTTGGCTTAAAGAGCGAGGTATTGACTAGGGGGAGAACCCAATCATATACGCAATATTTTTTGTTCGTTTTAAGTTCAATTGCTCATATGTTTGCTTTACCTCTGGAAAATTGCTGTGGGTTCAGCCTAAGCAGAAATATTGGATAAACATTAATAATATTTCAATGGTTTCTTTGATCCGACCCCTGCTCTAGTCCGTCATCTAAATACTGTCGTTTCGAGGTTTTATTCATAAGAAGCATCTTGGCAGCAAACGCAAGGGCCCGAGAGCAGCTAGCAGAACCTAATTTTTTTTGGTTGGGACGTCGGGTCATAGACCAGCTCCCAAAAGTTTTGGAATAAAATTTCGTCGATAGTTTTTTGGAGGGAGGGAGGAGTAGGACCACTGAGGAACAGGGGTCAGCTCCCATAAGTTTTAGAATAAAATATCAGAATTTTTTGCGAGGGGGGTTGGTCTATAGAGGGCGAAAAGTCAGTTCCCGTAAGTTCGAATTTTGTTCCAATTTGTAAGAATGAATCCTGAATCACAAAGGTCGTTTAAATAGAATAAATAGCTCTTTTGAAAGTACTATGAAAAACTTTAGCGTAAAGAGCGAGGTAATGACAAGGGGGTGAACCCTCTCATATAAGTAATAATTTTTGTTCGTTTTAAGTTTTAATGTTGCTCCTTAATTTCAATTGAACAAACTTTTTTTTTTTCGTTTTCCAAATAATGCTGAGAAATCCGGCGCGGTTTTCATGGAAAATTCCCTTCCCCCATAGAAAATTTTTCCATAGAAATATTCTCCCGTGAAACCAACTCCCAGTGCCTCCTTCCCCTCACCAGAAAAATACCCCCCTGAAAACGTCTGTATACTTTCCAATAACCAATAGGCTACTTTATGTAAACTATGGACAAAGTTCATAACTTACAGCCATTCCCTCGGGGACTCTGGGGGATTAAGTCATCCTTAAAGACATAGTTATTAGAGTTTTCGACTATGCCAAAAAAAATTGCTATCTAAAACTTTTGATCGGGCGACTTTGGGAAAAATGACTGTGGGAGGGGGCTTAGTTGCCCTCCAAGTTTTTTAGTGACTAAAAAGGGCACTAAAACTTTTAATTTTCATTCGAATAAGCACTCTCTCGATATTCTAGGACCACTTGGTTGATACGATCACCCCTGGAGAGAAAGAAAAAACAACAAATAAATACGCATCCGTGATCTTTCTCCTGGCAAGAAAATACAAAATTCCACATTTTTGTAAATAGGGACTTGAAACCTCTACAGTAGGGTATCTGACCAGTTAACAACAAATTGAACTTAAGCCGGATTAACTTTGTACCTGTTTGGAATATACCCGTGCTGTGCGGACCAGTAATTCTGGACAATTTCTCAGAACTGGTTTGAATGATTTCTTTTGTTTTACTGACTTTCCGTTACGTCTCTTGAATTTAAAATTTGTGGTGATTGACTGAGCTTATATTGGCAACGGTTTTTGGCATTGATTTTGAGTGGATTTTTATCTATTGAATATTATTACCGCAAGTGCAATTATGCAAAAATGGACGACTCGGATATTATTTAAAATCCAATATTGAATTTCATTTCTCGATCGATGATCGATAGTATCAAAGTAGAGACAATAATTGCTAAGCCGACAATCTTTTTCAGTCGTGAAACCATTCTAAAGGCAAAGGAGGTTTTACATCAGGTGCTATAAATTGCAACATGTTTAATTAGATGCCGAAAAGACGATGAAAATGTCCTTGGCATTTGTAAGTGGTTATCTACGGGATCGAAAAAAAAACGTAAGATCCCGAAATTCGTGATATAGGCCTACTCACCGTGTGAAACTCCAACAATTGGTGATGCGATCGTTGCAACGTTAACCTTTCGCATCAATGAACTTTCCCGTAAAATTGACGGTTTGTCTGAGCTAAATAAGCAACATCTCGCAGTACAGGCAAGTTCTGCCCGGCCCTATTCCGCTCAGTCGTCTTGCACCAAGGACCAATCCAAGCCTCCTACCTATGCTGTTGTGCTAAGAAATTGCCCGTCCAATCTTTCATCTCCACTATTAAGGAAAGATTTTATTGATAAAATATGTCCTAAGGCTGCAAATGATATTTCAGAGGTGAAACGTTCTTCATCAGAATGGAAAATTGTCGCAAAAAAACCACTGCCTCCTCAATTTCTGACCAGATGAAAAAGTTCCACCTTGGCCTTTTAGCCTCTGTTAAATCTCCTACCTTTATCGGTATAATAAAAGGCGTACCGACAGAAATGAACGAAAAATATCTAGAGAAAACTATTCTAAAGTGTGTCAAAGCTTTGCAGTTTGGCAAGTCACGTGTCTACAAGATTTATTTTGAGCAACGGAGTGATCTCGATTCCTTTCTGAAAAATTCTGTGAAGGAGGGTTATGAGAAGTTAACTGTCCAGAATTTCATATTCATACCTAGACGGTGCTTCAGATGCCATCAACAAGGACATTTTGCTGCTGATTGTAAGAAGGCAGAACTCTGCGCTCACTGTGGTTCCACGGAGCACTCTTCCACCAGGGATAATTCATGTGCTCGTAACGTGTTTTGCATTACACCTAAAGAGTCTAATCACACCTATAAAATAAAGTTCAAAATAGGGATAAAATCCTTTTTAATAGACAGTGTATAATAAATTTCAAAAAAAATACCATATATATCCTTCACATATACATTGACCGTCATCAGTAGTAAAATTTTTACTACTGATCAGTAGTTTTACTACTGATGACGGTCACTGTATATGTGACCGAAATATCTGGTATTTTTTGTGAAATTTATTATACACTGTCTATTAAAAAGGATTTTATCCCTATTTTGAACTTTTATTTTATCGCCATGGAAAGGTAGTGTCAGTAGCGGATCCAAGATTTTAGGTAGGGGGGGGGCGACTCGTTGCAAAAAATCCCCATTCGAAATTAAGTCTAACTTACCTTACTGATATTGAAAGTTGCATGCCTCTGCTTCTATCCGTCATTTAGCTGTCGGTTCTGTAAAGCTATCCACAAAAGTACATTTATAGAAACACTATCAATATTATATAACAAATTCTCGCCTCCTATTTCCACTATTAGCAAATCTATCAATAACACTTTCTACACTTATGTCAATATCACGGTGAACATGAAGAAGGGAAAGTCCGGTGAGTCATTCCTCCGTCATTTTATTTCTTAGCCACGTTTTCAATCTTCTCAGGGTAGAAAAACTTCGTTCAACAGATGCCACACTGACAGGTAGCGTCATGAGAATCTGCAAGAGCGCTGAAATATTCGGGAAAATATTAGCATCGCAGTTCTGTTTCTGTAAAGTTTCCCCTAGTGTTTCAGGTATTCTACCTGTGCCTACATTGCTTTCTCTCAGACGAAGCCACCGAGTTTTCCATATTGTCGCTTCTCCGGCCAGGGCAGATTCACAAACCGATTAGGAGGGGAAACCTATTACTGACCAGTATCGCTGTGACATGTCATGAATCATATTAGCGAATTGTTGTTTGTTCGTTTCCATACAATCTATTGGCAAGAAAATACTGAGCTTAAAAGTGTCCAGCGTTTCAACGGAAAAACGGCTCCGAAATGATTGTGTCCAACAGGGGAATAAAAATTGACCGTCTATAATATTCCTCGTGTGAACTGAATGATACATTAATCCGATTTGTTTGCTTTTTCGCTATCCTTGGGTGCTTATATAGAAAGTGCTTATATTTTCGATGTTTGTGTTAGGCTTGGGGCTACACTCTTCGATTGATGCTAACGAATCATGCACTATCTCACTATTAGTCAAAGCGCTGGAATCACTACTAACACGGTAACTCTCATTATTTCTATCTTCAGTTACGGCATCCACTCGCCTAGCTTTAGCTTCCGAACCAAAAAAGTTGTCGAGAGTTATCTGCTTTCGCTTCGACATCATAACTGGTTAATATTATCCAAAAATTGTATACTTTTCAAACCCTTCTAGAATCGTGACTAACCCTAAGGCGTATGTGTTATCGGAGTCATTTCAAGATTTTTGCTTAGTTATTGAATAAGAAACAGGTTTTGACGCGCACACTTTTTGAAGCTTCAACGATTTACGGAATGACAAGCTTCAAAATGCCTTGTAAGTTCGGGTGACACCAAACACTCTAGACAATTCCCTAAAGACTTAAGGGAGACAGACCAAGTGTCGTCCGATCCTTTTCAAAGATACGTTGATCCAAGCGTTGATATCGCAATCAAGTCACAGAAAATCTAATGATAGAACTTTTTGCCCAAGCAAGGGGGGGGCGATCGCCCCCCCCCCGCCCCCCTGGATCCGCTAATGGGTAGAGTGGTCTCCGAAATTATTTAATCACACCTTTTGCAGTATCAAATGCCCTGGCAACGCTCAAACAGATAAACGGACAGCTAAGTAGATACATTAATATTCGTTTGCTCTCTTGGAACATTAACGGTGGTCTTAAAAAAAGGACCTATTATTGAGAATATACTTCATAATCATGACATTCTGTGTTTGCAGGAACATTTCCTGACCAACTACAGCCTTTGTTTACTAGACATTAGTGCCACCTTCAAAACTTTTCCTGTTCCAGCTAAACTTAGTGCTTCTAAAGGCAGAGCTTCTGGTGGTATTGCTACTTGTGTAGCATCGCATTTTAATTCTAGTGTTTTCTTTTCTAGTGATAGTATTTTAGCTGTTCGAGTAGATGAGTGCGTAGTAATGAATGTGTATTTACCAACTGATTAAAAAGATTCGGAGAGAGATTCCGCATGTGCAGTTAGTAAACTTAGCTCTTGTCTTCGTGATGTCCTTAAACTGAAAATACCGCGTTTGATCGTAGGTGATTTTAATTGTGATTTAAATTGCAGGTTGTGTTCAGCTTCTATCCGTGCTTCTTTACTATTAGGAATATTTGGTGATGATTTTAAAGTTCAACAGAAATCTACTCAGTGTAATTACATACATTCTTCCTCTTGCACATCTAACCTTGACCATGTTGTGTCATATAATCTTGATATACTTTGTGTTGAGGTAATTTCTAAATTTCAAGTTTTACTTCCCATTGCTTCTAGTTTTAAACGAGAAGCTTCTGAGATTCCAGTGTTACAGGCTCATATTGTTCACCGGCATAAGTGGTATACTTGTCGCGATTGGAGTAAAATTGACACATCTCAGTTCATAGAAACTTCAGATAGCTTCCTAAACAAGATCCGGGTTCCGTTTCATCTTCTGCAAAAGTCTTCCAATAAAGACATTAATGAAGTTAGATCAACTCTTGATATCTACTCCGCAGAAATCAACCATGCACTTTTGTGTGCTGAAAAAGGGGTAGTTCCTCTAAAACATCTGTGTTGGTACCCAAGCTCCCGGGTTGTCAGGAAATCTAGCGCTGTCTGAAGTTTGTGACCGTATTACGTTTCGGTACAAGTTATGGAGGGATTGCCTATGGCCCCGTCAAGGAATAGTCAATGAAATGAGAAAAGTGTCAAAAAAGGTTTTGCTAAGAAACTTGCCCTTCATCGATCTAAAATGCAGATGTTTTATTCAGAGAAGGTCAGGAATTCACCTGATCTACTGTGGAAGCTATTACCTCGTACTATCTCCTCCAATTTGTCACACCTGAATGACATTCCTTTGTCCGAATGGATATCCCATTTTTCAAATGAATTTTCTGAGCCTGATCCTGTTTTAGAGTCACAATTTTGTGAAGAGCTCTGCAACTTCATTGATGAATTTTGTTGTTACTTGTGACGCTGTCATAAAAGCCATATCCCAACTTAAAAAGAACACATCTTGTGAGATAGATAAGGTGAGCACTCTACACATCGTTAATGGAAGTTATGTATTGGTGCGTCACCTCAGCCTTCTCATGCAAATGATATTTGTTACAGGTATTGTTCCTTCCTCGTTCTGCATTGTTGATCTGACTCCGATTCCCAAAAAAGGAAAATCTAAGCTGCAATGTTCTTCTTTCCGTCCCATCACTGTCTCAACTACGATATACAAACTTTTCAAGCTCCTTTTTGTTGATGAGTTAAGACAGAAATGTTATGTTCCCCCATATCAGTTCGGTTTTCAGGCTAATCTTGGCTGTTCTCATGCTCTTACAGCAGTTTTTACTGCCCTCGCCGACGCTGAATCTTTGGGAGAAAGTATGATCCTCGCCGGACATGACTTTAAGCGTGCGTTCGATTCCTTAATTCATTCGTCCATGCTTCTTCATATCAAGGCGAGGCGTAAACCTATCAGTTGTCCGTGTTCTCAGGGACTTATATAGAAATTTAAGAGTGCGTTTAAGACTCCCATCCCGTTTTCCCCTGCAATCGGCTCTTCATCAAACCCAATATAATTGCATTAATTCTCGTGTGAGGCCAAACTCTTCGAATGCCTCGAATATGCTTGTGATTCCTCAATACCCCATGCTCGTTAGATAAGATATTTTAAACAAGATATTTTTTAAAAAAAAATCGCTATCACAGGCCCACAAAGGGCCGAATTCGGACTTTGGAGTCGACAATATAAATGGTTACACTAAAAATGCAAAGAACAACAACAAAATAGAGAAAACCATAATGAACAATCATTTAAAAGTCAATAATTAAAACTGTAAAAAGTCAATTAAAAAATTAAAAAGATAAAAACTGGTCAAACTAAACTTAGAGCGAGACATAAATGCATTAAAAAACTGGTCAAACTAAACTTAGAGCGAGACATAAATACATTTAAATTAAAAGGGATACTAAGAAAATGTCAATAATTCAACGACAGTACATCAATAAAAGAGTTAAAAACCATAAAAACTGGTCAAAAAAAGGGGGGCAAGCAAATGAGTGCAAGAACCTGGGCAGTACCATCAGCTAATAAACAAAAAAGAGGGGGGGGGAAGAAACTATTGAGACATTTTATTTATTTTTTTCTGTAATGAAGGGGATAAAAGTTCTTTCGTATCTTGAAGTAACGCAGCGAATGGGGGGAAAAACAAGGATGGGCTCAGAAACTGCTCGAGGCGGCCGTGACCTGGATGGGGAGTGACGTTTGGGGAAGATACTTGCCATCCGAGGGTTTGTTATGGCATTTTTTGCAAAACGGAGGCAGAACGAAACCCTCCTTTGCTCCAGGGTTTTCAGACTAGTTTTTTTAGGAGCAGAGATTATGGCACCTTGCCTTCTTTGAAAATTATTCGCAAGGCCCTTTTTTGAATTGATTCGATTTTTTCTGATTCTTCGCGAGAGATACCAGGGTGCCAAACTGGACAAGCATATTCTAGATGCGGGCGGACAAAAGACGTGTAAATTCGTAAGGAGTGGGAAGGGGTGACGCTGAATTTATTTAGGAGCTTAAGGAGGGCGATAGACACATTAGCTTTATGAATGATGTCTTTAACGTGGATATCCCACTTTAAATTTGAAGAAATTGTGACGCCAAGTAGTTTAAATGAGGGCACAGAAATTCAGGAGGGATAGGATTAAGAAAATAGGGCGAGGATTTGAGGAAACAAATGGGCATTATCATGGACTTAGAGGCGTTTACTGTCATGTCTAATTCTAAGGCCTCGTCTCCAATTTCATTGAGGATACACATAGGGTCACTTATTAAATTTCTGAAGCAAGTTTCAACAACCGTTAGGTCATCAACAAATTTCCATCGGTCAGGAAGTTCTTTTGCGTGGCTGTTGATCATTACTGAAAAAAGGAGGGGACCTAGGAGAGTACCTTGGGGTATGCCATTGTGGACAGGGAGAGAATTTGAATAATGGTTTTGGTATCTGACAACTTGCGATCTATTTGTTAAGAAGGAGGCAAGTAATTTCACGAGTAAGGGATCAATATTGAACTCGTTGACAAGTTTCTCAATTAAAACATTGTGGTTAACTAGGTCGAATGATTTCTGAAAGTCAATGGAAATTAAATTTAGCCTGGAATTAGGCTTTTCAAAGGTTTTCCCGATGTGATCAATAAGAGAAACGAGGTAATGGGAAGTAGAGGTGGATTTTAAGTTCCCAAATTGTTTCAAGTCAGTAAGAGGTAGGATTTTTTCCTTTAGCCAATCTGCAAGTAGTCCTTCATAAAGTTCGAGAAAATAGGAGTAAGAGTAATAGGCCGAACGCCTTCAAACCAGGCTTTCCGTTTTTCTTTTTCAAAGGGGTTATGAAACCCTGTTTCCAAATTGTAGGAATTTGCCCAGACTCGGTAATTTTGTTAAACAAGAAAGACAAGGGCTTAGACAAGAAATCACCCGAAGGCACTAAGAAGAGGAAAGGGGATATCCGAAGGACAAATACATGTCTTTCTTAGTTTTTGAATTCTTCTTTCTATCTCAGACGGAAGTAGGGTACGAGGTACCATTTTGCTTAGACGTATAGCAATCTCCATGTTATTCTAAGGGCTTATGTTCCTTCCATGCTATTCTATGTTCCTGCATTGTTATTCTATGGGACCTCTACACGTGATTAAACACGTCATGAAACTACGTGCTATTTGCTTATGTCCTGTTGGTACCATTCCAAACGAGTGGGGATTCCCCGCCTGTTCCTAAACATTGCAAAAAAGATAACAGTATGAACGGGGGATTCCCTGCACAAATTTGTTTCAACTCCAAGTTTTTTTCAACCAGAGTGTTTTTTTTCAAGCTGACACCTGTTTTTTAGGCAGCCAATCAGAGACAACAGAGATTAGTTATTAGGAAAGGTTTTTAGGGAAAGCTGTCAATCACCCATGTGTTATCCACAGTTCCATTTTTGAAGTCTGTGGAAACAGTTTGATGTGTTCGGTGAGATTACGTTCCTTGGTGTTTGATAGACATTTGCAAAAAAGGGGTAATTAGTGATTGGAAAATTTTTTAACGTGAAATCTCTGAATAAAATATTTTTGGAGCATGTACTTGACGATGGATAAAACGGTTAAGGTGATTAGCAATTACAAGCAAGGACCCCCCCCCACTGGTTTCTGGCAGTAGGCTACGCATATCAAATTGCTGTACTGTGGGTTAGGTAACATGATTAAACACACTTTTACAATCGGAATTCATTGATTGACATTTGCAAAAAATGGGTAATTAGTGATTGGATAATTTTTTAACGTGAAGGGTCAATTTTTGAGGGAAAACCAAAAATACTCAGAATCGAAAATAAATGGGATCTGCCTCAAGGGCAAGGCTCAGAGGCACTTCGTTACCCCATTTCTGAGGGCAGGGGAGGGGGAGGGGGTCAATTTTGGAAGGAAAACCAAAAATAATCAGAATCGAAAATAATCGGGATCTGCCTCAAGGGCAAGGCTTAGAGGCCCCTCCTTCCCCCTCAGAAAAAGTTTTAACAAGAAATGTATGAAAATGTTTTTGGGGGGGATGGAGCGATGACAGATTGGATGTCTCAGACTAGTGATAGTGCTGTACTGTGGTACGAATTGCTTGTGAAAAACCCAAATGAATTAGTTGAAAATAAAGTTTTGACAAGAAATGTCTGAAAAGTATTTTTTTTGGGGGGGGGGGGGAGTGGGGGGGCAATGTTAGAGTGGATGTCTTAGACTAGTTATAGTGCTGTACTCTGGCATGAATTGCTTTCGAAAACCCGGATGAATTAGTTGAAAATAAAGTTTTAACAAGAAATGTCTGAAAAGCATTTTTTTGGGGGGGGGGGCGAGGGCGACGACAGAGTGGATGTCTTAGACTAGTTATAGTGCTGTACTGTGGTACGAATTGCTTGTGAAAAACCGGGATGAATTAGTTGAAAATAAAGTTTTAACAAGAAATGTCTGAAAAGTATTTTGTTTGGGGGGGATGGGGCGATGACAGAGTGGATGTCTTAGACTAGTGATTGTGCTGTACTGGGGTACGAATTGCTTGTGAAAAACCCAAATCAATTAGTTGAAAATAAAGTTTTAAGAAGAAATGTCTGAAAAGTATTTTTTTTGGGGGTGGGAGGCGATGACGGATTGGATGTCTTAGACTAGTTATAGTGCTGTACTCTGGCATGAATTGCTTTCGAAAACCCGGATGAATTAGTTGAAAATAAAGTTTTAGCAAGAAATGTCTGAAAAGTATTTTTTTGGGGAGTGGGGGCGATGACAGAGTGGATGTCTTAGACTAGTTATAGTGCTGTACTCTGGCATGAATTGATTTCGAAAACCCGGATGAATTAGTTGAAATAAAGTTTTAACAAGAAATGTCTGAAAAGTGTTTTTTTTGTGGGGTGGGGGCGATGACAGAGTGGATGTCTTAGACTAGTTATAGTGGTGTACTCTGGCATGAATTGCTTTCGAAAACCCGGATGAATTAGTTGAAAATAAAGTTTTAGCAAGAAATGTCTGAAAAGTATTTTTTTTTTTTTGGGGGGGGGGGGGGGTGAGGGCGATGACAGAGTGGATGTCTTAGACTAGTTATACTGCTGAACTGTGGTACGAATTGCTTGTGAAAAACCCGGATGAATTAGTTGAAAATAAAGTTTTAACAAGAAATGTCTGAAAAGTATTTTTTGGGGGGATGGGGCGATGACAGAGTGGATGTCTTAGACTAGTGATAGTGCTGTACTGTGGTACGAATTGCTTGTGAATACCTATCCATCCACTCACTTCAAAAATTGTTTTCGATTCCTACCCTTTTAAGTATATATTTCAACCGGTAGATGGATAGATAGATAAATTTTGATAATTAAATTTTCAAGAATGGATAAAAGTCCTTTTAATAGACAGTGCTTCTAAAACTTTACCACTGATCAGTTTTGCTACTGATGACGGTCACTGCATACGTGACCGAAATATATGGTATTTTTGTGAATTTCTATCACTGTTTGTGAAACACTGTCTATTAAAAGGATTGTATCCCTATTTGAACTTTTATTTATCGTCATGGAAAGGTAGTGTGGTCTCCGAAATTATCTATGTAAAAATTTCATTTGCTGAAACTATACCGCGCGAATCAAAAATATTGCCGATGGCAGTTGTGGCACTTGGAAGTTTTTCCCTGCTACTATTTCCATCCATTATTCTCTTTCTTTTTTATTTTCCTCCTTTTTTCTCTTTGGAGTAATTTGTTTTTCTACCTATTTTTCCTTTTTTTCCCTATTTTCTAGACCACACTACTGTCAAAAACAAAAAAAATTTTAAACAAGAAAAACGGGTTTTAATTTTCTATAAAGCAGTGAAATACAAAACAATTAATTATGCACAAAAGCTCCGAATATTTCGGCCCCACATCCGGGAGCCTTTCTCAACGGAAAAAAAAAACTTAACTTACATCACAATAAAACATACTAAACACATAAAGAGAAAGAAAAAAAAAACAAAAGAAAAAATATAAATAAATAAGAAACAAAACTCACATATTAAATAAACACTTCCATGCACTGAATGTCTATAATGATTCAACTCGCCTCCTCCCAGTATATAAATGGAAATATATTGAATAAACACTTCCATGCACTGAATGTCTATAATGATTCAAACTCGCCTCCTCCCAGTATATAAATGGAAATCTATCAAAAATGAAGAATATATTTATACTTAGACCAAAACAATAAAAGGTCAACTAACCCCCCGGCCCATAACCCCTAATTAAATTTCACAATTTCATCAACCAATTTATGAATTATAAATTGAATGGATTCGTTTGGTTGCAAGCTTAGCTGCAGTTCGTTTACTTTTCTCATCATTTAACCCACTCTGACCTTTTTCATCTTTCGTTTCAGAAATATTATTAAAATCAGTACTGGTTGAATATCTTGCCTGCATTTTAATTAAACTATTATAAATTGAAATGATCCCAAATTCCCCTTCATCTCTATTGATACTAGTACCCCCATATATTATCTTTTTATTTCTATAATTTCCCTGAAGCTTTGTAAAAGTCCTACAGACGTATCTACTATTTTTGTTTGATCAAATAAAATACTGTGATGAGGAAAATTATAAAGATTTATAAAAACAAAATACCAGAAACGTTTGAGTCAGCTGTTGCAGAACATCTTTATAATTTTCCTCATCACAGTATTTATTTGATCAAACAAAAATAGTAGATACGTCTGTAGGACTTTTACAAAGCTTCAGGGAAATTATAGAAATAAAAAAGATAATATATAGGGGTACTAGTATCAATAGAGATGAAGGGGAATTTGGGATCATTTTAATTTATAATAGTTTAATTAAAATGCAGGCAAGATATTCAACCAGTACTGATTTTAATAATATTTCTGAAACGAAAGATGACCTTGCGAACAAAGGTCAGAATGGGTTAAATGATGAGAAAAGTAAACGAACTGCAGCTAAGCTTGCAACCAAACGAATCCATTCAATTTATAATTCATAAATTGGTTGATGAACTTGTGAAATTTAATTAGGGGTTATGGGCCGGGGGGTTAGTTGACCTTTTATTGTTTTGGTCTAAGTATAAATATATTCTTCATTTTTGATAGATTTCCATTTATATACTGGGAGGAGGCGAGTTGAATCATTATAGACATTCAGTGCATGGAAGTGTTTATTTAATATATTTCCATTTATATACTGGGAGGAGGCGAGTTGAATCATTATAGACATTCAGTGCATAGAAGTGTTTATTTAATATGTGAGTTTTGTTTCTTATTTATTTATATTTTTTCTTTTGTTTTTTTCTTTCTCTTTATGTGTTTAGTATGTTTTATTGTGATGTAAGTTAAGTTTTTTTTTTCCGTTGAGAAAGGCTCCCGGATGTGGGGCCGAAATAATCGGAGCTTTTGTGCATAATTAATGGTTTTGTATTTCACTGCTTTATAGAAAATTAAAACCCGTTTTTCTTGTTTAAAATTTTTTTTGTTTTTAATGGAAAAGCAGTGTGGTCTAAGAAATTATTTACACTACTGTCACTTTTTGGGCTCTTTGAGTTTATAGTGTAATTAATAACTCTTAGTCATTCTCTGAGTATGTATGTTTTGAAATTCTTGCCTAGTTGACGCGAACTTTTTAGGTTAGTATCCCTTTCTCTTAATGAATTAAATAAAAAAAGCAAGTTTTTTAAACTGAAAGTAAGGAGCGACATTAAAACTTAAAACGAACAGAAATTATTCCGTATATGAAAGGGCCTGTCCCCTCCTCAACGCCTCACTCTTTACGCTAAAGTTTTTTATTGTTTTAAAAAATAAAGTTGTGATACAGAGTCAAACTTTAGCGTAAAGAGCGAGGCGTTGAGGAGGGATGAGCCCATTTTTCATACGGAATAATTTCTGTTGGTTTTAAGTTTTAATGTCGCTCCTTACTTTCAGTTTAAAAAACTTGTTTTTTTTATTTAATTTCTGATCGTTTTTAGTTAATACAGCTTTTATTTTGGCTCACCGTCATTGAATAAGTAAACAAAATTTGCATAAAAATTTTGCTTTTTTTGCTAAATGGCTGTCTCTAAATTAGGTTCTGACGTAATTTACAAATTAACTTACGTGACGAACTTCTATATTCGTATATTTTTCTTCTGGCAAAAAATACAAAGTTGCAGATTTTTGCAGATATGAGCTTGAAACCTATGTAATAGGGTTTTCTGATACGCTGAATTTGACGGTGTGATTTTCACTAAAATTCTTTCACTTGTAGGGGATGATTCCCCCCTCTTTAAAAAATCAGGTAAATTTTCTCAGGCTGGTAGCCTTTGATGAGTAATACTAAACTTAATAAAATTTATATAATTAGAATCAGCATTATAAGCATATTCTTTTGATACATTTATTGACATCAAAATTCCGTTTTTAAAAGTTTCGATTACTATTGAGCCGTATCGCATGTTTTTTTTTATTGTTTTGTTTATTACGTTTACGTATGTGAGGGGGTTCTCCCCCTAGTCAATACCACGCTCTTTACGTTAAAAGTTAAAAAAAAATTTAATTCACAAACCCCTGAATCACAAAGGCCGTTTAATTAGAATAGATAGCTCTTTTGAAAGCACTAAAAAAACTTTAGCGTAAAGAGCGAGGTATTGACTTGGGGGAGAACCCCCTCATATACGTAATAATTTCTGTTCGTTATAAGTTCTAATGTTGCTTCTTAGTTGAAAAAACTTGTTTTTTTTTAATTTAATTTCTGATCGTTTTTTAAATACTGCTTGGAAATCCGGCAGCCCCTTCATAGAAATGTCCCTTACCCCAAAGAAACATCCTCCACGGAAAGATTCTCCCAAGTAACCCCCTCCTCCAGCCCCCCCCCCCACCACCACCAGAAAAAAATTCTTCCTGAAAATGTCTGTATACTTCCCAATAACCAATTCAATATGTAAGCAATGGGCAAAGTTCATAACTTGCAGCCCTTCCCCTGGGAACTCTGGGGGATTAAGTCATCCTAAAAGATGTATCTTTTATGCTGAACAAAATTTCTATCTCAAAATTTCAATTGGGTTACTTTGAGAAAAAAATGAGCGTGGGAGGGGGCCTAGTTGCCCTCCATTTTTTCGGTCACTTAAAAAGGGCACTAGAACTTTTAATTTCCATTCCAATGAGCCCTCCTGCGATATTCTAGGACCACTGGGTCAATACGATTACCCTGGGGATAAGAAAAACAAAACAAAAAAACAAATAAACACGCATCCGTGATCTTTCTTCTGGCAAAAAATGGAAAATTCCACATTTTTGTAGATAGGAGCTTGAAACCTCTACAGTTGGGTTCTCTGGTACGCTGAATATGATGGTGTGATTTTCATTAAGGTTCTATAACTTTTAGGGGGTTTTCCCACTTTTTTCGAAAATCAGCTAAATTTTCTCAGGCGCGTAACTTTTGATGGGTATAATTAAACTTGATGAAACATATATATTTGAAATCAGAATTAAAATTTTATTCTTTTGATGTATCTATTGGTATCAAAATTCCGTTTTTTAGAGTTTCGGTTACCATTGAGCCGGGACGCTCCTTTCTTACAGTTCGTTACCACGAACTGTTTGATAAAAAAAAAAAAAATTCCACAAAACAAGTTTAAAAAAAAGTAAGGAACTCAATTAAACCAAAACTGAACAAAAAAAAGAATCAAATAGTCTACCTTGCATACAACTACCAAACATCAGCATCAATATAATTTGCACGTTACCGAAAAAAATTCAAATGAATTTACTGAAAAAAACGTGCATTGTCAGTTTAATATACATATGCTTATATTTATTCCTTAAAATCTTAATTAATTTATGATTTCTTAAAGTTATAAAAGTGAAAATATTTCAAAGAATTTTTTTAGCAAAATGCAAATTATATTCTGGCTTTTAGAAAGCATAGGGGTTTTGAACCCTACTCATTCTGCCAGTTTTGAGTTTGACTTGGTTGTTTATTGTAAAATCTGTTCGTTTTGGGTTTCATTTTTTTATTGATGCTGATTTTTGGTAGTTGTATGCTAGGTAGATTATTTGATTCTTTTTTTGTTAAATTTTGGTTTAATGTTCTTTACCTTTTTTTTGAAAAACTTATTTTGTGGAAAACGTTTTTTAAATAATTTATGTTCGTTTTATAATGACATAGTTTTTTTCAGAGAAAAATAAAATAACAGTTTGAATTTTTCTGGTTTTTCTTTAAGAATTTAAAGTTTGGCATGCTATTTGCATGCTGGAGATACTTTTTGAGCAATTTTTAACTACATAAACCCTTTTGAAAATCATGACACAAAGGTAGTTTTTAATTTAGTTACATACATCCTCTAGTTTACCTGATAAATAAAACTTAATACCATTCCTATAAATTTATATCTATGCTCTTTCACAGCCTGGAGACACTTACATTATATTGATTTAGTAAAATATTAAGAGCGGAAGTAGTGATAGAAGTAGCCCCGAAAGTGTGAGCTTAATACCCTCAGGTGTTCTTGGTATATTGCTGAGATGTCTTTTTGGCAACCAGCATACAACTGTGCGATTTGATTTATTTTTGAAGCAACATTTAGTTTTTAAGCATAATGGGCAAATTACATAAATATAGGGGGTTGACCAACCCAATAACCCTAGAGATATAATTACTAGATTGTTCAGCTATGGTGAACAAAATGGTTGCCTTAAATTCTTGATTGGAAATTAATGGAAACTTGTGAGCTAAAGAGGAGGGCTTATTTTCAACCAATCACTTTGGACTCTTAAGAGGGCACTAGAACTTTTAATTTTCAATCAAATTACCTCTTTTAAAATATCAATTATATTACTAGCTATGAAAGCGCATTGCTGTCTATATCCTTATATGCCCTATATTACTTTTATGCCCCAATAATACCTGCATGTGTATAGTTTTTTCGTTTAAATGAAACTCCCCCTAAACGTTCCCTATAAGTTTCAACCTAATGTCACTAGTGTTGTTAGTTAAAGTGACCGTAGAAGCAGCATTAAATGTATACACACAGTGTCTTCCGGCTAGCTCAAAAATCAAAACCTATGAAGGTGTGAAGATGAAATTTTCAGAGAATATTTCTGTTGTACGGGTGGCAACCTGCCATCCGTATGCAGGTTGTCAAAAGGGCATATCAGCATAATCTTAGGAACAGTTTCGTGTATGAAATTAAAACTTACAAATCTTGTTGTGGGGCTTGTTGAACTAACCAAAAGACAATCTTTGCATCATAATACTAATGCTTCTACTCCTAAAACTAATGTTACTCTTACTATTACTGCTACTACTACTATTACTACTGCTACTAGAAATAAGACTACTAATATTAACTGTACTCTTACTGCTGCTACTATATTTGCTGGTGCTACTACTACAACTAATAAACCTAAGGGTATTAAGGCAAAAATGTTGGGCAATACTGTAACTGTAGTGAAATAAATCGAAACACTCTATGCCCATACAGGTTGTCAAGAGGACGTATCAGCAATGCTTCAGAACCGGTTGATGGTATTAAGTTAAAAATGTCATCGTGTGTTGCAAGGGCATGTTGAAAAAAGGTACTATTTGCATACTGC